>JAOWBP010000001.1:63140028-63155665 GCA_028571105.1 Tragopan temminckii | reverse complement strand
GGATAGTGTTTTGGATAGTGGCATGGGGTGTAGGATTTGCTTCTAGCCACCTGGTGGTTATTTCCACCATTGTAAGCTGTAATCTGTCAGCTCACCCCGTATTTATATTTCAGCCATTGTTCTGCATACCAGAGGGGCTTTATCCACTTGGCTTCCTTGATTGAAGCACATTTTGCATTTGTGGATAAGCTGTGCAATAGTGTCCACAGTCAAGTCTTTCCCTCAAACATTTACATGTTTGAGCCCATTATATGTTGCATCTTTTCCTAGGTGGCCTGACAAATGATGGACCTAGCAAGCTATAAATAATTCACCCTTATGTTGCCAGTCCAGATCTTCCTGAACCACTTCAATTTTAGTAGCCTGATCCAGCTGCTTTATATTTTGATGTTCTTTAGTGGCCCAACTCAGATACATGAGAATCTACGTGAAGTGCCAGGCAGCAACATTGGAAGGCCATTTAAATGGCCTTTACCTCTGCACATTGGCTTGATTCACTAAATTCACTTGTTTCACTTGATTTACTAAATGTATATCTCAGTACTCTTAAAGTGTCCCTGCATCCACTGCTCTTAGAATAGTCTTTAACAGTCCATTGCATCATTCAGTTTTTTTCTTGGGCTGGTGTATGCCTTTTTCCATACCGACTGGAGAATGAAACGCTGGAGAGCAGCCCCACTGAATAAGATGTGGGGCTCATCTGACACACAATGATGAATTCTTCCTTAAAATGTTCTAAATAAAACTTAAGACACAAGAAACAACAGAGGCAGAAAAGCAGGGACACATTAGGAAGGAGTTGGGCAAACCGATTAGTATGATAGCGTTTTATCTCAATAGTCCAAAGAAAATTTTCTTTAGGTCTCGTGATATTCATAATGGAGTTTGAAGTTGGGAGGGATATTTTTGTGTGAATAAATGAAGTAAATAATTTTTTTTAAAGTTAATTCAAATAATTAAAGATAGAAGTGAGATAAAAATAACCAGGCAGAGAAAAAGTGCTGCCATTGTAATACTGCTTGAAGGAGAATTAGGTGAATTCCCTTGGCTTGTTTTTGACTATGATCCTGCTTTCTCAGGTGTTAATAATGGTCAGTGTCCAAATGTAAAAACAGGAGAAAGAAGACTAGCATGGTGGAAGACTGATCCACTGATTAGAAATGACCATTGAGAAAGGAACATTTGTAAAAATCCATGAAGGACCTTTGGGACTTAATGGTGAAGATGTGTTGTGTATTTGCTGCTATGAAGAAGAGTTGAGCAGTGTTGGCAAAGTGTGGAGAGATGATAAAACAGGTATTCAGGAAAACAGCTCAGTGGCTCTCCTCTGGATTGCTGTGAGCACAGTAGATTAGTAAGGAGGGTTGAAGATTCAGAAATAGATGTGTTAGGAGGCTAGCTTAAGAGATGAAGTTGATTGATGAGATAGGAAAAGAGAAACTGTGTAGTGAACTAGACCAGCTGTCAGACCTAATTCAAACCTGCCCCAAGGCAAGTCTGGCAGGCATGACAAGATGACTGCTACGGAGCTGGGACTGCCTACTTTGCCTGCTGTGCCAGTTAGGTGTGAATGTACATTTTCAGTGCAGTGATGGGTTGGTCATGGAATGTGCTCTGCAGATGAGGGAAGACTGGGAAGAGAAGGCAGAAAGGGAGAAGGGATGCATATAGCCCCCATGGAAAAATGGGAGTCATTTTAAAGTCAACTACTTAGAAGAGTGGTTTGAGAAAAGCCATAGAGGACATCCCATTGCTGTTATGTGAATAGTTTCCTATCTTGGATGCTCTTGAAACAGTTAAACTGTCACTAAACAAGCACTGGGGCTGGTTTGTTTTGTAGCCGTTTAGCTATGCGGGGTGAAAGCCACATTCCTGAGGTAGCTCCGAAGAGGCCTGTGAGTCAGGCCTGGCTGCAAGGGGCTAGACGCGAGGCTGTGCTGGGCTAGGATCACCGCGCTGAAGGGCCGAAGTGTGGCTCTCAAGAGCGCTTGGACCCGGCAGTCGAAGGGGGCTGCACGGGGGCTGGCAGCTGTTAGATCACCGCCTGGGCTGCGACTGAACGCTCTATAGCCCTGGGGCTTCCGGCGCGGGCGCTCGTTTCTCGTCCGCGTATCCCCACGCCTGGGAAAACAACAGGCAAGCGGCGGCGTTTCCGCGGCTTGTCCACCGGTTGGAGCCGAGCCGTCCTGAACAGCGATTGCAACTTCTTTTCCCGACTCTCACCGCCGCACTGATTTCTGGAGGTGGCCGTGTCCCCTCCGCACCCCTGCAGCCAAGCCCCCTCGGCTCTCCTCCCGGCTTTTCCTTCGCGGCCGCCTGGAGTTTCCTTCCTCCGTTCCCGTTTGTGGGGCAGCCCGCCCCTGCGGGCTTTTTCTTCCGGCCATTGCTCCGCGATCCCCCCTCCCCTCCCTGAGCACGCGCGTCCCCGAGCCGGAGAGGGCCGCTCCCCGGTGGATTTTGTTCACAACCCCGCCTCGGCCTTTCTCTCGCCTCCCCCTTTTTCCCCCGGCCAGTCCCCTCCCGAACCCTCTTCCATCCTCTGCATTAGACGGGAGCCCCCTCCCTCGGTCGCGTTCATTTCATACCAACTCTCATTCCACGCGTTCCTCATTTACTCCTTTCAAACTCCAGGGAAAACAAAAACCTTCTCTTTTCCTATCAAACTCTGGCCCGAACACTGCCTCCCCCCGCCGCTGCGCAGTCTCGCCGTCCTGCTCGCCGCTCCGCGCTCTTCAGGTAAGTCGGGGGCACTCGGCTGGGGCCGCTTTGTGTGCTCCTGCTTAACTCTGGCCCGGCCCGGCCCGGCCCGGCCCGGCATTGTTCATACCGTCTCCACTTTCTGCCTTCCTGGGGACTTCGGGAAGGGGGAGTCCCGGGAATACGTTCTGGAGCCGCCCCGAGAGGAACCACCCCGGCAACTTTCTTTCTTTCTCTCTGGCTTGGTGGTAGCAATGCTGAGTGAGAAGATGATCTGCTTCCCTGTCCAAAGCCCTGAGGACTCACGGGTGGGGATCGAGCAAGAGAGAGAGGCATATAGTAATAAATTTTATCTGCTCTTTTGGCATGAAGTCCTGGAGCAGAAGGAGGATTTGAAGCTGGTCCTCACTGCCTCAGTGTAACAGCAGCTGCTCTTGCCTTTCTCAGGTCAGGACATGCTATTTCCCGATCTCTTTCCCGAGGGGTAGTGGGGCGCGAGTGCCTGCTGGAAAGAAAGGGTAAACGAAAGGGTTCGAAGTTAGTCATGTGCGACAGAGGAGATGTGAACCTACGAAGGAAGTGGTCAGAAAATTCTCAATGGAGGCTACTGGTTCCTTTCCCCTTTCCGTGCCTGCACAGGACTTTGGGAACTCGGTAGCTTGGTGCGTCAGCAGAGAACTGCTAACACTTCTCATGGAAAAAATAGGTTTCTGCATGTTTTATAAAGTTGATCTGGGGGGACAGTTAGGAGGAGGAACAGAACTTTTTGTAGTAAGGATATAAATTCTATTGTAAACTGTGGAAAGTGATTTGGAGTAAAATAAAATTAGCAGTAATAAGCAAAAACATCCATGGAATTACATGTGGGTTGTTATAATGCATTTATGAAAAGATGAGGAAATAGTGTTTTCCTAGTGTTTTTTAATCAGAAGTTAGAAGACTTGAATTTTGGTGGCATGCTCCTGGAAAGGATTTTAAAGCAAACAAACAACCCTCTTCCCTCCCCCAACCCCCCTTCACACACACACACAAAGGAAAAAACAGTGAAAACCAACCCTACTCCTCCAAGTAATCTTTTATCTTGTGCAGAATTTTATTTTATTTTATTTAGAATGGGGGAACGAGTGCAACAGTGCAGCTCAAGTAGGTATTTTATGGACTTAGTGAACCAATTTTTGTTTTGTTTTTAAATTAACCTGAAGTTATACTCCTGTTACTTTCTAACCATAAGAGCAGAGCTCTGCTACAAATAATCACAAAATAACTTTTTGAACGCATGGGGGATGGGGATGGGTGACAGGGAAGATTTTTTTTTTTTTCTTGTTTCCTATTACTTGGAACAGATCTGTTTCCCTTAGACTATATCCCACTGTCTGTGTCAAAACAGTAGAGTATTCACTTGTTTGCCCATCTGTCTGTGAAGATGGAAGACATTTTATTTTTCCTTCTCCAGGAGGTGGGCAGTATGATGGGGAAGGAATGAAGTGAACAGAAAAAGGGGGAAAAGAGGTGTTTTTTAAACCAGGCTAGGGCCATGATAAATCTGCTATACAATTGCTGATACAACTGAAAACTTTTGAACTTGATAGATTTTTCTCACTATGGAGAAGAAGTTGGGCTGTCTTGTAATGAATACAGAGGATCTTCTTTATTAAGGCTGCTGGGTGCCAAGGGTCTCTGGCACATGAGGGACTCTTAGTTCACAGACCCAAAAGGCAGCCAGCCAGTCAGTACAGTTACCTTGCAGGGTTTTTCTAAATCCTGGTCTGAACTATTCAAATTCGAGTATTTGACAAGCCTATCATCTCTAAACTGGAGTATCAGCTCGTTGTTCTTGCCCCTTGGGTGATCCTGGGATGAATTACTGTGCATGAAAATTACTGTTGATAGTGGATGTTACAAATTTCTTTTCTCTCTTGTTTCCTGTTACATCTTTTTTTTTTTTTTAATTTTTTTCTTTTTTTTAAATAACTTTGCTGATAGTTTTAAATTACTTCAGATTATTACTGTGGTGTTTTAATGTTCCTATACCACAGAACTTCTGGGGGAAAATGGCATAAGAATAATAATGACAGACTCTTGACGAGAAAGATTCCAAGGTGCGGAGTCTTGCTTGTGGTTTAAGATAAAATAATGGTTGCTGTTGGGTCTTTTACTCAGATATTTGTTTCACAGAACTCAAATACATTATGAAGGTCATTGAAAAGTACAGTTTCTCCAGTTGATGCTTGAGATTATCTCTGGAATGACACAATTTATCTTTCTTAATATTCCATGCTTTATTTGGACTGATTCTTTTAGGTCTTGGTTTTATCACAACAGAATTATAGGGGTAGATCCACAAATACTGCAGGCTGGTACTGCTGAAGACAGAGCTGGCCTGCGCAGACAGTCCCTTTCTGTACTTGTCTTAAGTTTTTCCTTTGTGTGGAGTGGTATGGATGCAGACCCAAATCAGAAAAAATACTGTTTCAGTAAGTTAGTTTTCAGCCTTACCTGTTCCCTAGACCAGTTCATATGTACATATGTATGTTCACATAAGTGGGGCTGTGTCTGGAGAAGTGGATACAAAGACTAGTGTGTTGACTGTAAGAGAAGAATGGGAATGGTTTTCTAGCAACATTGTAGTTTTGTTGTACCTTGGACTGTTCTTTAGACCACATTTTTAATTTATTACTGTGGTAGTTGGAGGATACATGTCTTATCTGGCCACGGCTGTATCTTAAGAAAACATGAATTCCATGTTGCTTAAATTTTTTTTTTTTTTTAAATAATATATATATATATATAAGATCCTCACTCAAATTTGTCCTTTGTTCTTTTTTTTTTCTTTTTTTTTCCTAATGTCGTAATGTCATGCAATGATTCTTCTAGTAGTTTAGTTGGACAGTTTTCCATAGCCCAATGTATTTTAAAATCAGTAGGGATTTCCTGAAATTCAAGCTAGTTTTTGTTAGCCTAATGCGATAGCGTTTGCCTTGGCATGTTTCTGTGAATTTTTTTGCCTCTTGTTTTTCCCTCTCTTTTTGCATTTGCTACTTCTAAGTTATTGCAGATTACCACTGAGACTAATTTTTTTTTGTATTTTGCAACATCTATTATTCTAGGTCTAATGATTATTCTTTGTACTAGTCATTTTATTCAATTAGTCTGTGTTCCTTTTGCAGAATGATATGTGATACTCCACGTGTTGGAAGTGATTTATTTTTTCTCTGTTGCCTGAAGTGACAACTGAGCACAGGCAGACAAAAGTTATATTGGTCATTTTGTAGAAGAATGTGCTTTATAGAAAAATGTCATTTGTTCAGCTTTCTCACTCATTCATGTGTTTAGCTCTTGCTTCTGACAGGGCCTTTTCTTTACTTGATTTATCTCTGTGGGTTTGTTGTTGTTGTTGTTGTTTGTTTTATTTTTCATTTTTTCTTTTCTTGAAGTTGCTTCAATTTCTTGGCATTACTTTTTCCAGATAGTCTAATTTGTGTCCCAACTTCCTCCTTCTTCCCCTCAACCACTTCTCTTGTTTGAGCTATCTTTACCCACTGGTGTTTGTAAACTTAATTCTGTATCATCTGCAAGTTTAATTAACATTTTGTTTGTTCAGTCTTAGACCATTAATTAAGATGTCGATGAAAACTGGACCATCTAAGATCCTTGCAGCAACACAGTAGATGTCTCCTGTGTCTGATAGTTCCACTGGTATATATCATTACACTTTTGAAACATCCATTTTCTAGTAATATGAGTAGTACTTTTCAGCTACCCAACTTGAATTAATTTTTCAGCCACGATTTCTTTAGTGAGTAGCAAATGGTTTTCTAAATCTAAACTTAAAACATCACGCATTTCTATTCTTTTTATTTTCTGACTTCATGATAGTTCTATCCTCATTTGAAAAGCAATCTGGTTTATCAAGATTGAACACAGTGTTGATAAAGCCATGCTACTTACTGATTATGGTATACACTTTTCTCTGCCCCAGCTTCTCTGTTATGTCCATCAGCATGCTAAATGCCCTACACCTTACTTCGTAGAGCCATGACCTAGGAAAGAGCCTTGTAAGAAGTTGGTAATCTGCCTGGATGCAGGTCATTACAAAATATGAGACTTAGATGATTAAAGAAGTCATTGTTTTTTGTTGGTGTAGGTTGTTTTTTTTTTTTTTTTTTCTTTTCCCCTCTGCCCCTTGGGTCCTACTTTTTCTGGAGATGATGCAGTCACTCTCCTTTGTTTTTAACACTGTATGAATTACACATTTTCCTGCTAGGGAGGGGCAGGTTTTCCAGTTCCCAGTGCTACCAACTGAGTCACTGGCTCTGTTTTTCTGTTTCATTGTAGGTTTATGATTACCATGTTCTGCCTTTGTTAGAATATGATTGCTAAAAGGTGTTTTTTTTCTGCTGTACTGAGACATGAGTGACAGTGGCTAGTTACAAACCTTTGAAGCATCTGCTTTGCTACTGCCAAAGGCAAAATAAATTAGCATAGTCCTCAATGCCTTCCTTCAAACAGGAGTAACCATTAATGACAGATGTCCAGATAAACTCTAATCTTTTGTAACCATGACTGTGCTTTAACTGAAGGAAAAAAAGTCAAGAGAGCACTGAACATGTCTATACTGAAAATGGAAAGGGAGGGAGGATTTGCTGATGTTCATCTTACCTGGTCATACTTCTTTTTGGCTAGGTCCTTGAAACCAACTACTGATACTGGTCTAGCAGGATTTAGAGATTCTCTTGGTGTAAAAATCTTGTCAGTTTAAGGAAAAAAAAGAGAGAGGTGTGGAAGAGAGGTTTGCATAGGAATGCTTTAAGTATACTTAATGCTTTAATTTATCTTTTTAAAAGCAAAAGTTACTATTTATTTTCAGTTCCTTTATTTATGAAAGATCTACACAAACAGAAAAAAATAACTGTGCAGGGGGAACAATGTAAATTGCCTCTTTTATCCACAAGTAAGCTAACTGAAAAGTAAAGAAGTATCCAACTGGTTTTGTAAGAACTTGTTTTAAAAAGTGGAGTTAAGTTTGTAACTGTCTGTGTCCCTAAGAATCTAGTTTTGCTTGGCTAATTGCTCCTGTCTTCCTGTAGATTAATCCAGCAGAAGGTAAATAAGATGTTGACCCTCCTGGAAGAAAGATCTGGAGGAACTAAGAGAGAAATCAGAATGTTTGTGCTTTTCTGTGATATCTGGGGACGAGCTTAACTGGTTTTTTTTTTTTTTCCAGTTTGCAATTTATTTTTTCTATTTCTTTGCCTAGTGATTCCAGTTTGAGGGTTTGACTTGTATTTACAGGCTGTCATAGTTTTCACTTGCTTTCTGTGGAACTTCTGAACTCTTCTGCTTCATGTATTAGATGGAGCATGTACTAAAAAGTTGAGCTGAGATTGTATCTGAATTCATAGAGAGAATGTGGCTTGGTTGGCAGCTGTAAGTAGGGCTCAGCTTCACCAAGAAGCACTGAGAAGTCAGACCAGGAATTAACTGTTTATTCTTCTCAATATAAAATTGTAGAATCACAGAATGGCTTTGGTTGGAAGGAACCTTAAATGTTGTCTATTTCCAAGCCCTGTGCCATGAACAGGGACACTTTTCACTAGATTTGGTTGCCCAAATCCTAATCCAGCCTGACCTTGAACACTTCCAGGGATGGAGCATTCACAGCCTCACCAGTGGTGGGCGAGGGTTGAGAAACCTTCCAGTGTCTTCACCCTCATAGTCAAGAATTTCTTTCTTGCATCTAGTCTAAATCTACCTTTTTTGATTCAAACCAGCTACCTTGTGTCCTTTCAGTACACACCTTGACAAAGAGTCTCTCTCCATGTTTCCTGCAGACCTCCTTTAGATACTGAAATGCCTCGATGAGGTCACCTTGGAAGCTTCTCCAGACTAAATAAGCTCTTTCAGCCTTTCTTCACAAGAGAGGTGCACCAGCTTTTGATCATCTTCATTGCCCTCCACTCAACCCACTTTAACAAATGCTGCAGATGTTTCATGGTTGCTCTTTACTTAGACATTGGCTTTTCAAAAGCATCAAAACATTTTTAGGCTCCTGTCTAACTCCTACTAAAACTGGGACACATGCTTTATTGGTTGACTGAACTGAGATCCCATTTTACAACTCTTCTGCCATTTGTATTTTGCTTCTGTCTTGAGGCATTAGTAAAGGGTCTCTTTAGCCTTGGAATGGACAGGGAGGCACACAGATTATGATTGTAACATTGGCCACCTGAAAGCACTGGAGATGTGGAAGCATGACTGTGCTTGTGTCTATTCTGTTATAATAAGACTTAGCCCAATTTCTCCTATTGCTTTTGTTGGAAACTGGCTATAGTTCTGGAGCTAAACACTTTCACAGCTTTAGATGTGTTTTGGAAACATTTGTCTCCTGTCTACGTTCATGTGAAATTCTGCCATTGGTGTCATTTGAACCTAAGTGCGTGTTTTTTGGGATTTGTACCCTTGAATCCTAGGCAACACATGAAGGGACCCATGAGTATCAAGTCCACCTCCTGACTCCACATACAGCAACCTAAGAGTTAAACATATATTTAAGAGTATTTTCCAAACACTTATTGAACACTGACAGGCTTGGGGCTATGACCAGTTCCCTGAGAAGCCTGGCCATCTTCTCAGTAAATAACTTTTCCTAACGTACAAATTTAACTTGCTTTTCCAGAGCTTTAAGCCATTTCTCCACATCCTATTATTGATTGAAAGAGGTGAGGCTGAGAGACATCCTGAACAGGAGGTAGGATTGAGAAATAAGAATTTTGTTTGTTATTATGAAATGACAGGACATTATTAGTCCCTCAATTTTGTGTTCTCTTATAGAAAAGACTAGAAAGACACCTAATTTCAAGAAAGTGTTAAGCATCAGTCCTGAGTAAAGTGATTCCCTCTGAAGTTTAAACAACTGCTAACACAAAGCATTTTAAAGTTCACCTTTCTTTGTCTTGACATTACTGGCAAGATTTTGTCATCAGACAAATTTTCTTCACTTAGGCAGGTCTTCGTGCTATAAATTTTTCAGTAGGTAATAGGTATTTTGTTTTTAGTGTAATGGTGAGATTTTCAGAATGGTGAGCTTGGGAGTAAATATTCTTCAGCTTCTTGTTAAAGGCTCCTTATCTTTTAATATTTAAGTGAAGAACAGTATTTGGTGAATATGGTAAACACAATTTATTTCTCCCTCACGTATGATTTAGTATGATATCTCTCATCTGCACTCAGTTGGGCATTAAGTGAATACTTTGAAACAGGGCACACAGTGAGTTGCTGAAGTAATGGAGTCAAGCAGTGACCCAGAGGAAAAATACAAAACAATTTATTGAGCTTTCTAGGTACAACTAATCAATTACTTTGAGGCAAAATTAGGCAATTTTCTAACAACAGTTAGTAAGCAAATATTTGAAGGCAAATTTAGGCAACAGCTAGTACAGAAAAGCAAGTAAAAGAAGATTGAGAGGAAAGAGAAGAAGAGCAAGAAAGAGAGATTTAGAGAGATATAGTTCACCACTCCTGGATCCAGCACTGTCTTGATTATGGGTTCTTGATCTGTGGGTGGTGAATCAACAAAGGTAAATGTTCATGTTCTGCATTACAATGTCTGGCTGGTCCAAGACCACCCATGGGTTCACAACCCACTTGTGTATTCAGGACTTTTCCAGCGATTGTTTCTGTCATGCACTCCCTCCTTGCTCTTCTGATGTTTGTCAACTATGAGGAGCCATGAGAGGAAGTGATGTTAAACAGTCTGTCATTCCACTTTGCAAAGTGATGTTTCATAGATCTTACAGCTCCATTTTTTTCATTCTCGGACAGTTGATAAGGCTAGTTGTTTGAGTCAACATATTTGTTGTTAGGTTCAGGCATATGATCTATGTCACTTTAATCAGTAAACCACACTTCTGTGTACTTCAGGAGACAGTTTTGATTTAAACGTTAGCTAATACTACTGAAAATTCCATGATAAGGAATGGGCACAATTACTGGACTTCCTTCTGGTTAATTCTTCTTTAACTAGCTTGGTGCTTGTTGAGAGGACTAGTGATGACTACTGCTACTAGGATAAGGGTAGCTATCCATCTTCACCCTATTACAATCATTTTTTCTGGAAAAATTGAAACATGCCACTTAGAAAGTCAGAGAAAATGGGAGTTTTGAAGGACAGTTCTCACACTGGATATAACATTGGCTCCCCCAGTCTACTTTCAGGGCATCAAGATTGTGTTCTGTCTTCTTTATAAAGAATGTAACCAATTGGGTGGTGTGCAATGCCACACACTGCCTTATCACATCCTGTTTGACTGCATTATCTAGGGTGACACTGATAGAAGTTCTCCTCTCTCCATGTTTTGATTTATATCACTGTGTTGGATGTTACATCCTCTCATTTCAGTCAAAGCTCATCTACTACAATAATTAAAAACATTGTTTTGCTTTGCTCAGGAAGTCAGGTGCTGCTGCAGGTAATTTCAGTGTAGGAAGCAAACCAAGCTTTATTTCGTGCAAGGCATAAAAGCATTCTGCTGGAGCCCAATCATATGCTGAATATGATCTAAGGCCAGTGGTTTTTGTTCCTTTGTAAATTAGCCTAACGCAGTGATAAGACAGGGACGAAAGTCTCACAAGGCAGTCTGTAGATGTAATGATTATATTACCTTGCACAAAATACAGTTCTTCTTTTTTCCTTGCCTGGTACTGTTGCCTGTTAAGAGTGTTTTGTTCACCTGCAGCATGAAACACCTACTTTAACTGGTTTTAGTCAGAGAATTCTAGTCACAGCAGTAGTGTTCTGAGTGGATAGGAGTATTCACAGGTAATGGCCAGCATTGCTCCAGGACTGCAGAAGTCTCAGAGCAAAAGCTAAGACTGTAGCTAGTCTCACCATTTGGCTAAATTGTTAATAGAATGAGTGAGTAGAGACTTCTCAAAAAGCTCATTGAACTATTCCCACTTTCTGCCACTGATGCTGGACCTTCTTATGCAGCTTTGAATGGCATTGGCTCCAGGCTGATTTAATGACTAGAGTGCTATTTCTTGGGCAGCCTGAGCAATTGGTTGCTGGGGTGCTGCAAAAGTATTTTACCCTGCCAGCTAGTTAAGGGCTATTTGGTCATGCTGCAGTAGCATCTTCTTTCACTGCAGAGTTCCTTTAAGCATGTTAATGATCTCTGCTGTTTTGTCTGCAAACTTTATCAGACCTCAGTTATTGCTGTATAACTGCTTTCCCACCTTTTCCTCTTACAGTAGTGTTTTTCCCCTGCAGCCATTGAGTTGCACTCCCTTGGAGACACTCATCTACTGACTGCAGTCATACTTCCTTTTCAGAGGAAATAAACTATTATTATAGTGTCCTATAGAATTTTCCAGCCTTTTTTTTCTCTGGTAAGTTTCAGTACTATGTTCTGTTGTACCCTATGAAATATATGAGGACTGCTCCTCCTATTTTATTATATTGGCTCACAACAACAAAGCCAGATGATGGGGGTATGGCAGCAGATGTTGAACCTTCCTGCCAGTATTCCATTGCATTTTGTTGCTATGCGACAGATGGCAGCAGAGGCGCAATTTGACAAAATGGCATTTGACATGGAAATGTGTGGGAAACAAAGATGTGGAATTAAATTCCTCCACGCAACAAAAATCATACCATTAACATTCATTGACACTCCGTGAAGGGGATGGTGGTATGTTTCAGCAGTGGTGACAGCAACAGTGGGGCAC
Organism: Tragopan temminckii; assembly: GCA_028571105.1. NCBI lineage: Eukaryota > Metazoa > Chordata > Aves > Galliformes > Phasianidae > Tragopan > Tragopan temminckii. Next base: position 63,143,242 of record JAOWBP010000001.1, on the reverse strand, counting down.
CTCTGCTGGTACAGGCTTTTACAAGTGCAGCATGCAGGCTCTTGTTCGTGGCTGGCAATAATGAATAGCTAGTGGTGGCAATTATGTTGAAAAATAATGTTTTGTAGCTCAGAATTTTCTCTATCAAATAGTGTTATTGTGCTAATTGCATCTGTTATAGTTTTCGGGGAAATAAATAGGAAGCATTACTTTCAGAGAAACCTGCATTCCACACTCTTACTTTCTAAACCCAGATATCCTTGCATGACTTCATTGTGTAAGCTCATTTATTAGCGTGATCTTAATGGAAATAACTGATTGTTGCTGTCTCCATTAAAAAAAAAAAAAAAGAAGTTATATAGTACTTCTCTAAAGTTCTAGTTTGTGCAGCAGGACATACTCTTTTCTGGATGAATTTATTTTTTGAAGTTATCTATTTGACTCTATTATTGATGGGACGTGAAAATGTTGTGATTCAGATGCTCATTCAGATATCTGACTCATGTAATCAAAGTAGTGAATGCCAGAATTGTTCATTTTTATTTGTATTGCAATAACATCAAGGAATATCTGTAATGAGAAGTAGTCCCTGCCTCAAGAGCTTGTCCCATGAAATGAAACATAAGTTGAAGAGATGTATATAATTAATTGAATTGCTCAAGGTGCAGCCAGCGAGAGTGGAACCATGCTGTCAGATTCCACAAAACTGTGCTGGCAAGCATTGCTTCCTGGCCAAAGTGGATACGGGCATCTCTGGATAGTGGGTTGTGTTTGATACCAGTTTCAGCAGGCAAAGATGGTAGACATGGAGTAGGGGACAACTCTAAGAAAACCAAACAGCTGGCTGCAATTTTTCATATCCTTAGGAAAGTATGACTTTGAGTTAAGCATCTGCCACAAATACCTAAGAGGAAACTGTTACCAACAGTAATGAGTGTAGAGCTGATATCAGAAAGCAGATGCATTAGACTACAGTTTGTTAAAAATATGCTCCCTGTCATTGAGATCTCACTGAAGTGTTTGTGAAGCTGTCTAGCTCTGCAGGATCTCTGAATCACCATGAGATGCCATGTGTGAAACAAAAGAGAGTTAGCATTGAAATTGCCAGCTTAAGAACAATTAAATTGAAACTGCTGGAGCTGAAAAATTTGTGCTTTCTCCATACTCTCGCTTTCCTCTGAACCCAAAGTCTGCCTTTGTGAGTGATTTGTATTAAGAGACAGGCCATGACATAAATAAGAACAGAGATCAGGAGTAAATAAGAAGCATTGTTTGAACAGAGAGAAATGTAACAAAGAAGTAGAGTGGTGAAGAGATGGAGGTGCCATAAGATGCTTGTGTCTGATCCTGGAGCCCACAAAAAAAAAACAACCCATAATCATCTTAGTAAAATATAGAATAAGAACAACTGTAAGATATGAGAATAAATATGAGAACCCAGTAGTGTAAGATTCATAATGATGGAATCTGAAGAGAACAGATGTAAAGTCTAGGACCTCTGGCATGTTTGCTGAAATGAGAGAAGGTCAGATGATGTACAAAACAATTGTCCTGGGGATTCAGAAGGGGAAGGAACTGGCTGATTGTGCCTATGAACTGGAATGTCTATTTAGTGATTTCAGAATCAAATTCACACCAGAAAAAAGCTTTGTGATTACAAGCTTTTCCAAAAGCAGAATTTATAAATAAATAAGCTTATAAGTACTGAAATACTTACTGATATTAGAACACTCAGAAGTATATCTTTTAGAAAACACCATACTTTTAAGTTACCAACTTTCATATGTTTGGTTTTTGATTGAATGGAAAACTGTAACAAACTGAAAGCTAGATGCTAACTAAAAACATATGTATTTTGTTAAAGCTAAGTGGTTGGTAATTAATATTATTCATACTTTTCTTGTAATAGGTAATAGTTTCACCATCACCATGTTTCTACAAAATGCTCTACTTCTGCTCAGATCACATTTTCAATGGAAAGTGATTTAGTTTTTCAGCTTCCCATACCAATAAACCTATATAATATAGAATTTGTCTCCCAGCTCCTCCATGGCTTTGTTTAATAAGTTGCCACCTTTCCCACCAGTTCAGAGTTCGCATCAACAGACTGGGAAACTGGAGGCCTGAAGTGTTCAGCAAAAGAAGGGAGCTACAGACTGGACAACTCCAGATTTGAGCTCTGAGCTGAGTGGGATTGCACATAAAGCTTACTATTTAAGCAATGTTATTTGGGAAAATCTCACAGGTTCGTTAAAGCATTGTATCTCTGGTTCAGTAAGAAGCTAATATTATAAGGATTTTAATAGTCTTTTCAATCTATGGAATATCTTCTGAAGTTATCACAAAGAAGGCTAAGTGGTGTGAGTGCCATAGTGATTTTTGAGGTTTCAGCTGGAGATAGCCAAACATCCTGCTTGATATCCCCATGATAGTATATTTTGATGCTTACTGACTTAGCTGTAGCTTGAAATAAATAGGGCTAACACTGTTGGTCAAGGAATGAAAAGCAAGAAAGTGACTTTAATATCTTCATAATTTCTTTTCTCACTGCTTTTACATTCTGCATCTCTCTTGTTTTATACCAGTGTGAAATAAGGATCACATATGCTGTCTTTTGCTTTGAGGACTTTCCTGAATACACAAGTGACATCTGCTGAAGTTAGTGCAACTCTTCTTTTGTACTGGGAGAAGAGAGTCTTGGGGGTTGACACAGAATTGAATGCATAGTATTTTTTTTTAATTACTTAATTCTGGATCTTGCGTCAGAAAGGACCCAGAGTTCGCTCTGTCACTGAAGGGGCTTGGCACAGATATGAAGCCTTGTAAAACATCGGATGATCAGGCAGCAACTCCTAGTGTATGAATGCAGAGCTGGAAAAAGGAGCTATGCTTCAGATATATTAATTGCCAACATAAGAGTGCATTGTGATTAAATCATCTACTGGATGTTAACCTGTATCTATATGGGTCTCGAGGAGACGAAAGTAACTGAATTCAAAATGGGTACTTTTTATGTTTATGATAGCCATATATTCCCTAGGAGATGACTTTGTCTACTTGTATGTATTGATAGGAATTTTGGCTTCAGAACAGAGATTGTAGCTTCCAGTGACTGTGGCTTTGAAAGGCACAAAACTGCTAAGTTGTATGAATCTTTTCACTTGGTGCAGATCCTGCTCTCTGTTTTAGACCTACACCTCTAAATGCAGGTTGTACTATGAATACATTTACTTTG
>JAOWBP010000001.1:63097197-63118404 GCA_028571105.1 Tragopan temminckii | reverse complement strand
CAAAGTAAATGTATTCATAGTACAACCTGCATTTAGAGGTGTAGGTCTAAAACAGAGAGCAGGATCTGCACCAAGTGTCTCTTGTTTCACACATGGCATCTCATGGTGATTCAGAGATCCTGCAGAGCTAGACAGCTTCACAAACACTTCAATGACATGTGTGTCTAGATTTATTGGTCATGTGACATCTGATGCACAGTTCATTATTTCTGTATTTATCTTAATCTACAGTTAACAAGATGCTTAGCATGTTCAGGGGACCGTTACATCACAGAAACTACCATTAAGTGACAAACTGAAATGATAGTTTTGGTGATTTCCTTGACCTTTCATGGGACATAACTGCACAGTTGTTTCTGTAGGTCTTTGCTGCACTTCACAGACAGGTAGGTGCATGCAGTAGCTTCAAGAACAGACAGATATATCTACCAAGAAGCAGGCATTTTCATTCAGCTTTCCACTGGCAGGATTTTGAAGAAATCTCAAGTTCTTTGCTCTCATCCACTCCAGAAGAGCCTTTTGATTCTTTTATCTGAATTTGACACCAAGGCTTAAAGTTTTATCTGCCTCTTGTACAAGCAGTAGTATACCATTACTAGCTGAAAGCCAGCATGAAGCTTTGAGATAGGTTTTTATGGCTGTGGGAATTCTTTTGATTCTTTTTTTCCCCTTCGGAGGTAGACATTTCTTTCCTCATACAGTGAGAGAGAAAGAAAATCCTTCCTTGTAGTTGCTGAATTGAATGCACAGTTTTGCAATTCAGCCTGATGGGGTGTGAAAGCTAAATTAATGCCTTTGGAAAACAGAAGTAAAGAACATGAGGGAATGAGGGCTTATCTCTCTCTTTTTTTTTTTTTTAAGTGCCATTCTTCCAAGGGGAGGCTTCAGGGGAGGATAAAGAGCTTTTGGGTTCTGGTCTGCTGTAGGTATGTTGGCTGAAGCTTCATGAAACCCAACACGTGTTTTTGATATAGGAGGTACAAATGTTGGCAGATTTTGGTGACCATGGCAGGCCTCAGTAGAAGTTATTCTATGAATATAACATAGGATCGGAAGGGCACTTTACATGGCTCCAAAATATGAACCATCTGAAGATTTATGACAGCTCTGTTCTGGCCAAGTGAGGAGTGTTAGCCTTTGCTTAGCCCACAGCCAGAGTTGTGAAACAAAGCACTTTCCATAGGCTTTGAGCCTTCAGACTTCCAGCAGTGTAGTACTTGCTTACATCTAACTTCTGATAAAGAAAACAAAAGACACGTGCTTCTCCTGCAATTTTTGTTCATGGTAATTTAATACATTCTTGCTGCAGAGGTAGCTAGGTTTGACAGTTTGTATAATTCTATCTTCCGTAACCCTTGTGATATTAATGTCTTTTTGGGGTGACCTGTTTTTTGCTACCAACATCTTTATTAGCTTAAAATACTCTTCCACCCTGTGTTTTTTCCTGGCTTTGAGGGGATGCAATTCTGGAAGAGGAAGTCTGTATATTTATTTGAAAAGTGGCAAGTAGGAAATGAATTCTAAATCTGGAATTCTAAATCCATGTTTAAATGCTCTCCCTAAAGAATTTCTACATCAGTTTCTAATATGTGTAATTTGCACAGCTCTGCAATTTTTGCTAATGTTGTCAAAGACAAACAGTTAAACACATACTTGGGGAAACAATTCACACTTCTCCAGACTCATCCTAAATTTATTGTTTTTTCTGTCCACTTCCTAGTCTCAGCTGCCCTATTCTCTGTGTATTACACTTAGTCCCTTCTAGTTCCTTTGTTGAGGTAGAAGGTGGCACATTTTTTTCCTCCAGTGCTCCTGCATGGGTTCTTCATGGGCTGAGTGTCAGAGTTGTCCCTGCTCTGACATGGATCCTCCATGGACTACAGTTGCCTCAAACTGTACTCTCTCTGCCATGGGACATACTTAGCCAGCCACATCCCCAGCAATGTGCACTTCCACATCTCCTTCTTTTCTTCTTCCTCTTCTCCAGATGTGTATTTTCATACACCTTGCACGTTTCCTTCTGTACATCCTCACCTCTCCTGTTTGTTTTTATTTTTGTTTATCTCTTCATACATCTCCTGCCTCTAGTGGCTATTGTCCTTTCTGAAATGTTTGAACAAAAGTGGCATAAGCTCTTCTGACTGAAGTTTTGGCATGTGATAGATTTCATCCATTTTGGAGATGGCTAGAATTAACAGTGCACAAGACTGTTCACGTCATCCTCTTGCACAGACAACCTTGCAGCTATTTACTATTGAAGAAGAGTAGTGTGTTGTCAGATTGCTCGGTCTATATAATTTTTTGACTTCCATGGAATCACAACAATCCTAATCTTAGTCTATAACATTTATTATACTGAGTTAAGAACCCATTAAATTGTGCAAGGGTGACTTCAGCCAGTGCCTGGAGCTTTTCTGTATGTTCCAATTGTTTTATAGGCCAATTTGGATCCTTTAAAATTTGTCTGCCTAAAATTTTTCACATCCACTCCTTTCAGTGCTAATTATTCCTATCTCTTCCATTCATTCATTTCCCGTTGCCCCACAAAGGGTCCTTTTGATATATATACATTTCCCTTTCTTGTTTCTTTGTGGATAAAACAAGATGTTCAAAACCTGTTTTCCACCCATCTGAAGTGTATCAAATTGTCCCAGAATTCCGGGTAAGCCAACGTCTGTGGGATAAGTGCCTTTTCTGTTGTTTCTTACCTTGCAAGGTGGATTCATATCAAATGCTAGTTAAATAATTTTCTTTGCACTAGAGAAAGGTATGTGTCACTAGTGTTTGGTATGAGCTTTGTAAAAATGTTTACATTAGTTGGAAAAACAGTCAGATGGAATGTAGCAACAACAGCATCTGCTCCTATTAAAGTCTTGGGCGAGTCACCATGCTTTACTGAAGCTGGGAACTGAAAATGTCAGTGGTTACATGCTAGTCATTGTACATTGTACAGATGTACATTGTACATCTTGCACAAAAATAGTTCCTAGTTTGTGTGTAGAGGAGCTGGGACTGCTTTTTTGTCTCAGGTACAGGCCTGATCCTTCCCTACACAGAATAAGGAGATCTTCTGAAATAATACCATTATGAAAAGACAAAACCAGGCATGTCCAAGCTGCAGCCCAGCCCATCCCGTTCCTGTAGCTGCCCCACCTCATGCCATCATGATGGCAGCTCTGCTCCTCCAAGTGACCTGGCCCAGCACTAGGCATGCCGCCATCACTCAGCACTAACCAAACAGTGCTGACTTAAGATATGGCAAACAATTTTATGCATTTTGATACATTGGCTAAACACAGTCCCATGAACAGTGAAAAATCTGCAGCCTTTCTTTTTTTTGATAAGGGAATTTTAGAATATATTGCAAGATCACTGAAAAAAATCATCAATTTATATTTACAACTCCATTTTCAGTTGACATAAATACATTACCTGCAGATTTTCAAATGGAGCATATAGAATTGCAATCATACATTCAACTAAAAAGTCCGATCATGTCTCTTTATCAGACTTTTTTAAGACCTCTCCTACCAGAAAGAAATATCCCTCACTTCACAATCATACCTTATTCACATTATCGCTTTTTGGCAGTACACACACACACTTGTGAAAAATAATTGTCAAGGATGAAGTACAGAAAGTCAAATTCCATAAAAAACCTCTGACAAACACCTTGAGAACTCACTGTGAGTTGCAACCACTTCAGTTGAACCAGACATCAATGAATTTCCTTCACAAAAATAGGGTCAAATATCCCACTGGCTTTCTGTTTTTGTTGCTTTCTCTTTTTTAATGTTTTAATAAAATATTAAAAACTAAAAATAAAGAATAATTAAAAATTTTAAATAAATTCTGTTACTTATATACTATAACTATACATCATATTTTACAAGGGCTGCTCAGAAACTAATGCCTCCTATTTTATTATGTTGGCCCATGATGTCCAAGGCGGATGTTGGTGGTATGGCTTTCCCAACAATATTCTGTTACATTTTGTTGCTGTGTGTCAGATAGCAGCAGAGCAGCAGTCTGACAAAATGGTGTCTAACATAAAGGTGTGTCACTGAGTTATTTCATGCAGGAAAAATAGCACCCACTGACATTCATGGATGCTTGCTCACTGTTGATAGAGACCAAACTGTGAATGTGAACACAGTGAGGCAGTGGGTGGTACATTCAGCAGTGGCGACAGTGACAATAGATCACCTCTGCTGGTGCAGGTTTTGACAAGTGTGGCATGCAGGTTCTTGTACATCACTGATGAAAATGCATAGCAAATAGTGATGATAATGTTGTGAAATAATATTCTGTAGCTGAAAATTTGCTTTATCAAACAGAGTTAATGTGCTCCTTGTATCTTCTGTAGTTTCCATGAAAATAAATAGGAGACATTATTTTCAGAGCAGCCCAAGATGTTTCCTATTCATTCAGTGCAGCCCACGCAAGCCAAAAGGTTGGACATCCATGGATTAAGATGTGTAAATGTAAAATGCTTTTCTGTCCCTTTCTGTGCTTTGCTTGTGTTTCATGAAGTGGCCTAACTGTAGTCAAAGATACTTCCATTATTCTCTTTCTGAAACAGATGGTATTAGTCACTTAGCCAGCTCTTGCCTGAAAGATTCAATGGTAAATTTCTGGCATAGAATTCTTCCTTACATTCATTTTTTGCAGGGCTGAATTAACAAGGTTTTATAATAAAAACTTTTGTGTGTGTGTGTGTATAGAATATTAAACTCAATAAAAATTACATCTTTTTTCACTGCTTCCCTTCTTGATGTCTGTGATGTCCTAACATACGTGTTCTCACCATACATTTCTAATAGAAATGAAATGTTTTTTAACAGTTATAAACTTCACGCAAGCGGTTGTTTGCTTCCCATTTTATTCCTGCTCCATTCCTCAAACAGCTGCAGCCATATAGGATGTCTCACAGCCTTGTAGATCCCACTTCCAATTTTAATTGAGGTACTGTATAACTAGTGTGGCCACCAGAGATGTACCACTTTGCAGAACTTGCTCTTTCTATCATGTTTCCTGCCTTGAACCAACCTGCGGTTCAGATATATAGCTATTGTTTTTGTTTCTGCTCTTTATTCCTCGATCACACTCTTGCTTCAAAGAACACAAGCAAATCTGGTTATCTGATCAGATTTGATACATGGAACCTGCATAGTCTGCCTCTTATCTAGATGTCCACTCCGAGTTCCGTGGATTAATCTTTCTACACCTGTTTACTTCTGAAGTTGTCAGAAGCTCAGCCTTCTCTGCATCTCTTCCAGATTTTTAAATCCCGGACCTCAGTCTTCTGCAGTTTCTTGCCCTCATTCCAAGCAATTTCAAGTTATTGCAAAACTTCATTTCATTACAATTTCTTTCATGTTACTGTTAATACCATTTCCCTCATTTGTCACTGGCTGCCTTTTCTTTGCCTCCCTGCACTGTCCTCTCATTCTCTCACACTGAAAATAAAGCTACTTGTTCTGTTGGCTCTGAAAGGCCTAGTCTCCCTGTGTCATCTCTTAAAATTGAGATGTAAAACCTTCTAACTGTCTTCAGCCTGCAATGACTACTTGTTCTGTATTCAGACATGGATTTTTTTCATTTCTTCCAGGCAGTGCTCTACCTTCTTCCCACAGCCTTTCAAAAAACTAAGCATCTTTTTTTTTTTTTCTTTTTTTGGAATGTCACCCAGAACCTGAAAGTGTTTTAATTCACTGTATCACTTCACACTGCTAAATTCCATGTAACTATTTTTTTTTTTTTTCTTGTACTTTGAATCACAGAATGACAGAATCATTATTTAAATTAGAAGGTATCACTTGAGAGATTCCTCTTCTACTACAGCAAATTTCTCAGGACAATGTCCAGTTGGGTTTTGAGCATCTTCATGGATGGAGACTACACAGTCTCTCTGGGCAACCTGCTCTGGTGTTACCAATTACTCTCACCATAAAGCAAAGTTTTTTTTAATCTTATGTTCAGATAGAATTTCATGTGTTTCATTTTGTTCTCATTGTCTTGTCCTGTTACTGGGCAGTATTGGAAAGGGAGTGTGTCCCTCTTCTTCTTTCCCCCCATCAGGCATTTCTATTCAGTGATAAAACTACCCCTGAGTCTTCTCTCAGTCTTGTGTAAGATGCTTCAGTGCTTTAACCATTTTTTGTGAACCTTTGCTGAACTCACTCTAGTATGTCTATGTCTTTCTTATGCTAGACATAATACTCCAAATCATGTAAGCAGTGGTGAGAAAGGGGGAATAAGCAGATCACCTCCATTGACCTGCCGGCAATGCTCTTCCTAACATAGCCTTGGGTGCTGTTGGCCTTCTCAGCTGTAAGGGCACATTTCTACCTCACATTCAGTTTGCTGTCAACCAGGACACCCAGGTCCTTTTCCTCAAAGCTGCTTTCCAGATCGTCTGTCCCCAGCGTATACTGATAGATGGATGTTAAATTGGATGATCTTGTAGGTCTTTTCCAACCTTGGTGATGCTACAATTTTATGATGCAGGGATTACTTTTTCTCTAGATGTAGAAATTTACATTTCCCTTTGTTGAACTTCAAGATATTCCTGTTGACCCATATCTTCAGTCTGTCAATAGCTGTCTGAATGTCAACTCAGCCATTTGTTTTATCAACCAATCTCACAAGTTTTATATTGTCTGCACTTTCTGAGAGTGCATTCTGTCCTGTTGTCCAGGTCATTAATGATGATGTTGAACAATATTGGCACCAGTACATCACTAGAGACTTTGCTTTAATGAGACTTGGTGCCACTGTTCAAAATCTTCTGGGCCCAGTTGTACAGTTTCTAGTTCACCTCCTTATCTATTTACCCAACTTACCCATGCTTCCTCAGCTTGTCAATAAAGATATTATGGAAGATTGGGTCAAATGCCTTACTGAAGTAAAGTACACTATCTCTACAGCTCTCCAATCATACACTAAGCTGGTGACCTTGTTGTAGAAGCTATCAGGTTGGATTACAATGATTTCCCATTTGTAAATCCATGTGAACTACTTCCAACCTCATTCTTGTCCTTTGTGTATCTGGAAATGGGTTCTAGTATTAGGTGCTTCACCACTTCCAGGTATTGATGTGTGGCTGACTGGCCTGCTGTTTCCTGGTTATTCCTTCTTGGCTTTCTGAATGATTGAAGGTGAGTAGCTTTCTTTTTACTTTTCTGTTTCTAGTGGTGATTTTGATCCATGCCTACAGCTTCTACATGTGGTGGTAGTAAAAGTATTAAGCAAAACATTTGATTCTACTTTCTTATTGATAATTTTAAGCTAAATATATGCAAGGTGAGAGACAGAATTTGTAGCCCAAAGTTCAGCTCCTAAAACTCAGACCTCTACCATGTGAATTAATCAGTACATTTCTAAAATCACCACACTGCCAATCTTTATAGATAGAACTGTTTTTAAAAAAATCTCTAAATTTGTATTTGCATTCTTTCCTTGTTTCAGGCCGAAATGAGTTGATTGCCCGTTATATTAAGCTGAGAACAGGGAAGACACGCACAAGGAAACAGGTGAGTGTACACGTGCTGTGAGGACATAAAAGAAATTCCTTGCTTCTCACTTGCTATTGGTTTCTAGCTTTCCTAGGAAGAGGTTACTGTTTAATAAGAATGGTAGGAAGTCAAAAGAATTTTATAATATGACTATAGTGCTGACATCTCTCATCCACCTTATGACACACAATTTTTCTGCTGTTAAACAGTGTAGGCTTTTATTTGTTTTGTTTACAAATGAACATTTTAGCTAACATAAATGGCAGGGTTTTGTTCAGACCAGACATACAGACGGCAATGGCGATTTTGAAAACAAATGGCAGATGGGATGAAAAAGAAGTCTCTGTGATTTAGGAATGACAGTACAGGCTATTCTGGACAAAGCCCTGACAAACCTGGACATACTTTGGGTAGAGGACTGAAAGGACTGGATTCCTTCCAACCTAGTTTTTTTTATGACGTATTTCAGCTCAGATTCTGAAGTTCTAAGAGACAATATGTAGTGGCCAAGGTCATATAACATTTTCCCTAGGGTAGGCCAAGACGGAAAGAGGTCAAAATTCTCAATCCTCGGGTTTATGGATGTGTTCTTCAGTTTCACAGAAGATCTCTGGCTTTATAAAGCCATTTGAATGGTAAAAGGCCTTAATTGGCCTGTCTTTGTTGATTCTCCACTTCACTTAATCACAGTTACTTTTAGAAAAGCATCTCATTACTGCCACAACTCCTCTCCATCCATCAACCCAAATAATTCCCTATTGCACAAGGTGCCTAAAGTAAACTTTCTGCAAGCAGCTACCAAATACTCATCAGGATTGAAGATTGATTTTGTCTTTCAATGCAGGTATCTAGTCACATCCAGGTCCTGGCAAGGCGGAAAGCCAGAGAGATCCAAGCCAAGCTCAAGGTACAATGGGTATCCTTTATCATATCATGCATTCCTTGAGTCTTCTATTCTTTCATCCTCTCTGTCTTAGAAGAGCCAAAAAAAAAAAAAAAAAAAAAAAAAAAAGGTGAGATTTAGCCATTTGTATGGGAACTGTTGAATCACAGCCTGAACCTCTGATTGATCACCTGAGGTGAGCAACGAGTCAGCCCTGGGAGCACAGGTGGAGGCAATTCACCTGTGCTGCTGGAAGGGGTGGAGCTTGGCTCCATCTCTCCTAGACCCATTTAAGAGCTAACTAGCAGTAGGGAAGGGTCTCTTTCTGGAGATCCCTCCTTTGGAGTTTACCAGTGAGCCCAGTACAAGGGTAAGTACCCTATCTATTCTTTTTGATGTAATAACCTGCTTAGCCAAACTCTCTTGTATGTTTCTTAATTATAACACCTGTATATTCATTGATTATACACCACTGAACTGTGGTAAGCTGGGAATGTAAAGCTACTTCCCAGGAAGTGCTGTACAAACACTTGTATTGTTGGAGCTCTGTGACATCTAAGGCAATTCTATTTAAGGAATAAAGAAACAGTAACTTTTGTTTTAATGTGACTGATTTCTACCTCTGCTTTACACTACTGTCTATCAAGTTTGAGCATCACTTGGACTTGGGAGCATGGGAAATGTGTTCAACTGAGAAAGTGGAGCTTATGCTTACAAGTGTTGACCTGTAATCATTCCCTGGTGTTTTCTGTGTTTTCCCTGTGCCTTGGCAAGGGTAACTTTACAGGTACTGGTGTGCTAGTTCTACTAGTGGTTGTGATATGGAGTTCTGCCTGGGAAAGGATCTGAGTTAGTATAACAACTGGAAGGAAGTTGCAAAGCCACCTGTCATCTTCTCAAGTAAAATGGTACCAGCTGAATAGACTTTGCAGCCTGATTAATTCAGACCTGATTTGAAGAGTCCTGAGCTTGTCTTCCTTCTTATCAGAAGGAAAATGGTTGACTTCTGTCTAGCTACATAAGTAAATCTGTGTTCTTCTTTCTATAGTCTTTGTTATAAATCATTGAGACAGCGAAGGAAGGAAGGTGCATGCTGGTCTTCCTGATTTGATGTGGCAGGTGACAATGAGATTCTTGATCATCCCAGTCTCATGACTGGACTGAGATAACAATTCTACTTGAGAATAACATTCTTGATAGTCATGACTATCAAGTAAACAGCTGTTAGTATGTGATTCCTCTTCACTGTCTGGACAGCTTCTTGCTGGGCCACACAAGGTACGGACTGTCTGTGAGTGACACCGGCACTTAGTGCTGGAGTGTATGCATCTCTGGCATGAGCAGTGATTACTTCTAACTGTCATGAATATGCACTATCCTCCTTCCACCACCAGTTCCAGGTCCATTTTATAAACTGGTGTTGTCTATAACTTGTCTGTTGTGTTTCCAGGTGTTCTGACAAAGGGAAGGAGCCACAAATTACAATTAATTCTGTGCTTCTAGGTAGTGCTGCCTAAGTTTTAAGCTTGTGGTACTGTTAAGTGGAGAGGCAAGTTAGAGTGAGCAGGAAACAACAGCCCGGGTTGTTAAAAGATATACTGCTGCTTGTATCTGTCACCTTGATTCCACCATTTGCATGTCACCGCTGTGGGATTTGGCATGATTGAAAAGCCATTCAGATGAGCCTGTTTGTACTTAGCATTTAAGAGCTGGCAGTCATTGTTCTCTGGGAATGAAGGTGTCTCAGAGAGCAGCATGGAGCCATTGCTTATCCTCCTTTTACACTACCTCTAGTCATGCTGAGAGCTCTCCCAGCTGCATGCAGTGAACTGTTCACCAGTACCAAAGTGTTCCTTTTTGCCTGCAGAGGTGAGTCTGTAGCACTACTTCAACTCATTTACTTTGCTTTCCCTAGTCATTTTTGTAAAGCAAGGAAAAGGTATCACAAAAAGCTACTACCATTCTTCCAATTTTGGCTGATAACGTGTGTTCTTCTATCACTGTTCATTTTTCACTCTGAGTATACTTTTTTATTTTTACATACTAGAGATCTGAGCAGACAAAAAAAATGGACAAAAAAGACAAACTGCAGGTGTTTGGTTTAAAAAAAAAAACCTTTTCTTCTGTACTGGAAACACAGATACAGATGAATACAGAACTGTTAGCTGAAAAAGAATAGAGATGCCTCTAGCAAAAACATGCTGTTTTCCAACATTATGTCAGGTATTTAAACAAAGCAGAAAAACAAAACAAGACTTCGATAAATTAAAGACTTTTTCCTTCTTAATTGCCTTATTATTAAACTTTCTTAAAAATCCACAAGTAATTTTAGTTCTTCTTCCCCCCCCCAAAACACAGGTAAACAAATATGACTTTTCCAGTGAAAAGGTAAGGAGAGCTAAAGGTAGCCTTAAAATGTTGCAGGTAATCTCTGAAGTATCACTTAAACTGTAGAGTGAAAAAAATTTCTTAGCTTTAGAGAAACTTAGAACTTGAATGGTACGGAAGTCACAAATGCTGTAAAAAAAGAAATACCTAAGTTACGCTCATTTCTACACTTCATATCAAAGTTGTTATTCTTGAGCTTTTGTTTTGCTACCTCAAAATGTTTTTGTATTACATCCATCAATATACCTGTGGTTTCTCCTTCAGAAAACCTTAGAGGAGAGGATAGAGAGAGTGGAGACCCAAGGGTGAGAACTTAGTGCAGTTACTAAAATAAATGAGCTTGTGTTTTTGAGAATTCCTGAAGAGAACAAGGACTTCTTTCAGCAGCTTCTCCAAGCCAAGAATTCACCTGTGGCATTGCCATTCTAATTATGATGTCACAGATAAAAGCAGAGTGTCTAGAGGATAAAGATTACTTGTATGGGACTGTAGGATGAAAGGAAGAATATATGGAAGTACTTACGGTTGTCCATTTATTTCCTCAACTACTTTGTAGAAGAAACAAGGAATGCTCTTTATCTTCAACATACATTGGCTATCTTCTTTGTTGCAACTCCAGTCTTGCTAAAATACAAAACAGGATGTTCTTGCATATGTTCCTGCCCTAGGATTTCTTGTTTCCCCAAGGATAATCGTTGCAGGGGATGATCAATTCTACCTGAGAATAACGTTCCTGATCTGAGGTAGTCTTTTTACAATGATGATGTCAAGCTCCATTTGTGTTGACTATGAGCTTGTTTTTAGAATCTTTTTTTTTTTTTTGAGAATCAAGAGTCTTTCCATTAACTATCCTTACCAGTAATTAAAACACAGGAGTGAATTAGAGTCCTAATTTCCGTGAGAAAACATTTTAGCTATGGGGTTTAAGAACCTTCAGACAGAAAGGAGGAACACTTAGTCTCTAAACCAACGATTCCAGCACTTCAGGAAGTAAGATTAGCCGCATCTGAAGGTATAGTAATGGTTGAGAGTCCTAAGCTTTGTAGAGTTATTAAGATATTAATTGGTGA
Organism: Tragopan temminckii; assembly: GCA_028571105.1. Classification (NCBI taxonomy): domain Eukaryota; kingdom Metazoa; phylum Chordata; class Aves; order Galliformes; family Phasianidae; genus Tragopan; species Tragopan temminckii. Next base: position 63,106,546 of record JAOWBP010000001.1, on the reverse strand, counting down.
GTCTGCTGCTCAGGTTTTCAGAGGTGCTTGTTCCCTGTGAAGGAGCTGGTGAGAATCCATTAGACCAGACAACATATTTATTATTATAATTGTTCTGTTTTTTCTACTCTTACCCATAGGATCAGACAGCTAAAGATAAGGCTATGCAGAGTATGGCTACAATGTCATCTGCCCAGATTATCTCTGCAACTCCCTTCCATAGTAAAATGGCCTTGACAGGTCTCCCACGACCAGCCTATCCTGCTGTTTCAGGGGTGAGTGAACCCATGTGTTAGAAGAGTTGGGCTGATGAAACTTGAATCTTTGAAAGAGTGTCAAGACCTGCCAAAAGGTGTTTTCTTTGTACAGCAAATGTTTAATATGGCTTCAACACTGTCTGATTCTTCGCTCACATTGATATAAAACAGCAGAGTTTCATTATATGATTTTCTAAAAATCTCACAAGTGAGAGAACAATCATATCCTTTGGATTTTCAACTGCCTGAAATATTTTAAGGTGCCTGTATCCTTTTTTCAATCCATGAAGCAGTTTGGACCATCCTGACCCTGTGTCAAACTCATCTTTCACATCCTGTGTGCTTAGATCACAAATTGGTGGCTCTTATGCAAAACTTTTAACGCAGAGGGCCTGTCAGCATCCCCTGTCCTTTGTGTTGAGCCTAATGAGATTTGCTCAGCATTGATTTCCCACAAAATACTTTTGTGGAGTTCTGGAAAAAAAGTGGCCCATTGAAGAGGGGGAGCATTTATTTTTTTTAAAAGCTTTGGAGACAGAAGTGCAAGAATACTATTTTACATTTAAAAATACTATTGTGTCATTTGCTTTTGCATTACTACTATTACTGTGTAGAAAACACCCTCCAAGGATTAAACCAGGAAAGCGGAAAGAGGAGCTGTGGCTAAATTGTATCTTTAAGTCTGAGCTTGCAGTTTCTTTCTCCAGATGGACAAGTCTGGCTTTTTTTCCTCAATATTCAGAGTAATCACCTTTGCCTATATGTTGTTCTCTTGCAGTTTTGGCAAGGAGCTTTGCCAGGCCAAGCTGGATCTTTGCAAGAGTGAGTATTCCTTTGTCTGAGCAGGTGCTTCCTACATGTTACTTGAGGAATGACATTAGTTATTTCAAGATTTTTTTGAAATGTTAATGTAATCATTGTTCTTAGACAGATTCCCTGACTGTGGATCTGAGACCTAAGGCCTGACATTCTTCTGAGGCTGGAGATAAATTTAAAGTCACAAGATGTTCTTAAATGAATAAATCCTATGTCTTCATACAGTATCTTTTAGTATGGATTGTATCTTTTTAACATGCCCCACAACTCAGACAGGCTAATGTGGGTTATTCTAATGAGCTGCTGAATCTAGCAGCCTGAGATGAGGCAGCTGCATCTCCATGCTCTCAATTTCAACCTGTAAGGGAGGCTGAGCATGTATTCCTGGTGGGCACACAAACAAACATATACATTGCGCATACAGACAGATATACACTGGCCCCCGCAAAAAACACGGACTTTAGCACTCATATAAATACAAACAGCACCAACAGCCTCATTCTGTATCCCTCTCTGCATGATGTTGGTGAAAGTGTGTTAAGGGGATATAAACACACTGGATCTGTCCAGTAGCAATCCCTGGATCCTTTGTCTTCCCCCTTTGCTGGCACCTCAATATCTGAACTCTTGAGTGTGCAGCTCCACTCTATTTGCTGGTGTAGATCCCTCACTCACACACAGATAAATGCACATGCATGTGAACACAGGGAATCTCCTTGGTAGCTGAGACATATAACTAAGATATATAGTCCAACCAGTAGATGGTCCTGGGTCTTCACTCTTCCCCAATTTGTCACCCACAAAGATAAACACATACAAACCTGACTTTGAGTCATCCTTCAGACTTCATAGTCTTTATGTCAGTTGGTCTGGATCTCTTTGTCCAACTCAAGTTAGCCTCCTCAAGGTGCCTTGCCCCTGAAGACATACAGTTGGCTCCAAAGTCATCTATTTGCTGGCTAGTCTAGCTTGATATTCAGTAGTGAGCACACTTGTAATTGCTGTAGTTTCTGGCACTACAGAAGCATGGCCCCTGTAACCTGTAAGTTGGTCCTGTGACTGACACTTAGACCTCCACAGGCACTGCAGAGTACAGAGAGACCCTTATCCAGGAAATTAATTAGAAATAGAATTTAATATGAAGACAGTACAGACTGTATTAGTAACGTGCAGGATGTGGCCAGACAAATGTACTAATCTTTTAATATGTAACACATATCCTTTATCCCTGTACTCGCCCTAAATGTCTCCAAAATAAATCTTTTGCAATCCCCAAATACTCTTTCATTTTATCTCAACGTGTCCCATACCATCTAGACGTTAGTCCCTTCAGTTTGTAAGGTAGCTGACTTGTAAACCCCAACTGACTTGTTGATTTAGATTCCTACCTAGCCAATGAGGCTGGTGACTCCCTGACAGCCTGGATTGATCAAATCAAGAATTTTATTTCTATGACTATATTATTGGGGTTCCCCCTTTGCAGTGCAGAGACAAGAGGTTGACTGATGGTTCTCCAGTAATGGCCCTGGATGTAGCTATGTCAGAATATTATTCAGGTCACTCTGCCTTCTCTTGTTTCATAGTGCTATCTTAAGTGTGTGGAGACAAACTTTTTATCACATAACCTAGCAGGATATGTTCTGTGAGGAAATTTAAGACAACTTAAGGACAAGTGGCTGGAAGGATTATGCTTTTCACTCCAGTGTGTGTTCTTGCTCTCTTCTTGTTCTATTGCTGATGTTAGTAAGGCAGGCCAGGGAACAGAAACTAAAAAGCTGTCTTGTGGGGAAAAGTGGTTCATAAAATACTGGAAGCTGTTCTGGGAGAAATGAAAAGTGTTTGTTTTAATCATCTAGTCTATATGAACAGTTGATCAAATGTATTTTCCTTTTCTTCTTTCCTCCTTCTCTCCCTCAACTATCTTTGCATACTCTATAGTGTGAAACCTTTTTCTCAACAACCCTATGTTCTACAGCCTTCGCTGCCATTACCAGGTAAGTAAGAAATGCAGTTACTTCTTTCAAATTATGTGTTAACTTCAAAAATAGCTATCACTTATAAGTTATTTTTAAAAGGATTTTTACCTACTGAAACATTTCAGTGGATACAAAATTAATTTCATATAGTTTCCCCTTATTTTTAATAATTATTTTTAGTTTACATCCTTATATCAAGAGAGCTCAAACAGTTTATTTAAAAAAAAATGCAACATTTAGTCCTGATTTTTGTTGGTTGTTTTGAGGTTTCTTTTCCTCCTGGTTCAGAATGAAAAGCAAGTTTATATTTGTCTGTTGTTCTTCCACCATGCTGCTTGCATTAGAACATTGTATTCCATCATAACAATTGTCTTTCCAATTCCTCGTTAAGTGGAATAATAAATGTATTTTCTTCTCAGTTTCCCCACTTTGAGAAGTTAATTAATCATGTTAATGGTGATGCTTCATTCTCTGATACTAAGCCAACTTATTTCACTGCTCATTTAGGGTATATCCAGGTCCCCTTAAAGTCACATGTTTTTTGTGAAGTCAAAGCTAGGTAGATTATCTTCTACATCAGCTGGTACAACTCTGACAATTGCTGGCTTAGCAGAATCTGACTGAGGAGCCATTTACAGCACAGGTGGAGTGAGAAACATATGAATAGTATTTTGCACGATGAGTGAAGTTAGAAGAAAATGTTATCAGTCAGATTTGACAACAGGATCTTTATTGGAGAGCTATTACAACTTACCTGTTTCTAAATTTTGGAATATAAATCTTGTATGCTTAGGGTTTGACTCTCCCACTGGCCTCCCACCTTCATCATCAGCACCAGCTTGGCAAGGACGAAGGGTTGCTAGCTCCAAACTTTGGATGTTAGAGTTCTCTGCATTCTTGGAACAGCAGCAAGATCAAGACACGGTAAGATACACTTTTGACTTCCATTCCTCATTTATCTTTGGTATTCAGGTAGCTCCTGCTCATTGTGAGTATGTGCTATATGTGTATGAAAATACTTGCTTCTTTTCTCTACTGAGAATAGGAAGCCACCTTTGGGAAACAAAGAACCCAGTTAAAACAGATCCTTTTCTTAAAGGACAGAATTGCTTACAGCAGTATAGCCAGTTATGTGCCATGTCCTTCTGGCCTCCCTTTCCAGGGTCATGAGACAGTGGTACAGACCCTTAGGGCTATTCTAGCTATCCTGTTCAGCCTAAGAAGATAGATCCAGAATCAAGTGATGGTTAGACCGTGTGGAGCCACATAATCTCTCTTGTGTGCTGAGAACTTAAATTTGGGGTCAACTGGGACAAATCTGCATCCATGTGTTTCTGTGGAAACATATATAAAATAGGAATAGTAAGACTTGTCTGTTTCACCAAAGCCTTGTGATACTGCATATTGAGAAATACACTGGTGACGAGCCAGTTATACTTCCTTTCTCTGAGACAGGAAAACTGCAGTTCAAAAAAGGCAGTTGCATTTGGCTGGCACCTTGCTGTGGTAATTCAGGCAGTGCTTCTCAGGATAAGGAGTTTTGATGTTTATTGGCTGAGTGACTTGTGACACATAATGTTCTGCATCTCATGTAATTCCAGACTGTTTAGCAGCAGCTATACAAGACAATGATTTAGAAGTGAATTTAGGGGGAAAAAAGCACAGAATTACTTCAGAACAAGCAAGAAGCTGGATGTATTCTTAAGAAATTAAAAACAACATGAGTTGATATTAGCAGAGATCTTTCAACTAATTTTTCCGCTTTATTAGAAAGTGCTATCAAATTTTAAGAAAATTATTGTAGTCAGGCTTTTTTGGCTGTTTCCTTCTGGATTAAGGTGACAGAGCATCTGTCACAGTTCCAAAGTGATGTGCAGAGTGGGGGTACAGACCTTTTTGTGTAATCATTCATACCATCTTCAGAACCCAGCCCTCCATGCACTGTTAATACTCTCTGCATCAACTGATAAAAGAACTGCATGCTTTCTGGACTTGAAGATCTTTTGAAGTGGTCTTGTGAGCTTTTTGTATTTCTTTGGTAGGATGGACTTGCCCAGTTTGCTAAAACATCAGCTTTTCTCCCATGAAAAGCTGTATGTTCAGAATATACTGAAAAATTTCCTAATCCCTTGTTTTTCATGTTCTTGCAGTATAACAAACACCTATTTGTGCACATCGGGCAGTCAAATCCCAGCTACAGTGATCCCTACCTTGAGGCAGTGGATATCCGACAGATCTATGACAAGTTCCCTGAGAAAAAAGGGGGCCTGAAGGAGCTGTTTGAAAGGGGGCCAGAAAATGCCTTCTTCCTTGTCAAATTCTGGGTAAGGGAAGGACTCTTTGTAAGGTACCCATTTGCTATGAAGTTCTTAATTTAAAAGCAGTGGCCTCCCTAGCTGTTAGATGACAGCTAGAAGACCTCTTAAAAAATTCTCACTGAGCAGAAGACTGAATACAGTCACAACTCTCTTTGGGTTCTTTTCCTAATTGTACAAGGTCCTAATTCTATCCTGGCGCAAGACATATTTTTCACAGTGTCATCTGTACAGTTCTTTTTGACTACGTCTGGGGAGTATGTTTGGTAGTGGTGACTGGTACACTTTGAATCATTTATTTATACACATGAGAAGAATTCACAGAAAATTCTTCTTTGTGCACTTGTGTTCAGTGCTGAGTAAATAGACAAAAGATAAGAGATATATATTATGAAATTGCATTATGTTGCTGATATTTTACTGAATTTACTTCTGGTGTGTTGGCAGAAATCAGTTTGGCAAAAACTTTCTTAATTTAGCCTGGATAGGATTTTCATGAATTAACGTAAATTTGCAAAAATTGTGCCATTGTACTTCAGCATACAAACAAAATAGTTACGTTGATGACAATTATCATAGGTATTGCATGGTTAAAAATAATAAGAGCTCGGTGCAGATGCAAGATAGATGGCTGAAGGCATGTGTAATGGGATTTTGAGCTTGAGTTACAGCTTACACTTCAACCCCAGGTCAGGAGTGAGATGATGAAAAATGAGCTTCCGAATCTTGTACTCTGTGCAAACTGACATTAGAAAGCCTCTTAACTAGTGCCTTCAGAAGAAAGAAGAATTAATTTGTGTGCCTTGAGTTGTGGCTTCCCAGCTGTCTCAAGCCTAATCTTTCCAGAACTGAGTTGGAGAATGCTGGCTAGGAGTCTGCTGTTCAAAGTTTGATGCTTAGAGAGCATTAGTTATCAACAATTCTTGCAGACATAATTTTACTACCCCCATACTATGTACTACTAAACTTGATCCCTAAAAGAATTAGCCTCTGTCAGAGTACTACTAAACCTGCTTGAGAAAATTGAAACAAAAATTGAAATACCAGCCCTGATTGCCCATGAATGGAAGGTATTAGAGAGAGAGGGAGCAGCACCTTGCTGGGAAGGGTCTCCTTTGACAAACTACTTTGTGTAGTAATTGCTCTAAGAACTCTCTGAGAAAGGAAACAGAAGTCTGATGTGACAAAAGGGGAAAAGAAAGAGGGGGTGGCTTTTGAGAAAAAGTCCTTGGAAAAGTAGGATTTGCAAGACACAGTTGCTTTGTTCTATAGAGATCCTAAACAAATGTTCATACCAAGGTGAAGTATACTGTCTCCTCTGTGAAATCACATTAAAGTGTTTTGGAAGTTTCAGGAACAAAAACAGGAGAGCTTAGAGGAAGGTGTTAACCAGAGAGATTATAAAACTTTGAATTTCTTAAGGGAAGAAAAATCATAGTGAACTTGTGATCTAGTGCAACTGTGATTTTATTTATCTAAACTGACAGCATGCTGTTTTTGTGCTTGTGGGGTTGTCTTTGGGGATTTTGTTTGTTTGTCTGTTTAATAAGAAAGAGGTAAATGTGGCCTATCTACCACGTCATACCAACCTAAGTTAGGCTTGTAAGGATTTACGTGGTGGAATGTCATTGAGGTTGCTCTCTCTGGGCCCATGTAAGTTATCCGGTTTTCAAAGAGTGTCAACTCACTGAAATTTGATTTTCATAAGGAAATGTGCCACAGGACTTGAAAAATCTTTACTCAGGTGCCAGTGATATTATGCACGATGCCTTGGGGTTCACTTCACAACAATGATGTTCTGGGGCATGGTTTAATATTTTGACTTTCTCTCTTTTTTTTTTTTTTTTTGGATGCTCTTTCATTGTTGAGTTCCTGCCTGGAGTTTTCATCCAACTTTGTTGATGGAAATATTAACAACTGTTTATTACAAGTGAGATAAGTTGACAAGTGAAGTCACTGATTGAGTGGAAGATACTAAGACTTGTATGAAGTAAATCATTAGTCTTTTATTTGTTTCTCAGTGTAGGCAGTAGGAGATGAAAGCATAACTTCTACTGCGGTGTTCCAGAGGATAAAGTTGGGGCACTAATATGATTCGTATTGTGTACGAAGTGCACATATGTGTACTCTACATTATTCCTTTCGTAAGATTTCAGCTAGGATCTCCAGGTCAGGTCAGCATAACAGAACTAGTTTAAATAAATAAATAAAGTTTACTTCTGAAAATCCCTGGCAATTTCTGTTTCTTGAGGAAAACTCCAGCACTTTTTCTTGGAAGATATATAATTGAGCATGCTTCAAATGTTGCGATAGTGCAGTCTTATACGTAAAGTTTATGAGCCATGCCTATAATTCAACATGCTACATTTGTCTTAGAATTCCCTGAGTTTGATGCAATAGATCTGTGTAGTCAAACTCCACTTAACAGGAGAGACCAGATAACATAAAGCAGCAAAATCTGGAAATTCTACAATACATTATGTTGGTATTTCCAAATACAGACTTAGGTAGACTTGACCAAATGTTTTACAGATTCTGGGTAAGAGTTGTCACACTCCATCCCAGGCCAAAATAAACACTTTTAACAGATCAAGCAATGTGGTTTTAAAGAGTTTTTTAGAAGAACACTGAATTTCAGCTGAGATTTTTATCTCCCTACATTTTTACATCTCTATATATGCCTAAGGTGTTTTACTATTTTATTACTTGATCGCTCTGGACAACTGTACCAAGCACACTGTCCAAAGATGTGTTGGATAAAATAATTTCTATGCTAATGAATTTGTAGCATGATTTTTTAAGGTGAAACCGCTATTCAAAAGCAAACTGCTGATAATCTTCTTGTGTGGGCAGTTAAATACTTGAAAGTTTCTTTGAGACACGAATATGTGATTTTTCAGAGATTCTGAACTGGTGTTTGCATGTGGCAAAGACATTAAAAAAGCATCAAGACATTGAATAAGTTGTTTTTATATTTATATAGTTTTAGGCTTGAAGAACCTGAGTTAGGAAACTGCTGGTACTGCACTAAGCAGTGAATATTCCAGATAAACTGTTGTGCATTGGAAGTTTAACTCCAAACACCAGCTGTTTTTTTGTTGTTGTTGTTTTGCTTCTTTGTTGTTGTTTTTTTTTTTTTTAACATTACATAAAAGATACTGTGGCTGAGAAAGAGTTTGCATTTATTCAGTTGTGCAGTAAATTACTTATACAACAGCTAACAGCTAAAAGCTGACTAATTTGAAACATAAATAGTATTTGTAATTCTGCCTTGATTTTGCTTTTAGGAGCCTGATTAAATGAACTAACTCTTGGACTTGGATTGGCGGGTTGTGTATGACATCTCCATGACATTTCTTCATGTTCCAAGTACATTCTAGCACATGACAATGAATATGAGACATTAACCTTCCAACACACAGGCTGTGGCTGCTCTGCTCTTTTCCAGTGTAATATTATCTTTGCCACCTGTTACTTGTTTCTCTCCATGAACTCCTCCTAAATGCATCGTTATTAATAGTTTGAAGAAGAGCAGCTTTCAGGGCTTTGCATGTTATTGGAATGGTGTATTTGCACTGTAGAGCTTTCAGAAGTTGTGAAACTCTGGCTAGAAGATACAGGAAAAATTAAACAAGTTCAAGACTGACAGTACTTTTACCAAAGCAAATATCTGCAGATGAGTGTTACCAGTGGAACAGCCCAGGAGACTTTTCTGCTAGTGATGAATACATGTAATAGCTTCTCATCAGTGATAGCCAAGGTGAATATGTTAAATTAATGAGTAGATTCTTTCCATTAAATAAATTGTACTGTTGTAGAAGGGGTGGGAGGTGTGGGCAGGAGAGATGTCATGCACTTGGTTTCTCTCTCATCCCAAGTAAATTCAGTCAGGTCATAGAATCACAGAATTGCTCAATTTGGAAAAGACCTCGAGTCCAACCACAACCTAACCAAACTACCCTAATTCTAACAACCCTGCACTAAATCATGGCCCTGAGCACCACAT
>JAOWBP010000001.1:63062987-63081921 GCA_028571105.1 Tragopan temminckii | reverse complement strand
ATGTGGTGCTCAGGGCCATGATTTAGTGCAGGGTTGTTAGAATTAGGGTAGTTTGGTTAGGTTGTGGTTGGACTCGATGATCTTAAAGGTCTTTTCCAACCTGAGCAGTTCTATGATTCTATGATTCTATTCTATGGGGAGGTGACTGAATACATCCAACATAGCTTCACCAAGAGTGAATCATGCCTGACTAACCTGGTGGCCTTGTATGAGAGAATGACTACACTGGTGGACAAGGGAAGAGCAATGGACATTGTCTATCTTGACTTGTGTAAAGCTTTTGATATAGTCCCTCCAGAACATCCTAGTCTCTAAATTGAAGAGACATGGATTTGATGGATGGCCTGTTCAGTGGATAAGGAATTGGGTGGATGTCTGTGTCCGAAGAGTCATAGTCGGTTGCTCGATGTCCAGGTCAAGTGGTGACCCTCAAGTGGTGTCTGTCTTGGGACTGGTGTCTTTACAACTTTATCCATGATGTAGACAGTGGGATCAAGTGCAAGTTAGTGGATAACAGCAAGCTGAGAGGTGCAGCTGACGTTTCTAAAGAAAGGGATGCCATTCAGAATGATCTTGACAGGCTTGAGGAGCAGGCTTGAATAATTCTCATAAAATTTGAGAAGGCTATATAGAAGGTCCTGCACCTGGGTTGAGACAGTCCCTGATACCAACACAGACTTGGTGATGAACTGATTAGGTGCAGTCCTGCAGGGAATGTCTTGGGGATACTGGTGGCTGAAAAATTGGGAACAATTGGATATGAGCATGCAACATGTGCTTGCAGTCCAGAATGACAATCATATTCTGCAACAAAAGAAATGTGGCCAGGAGGCTGAGGGAGGTGATTCTCCCCAGTACTCTGCTCTCATGAGACCTCACCTGGAGTACTAGATCTGGGGTCCCCAGTACAAGAAAGCCATAGACTGTCAGAGTAGGTTCCGAAGAGGGTAATAAAGATGATCAGAGAGCTGGAGTACCTCTCCTATGAAGACTGGTTGAGAGAGTTGTTGGACTTTTTTATTCTTTTAGCCTAGAGAAGAAAAGGCTTCAGTAAGACATCATTGTGGCCTTCCAATACATAAACAGCCTACAAAAAAGATGAGGAGAGACTCTTTACCAGGGACTGTATTGATGGGACATTGGGCAATGGTTTTATATAGAAGGAAGATTTTTTTTTTTCCTATGGGATTGGTTAGATAACAGAAGAGGTTGCCCAGAGAGGTAGTGAATGTCCCATTACTAGAGATGTTCAGAATTGGGTTGGGTGGCACTTTGAGCAACCTGATCTAGTGAAAGGTGTCCCTGCCCGTGCCAGGGCAGGGAGGGGAACTCAATGATTCTTAAGCATCTGTTCCAGCTCAAGCTATTCTATGATTCTAAGTTTATTATGGGAAAAATTTAATATGGAATTCCTCTCACAAAATTTTTATCTGAAGTATATATTTTTGCTGGTTAAGCTGTCAGCAGTTAGATGAAAAGCAAAGGACTAAAGGCCACTAACAAAGATGGCAGAGGACTGTTATCTGAGGAGAGGGTGTGTACTGAAAAGATCAGTATAGATGTTTAAACATATTTAATAGACTAATGAGTGACCTGGAGGAGAAAGTATCAGGGTAACTTAACCTGCAGATAGTACTAAAGGACAATTTAGCAAATTGAGTGTGTATTGGAGTAGTTTGAACGCAACTAAAACAAAAATCTTGAACTAGGAGAATAAAATTCTATGAATGATTTGAAATATAAATTAAAATATCCTTAAAAAAAAATTCTAGCCGATAAAAAACATGAGACAGATGGCATATGAAAAGTGAACTATCAGAAAGGCAGTCACTGCTTGAAAGTTTTGTAGAGTTGTAGAACCATAGAATCATTGCTTACAGTTGGAAGGGACCGTTAAAGGTCATCTAGTCCAACCCCTCTGCAACAAACAAGGATGTTTACAGCTAGATCAGGTTGCTCAGAGAGAGCCCCATCCAGCCTGATCGTGCGTATCATAAAGGACAGGACATCCACCACATCTTGGCAACCTGTTCTAGTGCTTTACCACCCTCATTGTAAAAAACTTTTTCCTTGTGTCCAGTCTAAATCTTCCCTCACTTGGTCTGAAATCATTTCCTCCTGTCCCATCACAACAAACATGAGAGTAAGTTCATTTCTTTATTACAGCCCTCATGTAGATACTGAAAGAATGCTATCAAGTCCTTTTCAGCAGGGCTGTGTTCCACCCTTTTGTCCCCCACCTTGTATTGATTGCGGGGGTTGCTATGACACAGGTGCAAGACCTTGTACTTGGCTTTGTTGAACCTCATGAAGTTCTCCTGGGCCCACTGCTTGAGCCTATCTAGGTCTCTCTGGACAGCATTCTTTACACATGTTGGCCACAGAATACAGCTTGGTGTCATCTGGAAACTTGCTGCAGGTGCAGCAATCCCACTGTCAACGTAATTGAGGAAGTGTATGGGAACTGTTGATCACGGCCTGAACCTCTGATTGACCACCTGAGGCAAGCAATGAGTCAGCTGCAGGAGCACAGGTGAAGGCAATTCACCTGTGCTACTGGAAGGGGTGGAGCCAGGCTCCACCTCTCCTAGATCCCTTTTAAGTGCTGACTACCACTGAGGAAGGATCTCTTTTTGAAGATCATTCCTTGTGGAGTTTACTGTGAGCTTACAACACCAGTGAGCATTTCCATTTATTCTGATTATCTTTCTATCACAATAATCTTACTAAGCCTAACCTCTGTACACTTATTGATTATACAGGAAGGTATTAATGAACATCAGTTCCAGTACTGACCCCTGATAGACACCAATCACCACTAATCTCTGTCTGGACATGGAGACTTCAACCACCATTCTCAGTGCAAACAGTTCCCCACTCACTGAACAGTCCATCTGTCAAATTTTGAATTTGGAGAGAAAGATGTTATGAAGGACCATATCAAAAGCTTTAATGAAGTCCAGATAAATGATATCAGTGGTTCTTCCCTTGTCTGCAGACACAGTTGCACCATCATGGAAAGCCATAGAGTATGATCCCAAATTGTACAGAACAGAACTACCTGCCATGGGTTGGATGTACAAATATCAAATGCTAGTGCCAGAACTGAATATGAGTGTCAGGTGAAGTCTCAGTACTTCCCATTCAGTCATATGAAGACATACACCAGAGGATGAACATTTCACTGTCTATAGAAGATAGTAAAAAGTACCATTAGTACCTTGTGATGCAAGGCCTTATGAAGGTTTTATTCAGCCTGGTGCATGACTGATCCTGAGGATTTTCATCTTAACAGAAGACCAAAACATGGCTGTGTAAAGCCCTGCTGGGTGTGTTTCATACGCAGATGCAATTTTTCAGGTAAGCACAGGCTGCACCAGGACTAGCCTTGCCACACGTAAATGTACACCTCTAAAATCACAGTTGGCTTGGACAACTGATTTGATGTGGAAGTGGAACTAATTGATTTACTTCTTCATTAAGTTATTGTACACCAGTTTCTTTGTTGTAACTGCCCAAATGCAGATTTCTATCAACATGTAGGAGGTCCTTCATAGAATGTCTCTTCATGACACTGTGAAAATGCTGACGTGATATCTACTCCATCATGCACTTTGCTGCTCACAGCCTACATCTAATACAGAACCATGTGAGAGAATGAAGGGATTTGGGTAAAGAGAATAGCAAAGATAATGCTATCAAGTCAGAGCTGGGGAAAGATGATTTTGTTCATGTTATGGGAAGAGGAGTCCATGTATGTATTTGTTCGTATAAATAAACTTTTTCCTCCTAAACTTGCAGACCTTGTACTCCCAAGAGTCTGTTTCTAAAGACTGTGCAGGGCTATAGCATTGTAGTTTAACCCAACAGGTGGCTAAGCACCACATAGTCATTCACTTACTCACTCCCTTCCCAGGAGTATGGGGAAGAGAATCAAAAAACAAATTAGAACTCATGGGTTGAGATAAACCTATTTACCAAGATAGAGAAAAGAAAAAGGAAAATATTCTCTATACACTTATGTGTACATATATATAAAATAAATGATGCGCAAGCAATCGCTCACCACTCCCTGACCAAAGCACAGCTTGCCACCTGTGCAGCAGAAGAGAGCAAGATGAACACTCATTCCCTTCAAAACTCCTTCCACTAAGTCAGCTGTCCTAACTCTGTTCCCTCCCAGCTCATTGGGCCATTCACTGTGAATAGCCTTGGCTTAGCAGGTAACTATAAATGTCAGTGAGTTACTAAGTTGCTTTTTTCCTAGAACCAAAATATAGCATCGTATCATACACTCTGAAGAAACCAATTCCATCCCAGCTGAAACTAAGACAGCTGTTGTTGTTAATCTTCTCTGTGGTGCCAAAAGCAAGTAGTAAAGGACAGCAGCAATTTTTACATCTACAGAAATATCTGAAATTTGTCTGTGCACAAACTTCCTGCTGTGCCTCTACCTTCATGTTTCAGAGTACGTTTGGATCTGAGTGACAAGATGTCTCAGGAGCAGAGGCAAGCAAACTACACACGTAGAGCAGCACAGAGGGTTACGAGTTTTATTCAACATACTCTCTCACACACACACAGGCATCCATCTTAGGTAATCCCCGTAAGCAGCAACCAGAAATTCCCTAAGCAAGTGCACTATTACTTACCAACAGTTGAGAGATGGCAAACCATTGAAAAAGAGAGAGAAGGAACATGCCAGTGTCAGCAGGGTATCCCCTGCTTCAAAGTATACTTTTCATCTCTCTTCTACTGCAGACTCTCCCAAGAATCTGCAGGGTTTATTTTTCCACTTGCACGCTGTACCTTCATGGCCAACATGTGATACAGAGCCCAAGTGGAACACCTGCTTGCAAAACAAGCCCTTGCAAAAAACAAGATAAGCTACCAGGGTCAGCTGTCTCTACAAAACAAGATATTTGTGCATACAGCCACAGACATCACTTCCACTAAAACTGTCAGAATACTTTGTTCCATCCCAGGATCATTCTTCAGTCGGGGGCCTTCAGGTACCTGACACACCTTCCAGTGTTACAGCTCTTAATGTTAGAGGGGAAATGCCATTTGAAGATGAGGTAGTTTGCCCCTTCAGAAGTACAGTTTTTTTCCAGTTGTCATATACTGGCTTTTTAGAACTTGTTTTCATTTTTCAGTCCTTCTTCAGAGGAATGATACATGTTAATAATTAATATCAGTAACCATGTTACAACAGATGCTGTTACTACTCTTTCCTCAGTTAGGAACACTTGTTCTAATTTATCTAAAAATTTTGCTATCTTTAAAGAGGATTTAATAAAGGGATCATTGTCCCCTATATGTACCCTGTATGGGAACTGCTGAGTCATCTCAGTCACTGATTGAGCACCTGGAAAAAAGACCTAATCAGTCCTAGAAGCAGAGATGAAGACAATTCCCCTGTGTGACCAAAAAGGGTGGATCTGGGCTCCACTGCTTTTAGACCTCATTTTAAGGGCTGACTGCCACTGAGGAAGGATCTCTTGCTGCAATTCTCTCCTTTATGGACTCTTCCTATGAGCCTAGATCTTTGGATATGGATGAGCATCCTTTTTTTGTAACACTTTCTCATTGCACATATCTGGGACGGGTCCTGCTCTTTTTACATTTGGCAAGCCAGGCAGGAACACATAGATACTTAATAAAATAATAAAATAATAATAATTAAAAAAAAGCTTTCTTTTTGAACATTTTTAAGTGGGCCAAGGGGGAGAAAGTTGTTTCTCTAGATAAAACTCAGCTGGGGCATATGCTGGTATTTCTGGGATCCCCTTGTTATGAATCAGTGGCCAAAGCAGAAAAATAGTGCCCTTTGTGAAATATTGAAAATATTTTTCAATTCCCATCCCGCATGGCAGAATATTTCTACTGACTGGGTAAAGACATTCTAATTACAAAAGAACAACAACTAGCTGCATCCACTGTGGTATGGCTACTATCAATGGTGTTAAATTGCACAGAACTTTCAAATAATGCATTAAGAAATGAGAATCAATTACTGCATGATAGCACCGAGAAATTTGAACAACAGCTTGATGTGTTGATGGAGAAAAAAAAAATCAAGCTTAACTTTCCTTTTAAAACAAATTCAAAATATCTTGTTGAAAAGTACCCAGGCCCTTTAATCAGTAGATCTAGGTGATCCAAAGGGAAAAATTACAAAGTTGGATCTCAAAAACCCACTTGAGGCAGATCCCTTTGAGATTCAACCTGTAGTAATGCAAAAAGAAAAGCCAAAATAATTGCAGGGTAGACCAGCAGGGATGTCCCCTGATCAGTAGCCCCCTGCTCAAACACACCTCCACGTAACAGCTTGCCCTTATATGGCATCTGAATTGAGGGACTTAGCGCAATGGTTCCAACAAAAGCCAAGGGAAAGTATACTTGCCTGATTACTTCAGTTGTGGCACATGGGAGCAGAGAGTGTTGTGGTCAATGGACCAGAAATTTTTGAACTGGCATCCATTATCTTGCACCCTAACCTTAGGCAAATGTTGTACACCACTGTGCAACATAATGATGAAAACTATGCACTAACAGATGGATAGTGGAATGCCATATCACTTGGCCCAATAAGGTTGATGTTCTGGTACATATGGGCTTATGGTCCTCCATGGAGAACCTCCAAACGTATAGTCATGAACTAGGGATGAAAGAGGAAGAGGAAGCTTTTGAAGTTTAGTAAAATTTTTGTCTGGAATGAGGAGACCTAACTTTACAGCAGGCACCCTCCCATCAATATAGCACATTAGTGTCTATATTGAATCCCCTGGTAGCTTTAAAGGCCATTGTTCCACAGGCCACGCAGTTGGTGACTGATCCAGGTGAGATGGAGTACTTGAGAGCAAGCTGCAATATTAGGACATCAGAAGGGGCTGAAGTATTTTCAGTAATTAAAACCAGGACATCCGCCTCTCAGATACACTGACTGGGTCCAATACAGATGTCCCCAAAACAAAAGTTTAATGATCTTATGCAGGCTGGGGTGGCCTTCACCAAGATTGATTGCCAAACCAATCATGTTCTGCTTCAATTGTGGAAACAGTTAAGGGATGATCAAAAATTTCAAAATACCCCCAGAAGAGCAGGGGTATGGATGATTGAACAAGTCCCAACAAAAACTTGGAATTTAGAGTACGTTATAGTCCCTAATAAAAGGAAAAAGCTCCCTCAGGTGACTTGGGCTAAAATGCTCGAGCCACTGAGGAAAAAGATTTGGCAATTTCACAACTAATGGCATGACAGGGTATGTTAGTTCCACCATAACTAGGACCTCCCGATTGGACTGGAGGCCGTATGTTGATTTAACGGTGTTCTGGTCCCAGAGAACATACAGTGTGTGGATACAGTTTATTGGATACAGATGTGAAAACATCAACTACTTATGGGGATCCAACCAAGTTTAATGGGGACAGAGTGATGATCTGTGGGTTTGGGGTTCAGACTGTTCCTGTCACCCAGACAAGGTTAAGGTTGGGGGTCAGGTGCCTCCTGCCCTGGGAGTATAAGGTGTCTGTTGCCCCATTCCCAGAGTACATTTGGGGCATAGACATTTTATGGGGTTTGGCTCTCCAGACAACTGTAGGAGAGTTCAGACTCTGAAACAGGTGTATTTGAGTCTGGATGGTGCAGGAGAGATATCATGCAAAGCATGAGTCTATTCGCATGCTAGAACCATGCTGGATTACTAATGAGAAGCAGTATAGACCCCTGGGAAGAGGGGAAGTGGATGGGAGGGAGGAGCAGGCAAGATGAAATATTGAGGACTGTGCTGGAATTAGAAAAAGCTGGGATCATAAGACCTGCACATAGACCATATAATTCCCCCATGTGTCCAGTGTGGAAGTCAGATGGCACATGGAGAATGACAACAGATTATGGAGAATTAAATAAGGTCACGCCACATGTTCATGCAGCCATTCCCAGTATTGCCTCCCTAATGGACACATTGAGTAGGGAAATAAAAACCTACCATTGTGTGTCCTAGACTTGGCAAATGCGTTCTTCAGTATTCCAATTTCTGAAGAATCCCTTGACCAGTTTGCATTTACATGGGGAGGCAGGCAGTGGACCTCTGAGGTCCTACCACAGGGGTATGTACATTCGCCAGTGTATTGCCATAACCTAGTGGTGCGTGGCTAACTGGGAAGAACCTAATAATGTTAACTTGTATCATTATATTGATGATCTCCTGTTGACATCTGACTCACAGGAGGCAGTAGGACAGGCGGTAGATTCGTTGACCACCTATCTGCAGGGAAAAGGATGGGCTATAAAACCCACAGAAGGTGCAGGGTCTGGACCTGTCTGTAAAATTCCTGTGGGTAGTTTGGTCAGGAAAGACCAAAGTACTACCCAGCAGTAATAGATAAGGTTCAGGCATTCCTAGTTCCTACAACGCCAAAGCAGCTGCAGGAGTTTTTCGGTATACTGGGATACTGGTGTTCCTTTATACCTCATTTAGTACAGCTGCCTCTCTAAAGGTGGCGAGTTGATTATGTAGGCCCTCTCCCGTGATCTGAGGGGGGCAGATATGCATTAACTTGTGTCAACATGGCAAGTGGACAGATGCAGGCCTATCTGGTACCAAAAGTAAACCTGGTCTATACCATCAAGGCTTTAACCAAGAAGTTAATGGCAGCTTATGGGACTCCACAGGTCATTGATGGTGACCGGGGTACACACTTCACGGGTACGATGGTACAACACTGGGCAAAAGAGAACAACATTGGATGGCGATTTGATCTGCCATAGAATCCAATGGGAGCAGGCCTTATTGAACATTATAATGGCATCCTTAAGCCTGTTCTGCAGATAGACTCTTGGTCCTTGTAGTGGTGGGTGAAGAGATTGCATGAAACCCTGCGGGACCTGAACAAAAGACCTGGGGATGGCAGACCCAGTGCCCTGAAGATGCGTCAGACAACTCGGCCCTCCCCTCTTAGGATCCAAATTGTGGGCACTGAAAGTCAGCTGAGACCCCAAATTGATAATGAAAATAACCTTCTGCTTCCTGCCCCTGAGAATCTAGAACCTGGTACCCATAGAATAGAATGGCCCTGAAAGGTGCAAGTAGAACCAAAGTGGTGTGGCCTACTTGCACCTTGGGGGAGAATACTGGAGGTGGGGGGATTGGTAGTTCCTTGGTATATGGCCTACTGACATTGTGGTCAATGCTCCTTTTACAAAGGGACCCTAATTGTGTCCCTGTGGCAGATCAGGACCACCCTCTTTGGTACCTGATATATATGTAGTCACAGATATCTGGCCAAAGGGTGTGATACAGATGGACAGGACATGCCCCAGTGAAAGCCTAAGTTAAGTGTTGACCCAGGATGGCCTGTATCTTGCCACAGAGGACAGACCTCCCCTCCTAGTACTTCTGAAACATCTGTACTGCTTTCAGTGAGTCTTTGGAGATCCTAGGATCATCAGAAGGAGCAAAATGTTATTGAAGCATTCCAATATCACTGTGAGATCAAAAATGACACCCACTGATGACCTATGTGGGACTGATGGAACATAAGATGGGCTTGCACCAAACAACTATGTGCCTCCAGTAACACCATGGAGCAGTGGCCCAGGAGAGAATATGAACTTCAACTATGAACCAATCATCAACTGTCTCACACTGTGTCAACCTACATCTCAATGGGCAATTGTGTAAGTGTCACAGTATGCTGGATCCCTGTATTAGGGAAGACTCATCCTCCAGCTGGTTCAATCATTGGTTCATGCCGTGAAGGGGTGGAGTGTATGGAAATACTGAGTCACAGCCTGAAACACTAACTGAGCACCTGGAAAAAAGACCTGGTCAGCCCTAGAAGCACAAATGGAGGATGTGTGACCAAAAAGGGTGAATCCAGGCTCCACTGATTTTAGACCTAATTTTAAGGGCTGTCTGCCACTGAGCAAGGATCTCTTGCTGCAGTTCTCTCTTTTGTGGAGTCTTCCTGTGAGCCTAGATCTTTGAACACGGGTGAGCATCCTTTTTTTCTAACACCTTTTCATTGCATGTAATTACTGGTCCTTGCTGCCTTTATATCTCCATTCTTCAATAATTTGAGCGGTACTCAGCCATGAGGAATCCAGGAATCCTGGGGTTTCCCTCAGGAGTTCCACTTTTGGGGTATTAGGGGTCCCAATGACCAGCCAATGCATTATCCTTTTAAAATAATCCATCCTAAGTATATACACTGCTGTCACTGTTGCCTGGCTTGCCAAGTGTAACATAATAAAAAGTGCGACAATGACAGCAAAGCAGCAAGATCCCATGCCACAGCAAGTAAGGAGTTGCTCAAACACAACAGCAGTGGAGAGAGGAAGGGAAGAACTACTACCAACCCTTAAATGAGGTCTGGAAAGGAGTGGATCCTCCCCTGAGTTGGCCCTGCCTTCCTAATAGGTGCTCAATCACTGTTTCAAAACATAACTTAGCATGTCCACTACACTTCGTATGGCTGGTAACTAAAGTCAGTCAAGCTTGGATGAAGACAAGTCAAGCACTTTAAGCATCTAGGAAAGAGAGTATCTCAAATTACCTGCTGTTCTGTGTACTGCATGAGAAATTCATGCAGTCCTGCTCTTGCCCATTGGGTGTCATTTCTAACCACAGTGAGGTGGGAAATCATCTGGAACTGAATTAATTACTTCTCTGCAACACAACCAGCACCCACAGTCACCCATGAAAGTATTAACAGCACCAACTGACTATAGCTCACTACCAATACATGTACCTGCCTGTGCCAGCTCCATGCAGTTTCCTTCCTAGTCTTTGAACAACGTATGAAGTAGAAAACAAATCAAATAAACTTCACTAATGAAACAACAACTGACCCTTGGGAAAAGTTTTTTTGGCAAAAGTAGACAACAAATACGTTCAGAAATTGAAGCCTGTATATATAAAGGGCAGTGTTTAATTTCCAGCAGTAGAGTATTTCTTGTGGCGTGTATTTGCATTCTTATGCAAATGTAAGCCTGCATGCACCCACTGCAGTTTTGTACTGGCAAAGCTGATGCCATGGAAAAGTCTCTAATGGAGATGAGACCTAGAACTCTACTTAGTCTATCATGAATAAAAAAGCGAGTTATTACAGTTATAATATTTTATCAAGGCAATGAATACAAACCAACCGGCAGAAGAACATTTCACATCTTAAGACAGACCATTTAGGGACACTCATACAGGTCTTTTTGCTCTTAGCAGCAATCTAGGTGCTTCTGCCTCTTCTTTGGCACTGTTTCTTTCCACTTTTGCTCTTGGAACTTGGGACTCCTTCATGACAGTAACTAGAATCAGAAAATAACTACCCTTCAAACTATCAGGGAAAAAAAGGAAAAAAAAAAAGCAGAAAATTAAATGTTTAGAAAGCTCACTTTTATGGAAGCTAGCAGAAGTAGATGGAGTACTGAAAACTCTGATCGTGGTGTCTTTTGCGTTGATTATTTGACATTTTTGCCTGGCTGAGGTATTTTGCTCAAGATCAAAGCTCCACTTTTAAGGTCTACATGTCTTGCTTATTTGGGAAAAATAACCTTTCTGAGACAGGATGTTTCTCTTCAAAGACTCAAGATGGCCATACGAAAGAAACAAGAACAGACATCCTTGAGATGAGTCCAAAACATGTCCAAAACAGTAACCAATCAAAAGTCCTTGTGCCCAATTATGGACAAAGCGAGGACTAGGATACCTCCCTAACTGACCACCAAAGGTTATCTGAGATCCCCCACGTAAGCACAGATTCAAGTATAATATATAGCCTTGTACTTTCAAAACTCCATGAGTTTTGAAAAAAAAATAGCTAGGTGTGACTTAGATAGGCATGTAGTGAAAACTTTTTGGACTAAAAATAGAAGATATTGTAAAGACTCTATGCCCTGGATTTGTGGAGATTTTCCACTTAGTGGCCTGTGCAGAATAAATCAGCCTCTTCTCTAAGCTCTCGTCTTTCTGAATATGTTTTGAGAGACTTAAAATTG
The DNA here is from genome assembly GCA_028571105.1 of Tragopan temminckii. NCBI lineage: Eukaryota > Metazoa > Chordata > Aves > Galliformes > Phasianidae > Tragopan > Tragopan temminckii. The sequence continues at coordinate 63,069,924 of JAOWBP010000001.1, read as the reverse complement.
GCAGCAATATGAGCTAAAGGCTTCTGTTGCCTTGCAGACTGAGTGACAAATCTTCACAAAAATACTTAAAAAGATAAAAAGACCGTAGATCTCTGTCCCTAGTGCTTCCTTTCTGGAAATCTCACCAGAAGAAGCCATCTTCTAAGAGTCAGCTGCAGTTGCAGAAAATAAGGGAAAATAAACACCAAAAAGCAGCACACATTAAAAAAGAACTAGCATAGTTTTATGAGGAAAGTCAAAACTGAACTGTAATCAATCAAAATAAATGAAGATTGGACTGTCTTACAAATGTAGTTTCTTCTGGGACAGACATTAGAAAACATTAAATACGTAAGCAGTTGCTGCAAAATCAAAGAACAAGGCAGGAAAAATGGATCCCCCAAATCACTTTACAGCCACAACACTGGGGCATTAGGTGATTAAATGACAAAAGTGGGGATTTAAATATCCACGTTGCAAATCAGTTGAAGTTTTCACTCAGCTATGTCTCCTTTCTTTTCTAATCTACATGCTTCAGTTTATCAACCCTCCATTATACAGCTTCAGCTGTATATATATTCATATACATATATATTCATGGAATCATGTCAAACTTAATTACTGAAATGGTTCTACTTACAGATAAGACACAACAAACCATGGGTCTGAGCAACATAGAACTAGGCAAGACAGGAGTCCCTCCCTTAAACCTTACTTCAAAGCCAAAAGAAACACTTCAGATAAGAAAAGTTCATCTGAATTTTTTCATTTATCTGTGTGGGAACCTTTTAAGTGGACACTGACAACAAAGAAAACACGTAAGTAGGGCTAGAGGAAGAAGTAGGGATTTAATTAAATCTCTTTATCCTCCTGTTTTTAGACCCAGAATATTGTTTTCTTGAGTATTACATACTTGCTTTAGCTTTTGGCATAATGGTTTCCCCGTGACTTTTTCTTCCATATTATCCGGCTCATTTTTCATTAGTTCTTTGACTTCTTGAACAAGATAAAGGAGATGAAGAATTTGAGTGGTGACAGCAAAGAACAAGAACTGATTCGCATGGGTAGGAATGCCCTCGAACTTGTGTTAAAGATGTGGCAGAGACAAAAAGAACATGTCCAGAGCTGCTAGAGTGTCATGCTTCTTCATCAATCCTGCACCACCAGTCTGCATCAATACTGAGGACAGAATAAATACCAAGACAAACAAGGTGATCACATACTAACCCAGTTCTTTCCCCTCTACTCAGGGGCCCTCTTACTGTTCGCCAGTCAGTGTTGTCAAAGCCCAGGTGCTGGGTTGCTAGGATGTAGGTGACAAACTTAACAATATATGGGATATTTCATATCAAATCCAGCATCTGCAAGTCCTCAGTAGGTCTCTAGAATGAAATTGCTGCAGGATAGCAAACCCTGTGATTTTCCTGGCGGTCAGGGATGTCTCCACTGATGTTGTCTTCCTCTGAGGACTGAGTAGGTGATTGTGTTCTTTCGGTGAATTCAAAGTCTAGATTATGGTTAGAGTACTGTGCACTGAATATTTAGAATTTGATGTAATTTGCAGAGGATCGAAGTAATTAAAAATTCCAAGATGATTAAAAATCCCAGTTAATAAGAAAGCTAAGTACTAAATTTCTGTGTAACAGAACCCTACAATGTTTACTAAAAAAACTGTGTAACAATAAGCTATGCTGATAGCTAAATTTTTATGTGATATTAAAGCTCTAATCATAGACACAACCCATTGTCACCATTGCTGAAACACACCAGCCACTGTCTCACTGTGCTTGCATCCACTGTTTGGTCACCAAAAACATTCAGCAAGTATCATTGAATGTTTGTGGGTGCTTTTTTTTCTACACGGAGGAATTCGATGACACACCTTCGCCTCATACACACTTCCATGTCAGACACCATTTTGTCAGACTGTCTCTCTGCTGCTATCTGTCACACAGGAATGAAAGGTAATGGAATTTTGGTGGGAAAATTCAACTTCTACTGCCATAAAATCAAGACCTGCCTCTGATGGGCCACCATAATGAAACAGGAGGCATTATTTTCAGAGCAGCCCTCACAAAATATACAATACTGTTAATATATAAGTAACAAATCATTTTAATATTATTTTTTTTTCTTAAAATGTTGAAAAAAGAGAGAGGAACAAAACTGTAAAACTAGTGGGAGATTTGACCTTGTTTTTGTGAAACCAAAGCATCATTCTGATTTGATGGCAGTGGTTGCAATTCTTAGTGAGGTTTCAAAGTATTTATCTGATTTTTGATGAAATTTGACTCTTCCTGTGCTTCATTCTAGATAATAATTGTTTAAAATGTGTATACTGACAAAAAACGAATATGGTATGCTTGTGAAGCGAAGGATGTTTTTCTCTGCTAAGACAGAGATTATGAAAGTCTAGTAAAGAGTCATGATCAGATTTTTGAGTTGAATATCTGATTGCATCTCTACATATTCCATTTGAAAATTTGCAGGTGATGTATTTATATAAACTGAAAATGATCCTGCAAATGTAAATTGATTTTTTTTTTTCCTGGCAGACTTGAAACTCCAAGCAGTGCGGTGATGTTGACACACCCAAGAGATGAAATGCAATCCAGAGAGACCTAGATGGGCTTGAGCTAGATGGGCTCAGGAGAACCTCATGAGATTCAACGAGGCAAGCTCTTCTACCAGTACAAGCTGGGGTATGAAAAGATTAAGCAGAGCCCTGTCAAAAAGGACCTGGCAGTACTGGTGGATGGCAAGCTGGACATGAGCCAGCAATATGCCCTTGCAGCCCAGGCAGTCAACTGTATTCTGAGCTGCAAGAAAAGAAGTGTGGCCAGCAGTCAGAGTGAGGTGCTCCTGCCCATCTGTTCTGTGCTGGTGAGGCCTTGCCTGGAGTACTGTGTTGAGATGGACCTGTTGGAGTGCATCTAGAAGAGTGCATCTAGAGCCACAAAAATGACTTTGACTAAAACTACAAAAATCCAGTACACTTGGATGTAACACTGCTTGTGCTAAAGAATATAGCATCATGCTGTCTCTGCTAAGAAAAAGAACAACAACAAAGAAAAGCAACCAAACTGTCAAAATTGTTCTCCATTGCCTATACTCATTTCTTGTACTTCTCATTTTTGAGGAAATGGTTCTTTACCTCCAGGATACTCTTATTTAAAGACTGAGCACTATTCTCCAATGAAGAACCTTCAGTCGTCAGGCACAATAGGAGTTACTATGTCACAACTACAGCAAACAGGAGACGGAGCTTTTTTGGAACCTAGAAACAAAGAGCCAAATGAAATTGTCTTCAGAGGTCTCTTTCTCCTGCTGCACTGCAGGAGAGATTTCCTTTGTTATTTGCTCCGAGATAAACACATAGCAACATGTTTGTACATTTGTACATAAATAAATGAAAAACAGAATACTGCTGCACAAGCTCTCACCAGAAGTGAGATGCAAGCATGGCAGCTGTGTTGTTGGCATCATGATGATCAGGATGCTCAGAGACTGCTGCATCAAGTAGTATGTAAGAATACACACACAGGACAGGATGGAAACTATCAAAGAATATATCAATGTGAGGATGCCCTTAAATAAAGAAGTGTAGCAACAGGGAAGGAAACGTGTATAAATAAATCTGGAAATGTGAAATTCAGCTTCCTTGCAGGGAAGGAAACTTCCCTGTCCCTGGAGGTATTCAAGGTCAGATTGGATAGGGCCCTGGACAGCCTGGTGTAGTATAAAATGTGGAGGTTGATGGCCCTGCCTGTGGTGGGGGGGTTGGAGCTTCATGATCCTTGAGGCTCTACGCACACTGTCAAATACAGTTCCTTCAAACAGGTCCGTGTCCATAACTGCACTGCTCTACATTTGTAAATATCTCTACCTCAATTTGAGGTAACTTCCCAACTAGTGATCCAAACTAGAACTTTCCCAAGCTGTGCTGGTACTCTGAAGACATCTCCGTATAAGACTATATGATGTTGTCTCCAATAACTTTTTGTTGAACTTAACAGACAATCAGAAGAAGACAAGTGGTGGATTTTCTGTAGGCTCTCGATCTCCTTCACTGCCTTCTCTCACACAGCATCACAGATAATGTAATATGCAAATGTAGCCTCCTGTTACAAGAGTAGAAAAATCAGACAGGCCTATTAGAACCCACAGCAATATACTGACAGTCAGAGGTTTAAGAGCACCTAACAGTTTAGCTGTAGATTTGCCAACTGCAATAGCAGTTTAGGTACCAGCAGGCTTCATTCATTCATTCCTTTCAGTTTGTTACTGACAGCTGAGCGTGGCTAAGAGCTCCACTGCCCTTTAGAGCAGAGGAGGTGTTCAACTGCAGGCGCTTCAGGGCAGCAGAGGTAAATGAGGGAAGGAGACGTTAGTTGCTCCTGCAGGCTTGGAGTGAGTTAACCTTGGCGCAGTCCTCTAATTCAGAGAGGGTGCAGAAGGGTGCTGTCCCTGGCATCTACCCTGGGGAGACTCAGGGATCTCTCGTGGTGTGCGTGGGCTGCAAACGGAGCAGGTCGGGCACCTCTGGTGAACAGGCTCCAGGCAGAGCTTTCAGACAGGGGAACTGGTGCACTATGGCCACACCTTTCTCCCTCCGAAAGCCACGTAGTTGGTATACGGTCAGAGACAAGTACGTAGGAATCCAGCGCCGCCCGAGTTCCCTCCCCTCATGGGGCTGCAGCTTATCCTTAGGCAGCGCCCCTAGCTCCTCCCCACTTAGTTGCGTCGGTCCAAGGCCCTCCTTTCATTTCCGCTGGCAGGATCTGGAGCTGTCTCCTGGCTTGCGCCTGCAGATCTCTCTGGACTCGGCCCGACTCAGCCCGGTCCGGTTCGGTCCGGTCTAGTCTAATGAGCGAGGGTGAGCTCCGAAGCCGCGGGCAGCTGGCGGGAGAGTTGCAGATGCTTCCCGGCCTTGGGAGTAGGCAAAGTGGGGTGGCGTGGGAAAGCTGGTCATCGTGGGTGCTGTGGGAAGCCAGTTGCACGGAGAGCAGGCTTGGCGAGGGAGACTGGCATAGTCCCGGCGGGCTGTCGGACTTCTTTCTCTGCCTTTTGTTTCCATCTTGCATTCTGCTGAGCTCCAGGAACGAAAACTGATGGAGCTAATATAGTTTCTGCCTCCAGATCTTTTCCTTTCAAACTTTTAGACCTGTGCTGTTCAAGCTGCAGTTCTTACACCCTGGGCCTTTTCTGTAATGGAGTTGTGGAAATTCTGGCAGTTTTGGTTTAAGGCACATGTGTTTTATTTTTTTTATTAATAAAGCTCACTATTAATAAAGCTGCACGAGAAGACTATGGGGTCAGAACATAACTACTGCAGCATCATTTGCATCCCTGCAAGAGAGGCACTAAGGGAGCACTCCACAAGTAGCAGTGGATCCCCTACCCTACTGCAGCAATGCAGAGGGAGGGGGGACCTGGGAGATGATGAATGGAAACAGGTTCCTGCTTGGGATGGCAGATGACCCCCCTCCTGGCCTTACCTCACCTCCCCAGCTTTCTCTGTATGACAGATATGAGGCTGTGGGGCAAGAAAGACAGGTAAGTGAAGAAATTGAAGAAAGTCCATCCAGAGAGCTGTCTAGAATGAGACAGTCAACCCCATGCCTGAAGACAGTCTCTGTCAAGAACAAAAGAAGGGTAATGGTCATAGGAGACTCCCTTCTGAGGGGAACTGAGGGCCTGGTATGCTGACTGAACCTTCCAGGGAAGTCTCCTGCCTCTGTGGTGCCTGGGTCAGGGATGTCAGTTAGAAGTTTCCTAATCTGGTGCAGCTCCTAGTATTTCAGATGGATAGTGATGAGGTTGCAGGGAGGAGCCAGAGGGCTTTCAAGAGGGACTTCAGGGCATTGGGGCAGTTAGTTTGTGGAGCAGAAGCTTGGGAGCAGGAGCTCCATTCCTTTGGTAGTAGGAAAAGAAACTAAGAGGAGCAGGAAGACCCACCTGAGAAACATATGGCTAAGAGGCTGGTTCCATCAGAAGCATTTTGGTTTTTTTTGATCATGGGACGAATTGTTTGACACCAGACCTGCTGGCAGTGGGTGGGGACCATCTTAGTCAAAGGGGTAAATGGATTCTGGCTCAGAGTTGCCAGGGCTCATTGAGAAGGCTTTAAAGTAGGTTTGAAGGGGTAAGAGGATAAAAGGACTTGGTAGAGATGAGCCTAGGAGCAGCATTCCAGGGTCAGAGGTGAGACCAGTAGTCCAACTGAAGTGCATCTATACCAGTGCACACAGCATGGACAACAGAAAGAGCCAGAAGCAGTGGTCTGACAGGAGAACTATGACCTACTCGCCATCACTGAAACATGGTGGGATTGTTTTCATGGCTGTAGTGCTGCAATTGAGGGCTCTAAGGGATAGGCAAGGAAGGAGGGGCAGTGGGGTGTCTCTCTGTTGATGAGTATTTTGACTCTGTAGAGCAGTCAAGGAGGTTGCTGGAGTATATGGAAGATAACTTCCTGATGCAACTGATGAGAGAGCCTACCAGGGGAAGCATGCCATTGGATCTGCTGTTTATGAGCAGAGAAGGAATGGTGGGAGAAGTGGTGGTTGGAAACTGCCTTGGGTGTAGCGACCAAAAAATGAATGAGCTTTCTGTTCTTGCTGAAGTAGGGCGTGGGAAACCCGACCGGCAGTGAAGACCGAAGCAGTGATCTAGTTAAATACTCAGCCTTTTCCATATCTGATAAAGCTAGTTCTCCACTGTTGTTTATCGGGGGTATGTTCTCCTTTGCCTGTCTCTTCTGCCCAGTGTATCTAAAGAATCCCTTCTTGTTATTTTTCATGTTTCTTGCTAAGTTTAATTCCATCTGCACCTTAGTTGTCCTGATCCTTTTGCAGCAGAAGTCTTTTCCTGATGGCCCGTTTCTCTGGTATATCTAGCACTCTCAAAATGGTAGCCATGCTCTGGAGCACATTCACTGCATCCCCTAGTATTGTCA
>JAOWBP010000001.1:63009924-63056146 GCA_028571105.1 Tragopan temminckii | reverse complement strand
ATAAGTTACAGAATACAAATGCATTATGTTCTACTTCTTCAAACCAATTGCTCTTTTTAGTATCAAATGCAGAAACAACATTCCGTTCCCACACTGACTGTATAGGAGATGTGTGTTTATTAATATACATATGTAGTGCACGTAGGTGTTCTGCACTGACATTTTGTTTGTATCTCATTTGAGTTCTTGACATAAGTCTGTGTTCTTTGTCATTTACAGAACTTGTGCAGTTAAATGGGTAGTATTAGGCTAAGTTGTCAGGAATGTTATTAAAAGTCCTGCTAAGATAGCTTGAGGAAGAGAACATTCCATGAAGCAACAGCCTTGGGACTGGCCTCTTGCATGGTAAGAGTAATTTTGTTTATTTCTGTTTTGTTTGTTTAAACATCTCTATTTAAAACTGGATTCAGAGACCTCAAAGCAGACTTGATCCTGTCCTGTGTAGCCTGTGTAAGTTGCTAAGTAATATGATATAGCTAGGTTATAATATGCTGTAAACTTTAATCTCCACTTTGATGTGGAGAAAGGGAAATTATTTGTCACAGAGATACTGTCAGAGTTAGTTACTGGTTCTTCTCAGGTTACTTGAACCTGGAATTTTTGCTCCCATTGTTAATTAATTTAAGAGGCGCTATTTGGTGTCACCAAGAAAACGTTTTCTTATTACTTCTGACCCATTAGAAAATCAGATTTGTGATCTTCTCCCTCAGGAAGACTTTTTTTCCACATTAAAAATCTTAGATAACATTTTCACTTTGAGTGTTTAGTGATGTTTGAAACCAAATCTCCTGCTTGAAAGACTAAGTGAGACTTTGCCTTGATTGAGAGGAATGTGAAAATGCAGAAATGAATAAATTTACTGATGGGACGTCATTCTCTGGTCTTCCTTAGCTCATTTTCACTGTTGCTTGTCACAAAGCTTCTGCAGAGCTGTTGTTTGTTTTGGAGAAGGGGGGAAATCGTCAGAACTTCCAACTCTCCGTTGAGCCAATATAAGATTATTTCCTATTAGTCTGTTTCCTGGCACTTTGTCCAGTTGCTGCAGATTTTCAGGCAGCTGGGCACAGAAGTTTTTTCCTGGTACGGACCATATCTTTTTTTGTATAGTGTATCGTTCAGGATTATAGATGTCTTTGCTAGGGTAGATACTTGCACTGACCATTCAGTGCATTTGAAAAAAGTTAAGCATATATCTAGGTAACAATAGCCACTAATCCCTTTTGTCTCCTCCATGAAGCTATCAATCACCCTCCCCTTTGTGTTCTTACTGGAACACAATTTATTTACTGGGAAGGTATTAACTTGTACTCGTCTCTGTATTGTTCGTGGCTAAGCTATACTATTCAGCTGTTTCATCTTTTCCATCCTGCCTTCACTGCCTGTATCTTTATTGCCCTTGGGCTGACATGGGGATTAGTTGACCTAGTATTGTAGAAGCTTACTTGTTTTCGAGTCCTCACTCTTATACACTGTATAAGAAAGAAAATAGGGAAATTGGTTAGTCAGTTAGCTAGGATTCAGCATTCAATATTTGGGGACAAAAAGCAATGCATTAACATTAATGAGAAAAGCATGACATAAATGCACTATTGCCATATGGAGCTCAGGATGTAGGAGGTAGAAAACCAGTTGTATTTCCTCTAATTTGCCGTCATTGTTCTGTGTCAGAGCCTCTTGGAGGGACTCCCAAAAGAAACTCTACAGGAAACTTGCTGTTCTAATTGAGCTGTATCAATCAAATTTCATTTAACTGATGAAATTATTTGAGTTGACAGTTGATAAAACTACTTTAGATTTCTTTAAAGCATTCAGTACAAAACCAGCCAGTAAAGTCTGATGGAAACTGAAAGGGTTAGTGATTTGAAGACATAATTACACAAAATATTCTGTTAATATATCCCTATAAGCCTAGCTGGAGTAAGCATTAGAAGTAATGTTTGCTTGCAACACCATAGTAGCCCTTAAAATGTTATGAATGATATTTGTGATGTAGCATTGTAAATGGGGAGGCATGTTGTATCATGTAAGGTATGCTTGATAGGAGTATTACTCCCATACATCCAGTGCTGTCAGTAAGAGTACCTGCTTAATAGTAATTAAACTTTTCCTGTTGAGTCTCTCTGCATTGATTTATTTGCTTGATTAGCAATCAACAAAAGTCTGTTGTGCGGCCAGGGAATAAGTTACACATGTTTTGAATTGTCCCATTGGATGCTAAGCAAGATAAAATGTCAACTCCATGTTGATAGCATTTAGTTTGTGTATGTATTTTTACCTTTTCTTCTAGAGGTGAACTTGTAGCCAGATTTTAATAAACACTGCTAGCAGAATTAAGACTGATAGAGTGTGGGCATGGAAATAGAAGTTTGCAAGGCTAAGAAAAGAAATGGAATTCAGTACCTGTGACTAAGCACAGATCTGTGGGAAGCAGTTGCAAAAGCAGGAAGACTCCTATTTACAGGATGTTTGAATTTGGGTGGAAAGTAAACTTAAGGCAGAATGAGACTACGCTGGGGCTCTGCCTCTGACATGAGAGTGCTTTTTCAGTTGTTCTCAGCTGAAAGAAATGATTGTGGACTTGTTACATAGTGCTGCTGGGAGGAAAAAAAAGAAAGTTACTGAGCAAATCTCATATGAGTATCTTTTTGTCCATTAATTTGTTATCCTTAATTTAAAGAGTTTGTGCAGATTAAAGTGGAATTAGGTAGTATCGGATGCATTTTTTTTTTCAAGTGACTTTCATTTTAAAAGACATATATTTTTATAAGAATACTTGTAAAATTTCTGACAAGTGTTGGCTGTCCTACTGTTGGCTTTTTTTCTACTTTAAAGTTGTGTGCAGTGTCTTTTATTTGTTAGCATGATGCACTGTGCATTGGAAGAGATGATGTCAAGGAATGTACATTTTTTAATGTTTCCTGCTTTTGTTTTTCATGCAAATGCTTCCTTTCATAGCAGCCCATAACAAAACATAGACTAAGCTCTAGGTTTGGTGTCTTGTGTGGTTTTATTTTCTTTTAACAATTGTTACTTGTTCAGGAACAGTGGTTTACAGTTGGCTTGTACCAGCTGTCTACATTTAGTGGATGAGGGTGCAGTTGAAGGAATCCAGCCAAGCTCAGACAAATTCCTGACAAAATTATTATATATGTTCTATTATCTTTCAATTTGGTAGTCTTGCAAGTTTATTAAAGAAAGCTTTTGGTTGCTTTCTGGCATGGTACAAAAAGGGGAGGATCACTGAAAGGCAAATGTGGGAAAAACAGTAAGAGATGCTGTGTGACAAGTAGTATACAATCATTATAGATTGTGGAAGTTGTCATCAGGGTTGATGATGGGTCTATGAGTTTAGTGTATTTAAAACAGTTCTGGACATATAGTTACATAATGAATATCCACATGTTATACTCAAGAAGTCTTGCTTCGGGAGCGATTTTGTATGTTTGGGTTTATCTTTAAGTCTATTCTATACTCATTATGTTTAATTAGGTATTTTCAAGTGGGAGCAACTTCCCTCATCTGAGATTCACTGTGAGACAATGACTTTTATAAGATTGTTGTAATTTCTTGTGAGAATGTGGAAGTTAGCATTTCAAGACAGCATGCAATGCTGTGTTTGAAGTGAAGAGCTTGCAGGATGTGAACATTAGTTTTGCTCTGATCTGATCAGTGTGCCTCCTCAGGGAACCAGTGAACTTCTGGTATTGTCAGAATGTACGTGGAGTCATGTGAAGGGAAGGCTGCTCAATCACATTGGATCCATGTTTCTTTGTCAGCAAAAACAGAGGCATAGTGCAGTGGGACTGCACTATGGGAGTGTCAGGAAAAAGAAGGGAAACATGCTGCGGGTCCCCAGGTGTTAGTATGCCCACTGTTGTGGAACAGTCAACACAGAGGATAGGAGATTCCTAAATAATAGTACATGTGGTGGTTGTAGTACCTGAGCATGCCTATGCAGCAGTAGTGCTGAGAATGTGCACAGAGCAGCAGCAGCACCATGGAGGTATGTAGCTGAGCAAAAAGTGATTTTAAAACTTCTGTACTTCCTGAACTTTGGTTTACTCTACTTTAGAAACTTTGACATTTCTGTGAAATATATATAAATGTAATTCTTTGTTTTAAAACTCCATTTATCATTTGCCCTCCTAAATATTTATTTAACTATGCTTTGAGACAGGCTGCTTACTGTGATGTGATGCTTACTGCTGACAATGGTGTGAACAGTATTGAATTTTTTTGACAGATTTCACAGAATTGCAGAACAAAAGTAGATGTGTAATGTGGGTGACTGTTTCTCTATGTGTAACTGAGAGTCATGAGATCAATTCAAAGCCAAGTATTACATCAGACTCTTGTGTTCCAGGCAGTGATTTGACCATGCTGGGTTACTGCTGCTCTTAAAGTTTGTGTCAGTAAATCTTTTCTTGATTGATGTGAAGTCTTAATTTGGGTAATGACAATATTAGAACAAACATGACCACCCACCTCAGCAGCTGGGCTGAGTCAGAAACCCAGAGGGGCCACAGCCCTTCAGGGCTAATGCATGCACGTAGATGGACCTCCCAGGGACCTTCAGCTGTGGGGAACTCTGGAATCTGGAAGTCCCTCAGGAGACTTCCAGAGGATTGTCATGGGTGGGAGTGCACCCTTCTCAGTAAACTTCTTGAGTGGATGGCCGAGCTGCAAGATGAAATTACTAGGCTGAGAAGTATCTGGGAATTGGAGAGGGAGATGAATAGGAGGAAATCTGACATGTGCTGACCAATAGCCCTAAGTCTCTGCAAGGGGAAGAAGCTAAGCCAGCTTCCCACTTTGAGGAAAAATGTCACAGTAACATACTGGACTCTCATCTCTGCTTGGAGCAGAAGGAGGCATCTCCCCCAAATCCACATATGCCCCTGAGCAACAGATACCAGGCTCTGGGGAAGGAAAAAGGAAAGAGTGTGGAAAGCAGTCAAAACCCAGGAAACAACAAGCCTGTTAAGCAGCACCACCTAAGGGACATCAGAACTAGCGCCACCAAAAAAATGCATAGAGTCTTAGTAATTGAGGACTCCATGCTGAAGGGCACTGAAGCCTCCATTTGCTGCCTAGGTAGTCTTTCCAGCAAGATTTGCTGTCTGTCAGGGTGCATGTTAGAGATGTCAAGATGAGGTTACCATATCTGATGAAACGGATGACTACTATCCGTTTGTTCTCATTCAAGTTGGGTCTCAGGAGGCTGTGACAGTAGAACTGCAGAACATTAAAAGAGACTTTACATCCCTTGGAAAGACATTGAAGGGATCAAGAGTGCAAGTAGTGTACTTCTGTCCACGTGATTGGAAACTGGAAAGGAGGAGAATGGGTCGGGTAAATTGTTGGCTATGTGGATGGTGTCATGTTCAGGGCTTAGGGTTCTATGACCTTGGACAGGCCTTTTGAGAAACTGAGCATGTGGGTACTGGTGGGGCAAGTGTTCTGAGAAGCAAGCTGGCTGGACTGATTACCAGGGCTTTAAACTAGATTCAGTGGGGGAAGGCGATGGAGATCTTTGTTATAGGAAAGGGCCAGGGAATGCTGTCACTTTAGAAGAGTGTGTGTGTGGGGAAATGCTGAGTCATCCCAAACGTTCTCGAGTACTCCTCAGAGAAGATAACATTGCTAACAGTCTGGCTGAAGTGCCTCTACACCAATCCGTACAGTAATAAGCAGGAGGAGTTGGAAGGATATAATAATAAGGGACGTCTGATTGTTGGGGTGTACTACAGGCTGCCTGTTCACGGGGAGCCTTTGCACGAAGCCTTCTTGCTTTGATTGCAGTGTTGTGCTCAAAGGTTCTCATCTTGTTCGGGGATTTCAACCACATGGAAAGCAAAATGGTGGGCTGCAAGCAATCTGGTAGACTCCTGGAGAACGTTGACAATATCTTCCTGGCCCAGGTATTAGACAAACCAACCAGAGGAGAAGTGTTTCTGTATCTGGTACTCACCAACAGAGATGAGCTCAGTAAAGAGATTATGATTGGAGGTACTCTGGGCTGTAATGACTGTGCCCTGGTAGAGTCTGTGATCTAGAGGAGGATGGACTGGCGGAGTCAGCACCCTAAAATTCAGGAGAGAATTGAACTGTCTTATTTCAGAAAGGAGGGAGATGTCAATGACTGAAATATATTGAAGGGCTATGCTGTTAACTTTTTCCTCAAGAATGCAAAAGTACTTCTCCTTTGTTTTGTTTTGTTTTTGTCGGTATGTAATTTTGAATTCATTTCCAAAGCACTTGAGTTGGTCTTCTCTTATTCTATGTTTCAAAGTTATTTTTTCCCCAGTTTTTAATTTTGTCTGGTATGATACTGTGTTTTTGTTTTTGGAGAAAAACAATGTTGATAATGCATTGTTATTTCTAGATGTTGCTGGGGAGTGGCTGGGGAGTATAGATTGAAGGATGTTTCAGTTTTCTCAGCTTCTCATACTGTCCTGCCAGCAAGAGGATTAGGGGCTGGGAGAGAACAGAATCAGTACTGCTGACCTAAACTGTCCAAAGGAATATTCCATATCATATGAGATCATTTGGAAGGAACATTTGAGAGAGGGAGGAGTTCTTCATTTGGCCTACTACTACTCAGAGACTATCTGGGCATCAGTCAGCGAGTGGTGAAGAATTGTTTGTGCATCACTTGTTATATATAGTTATGCATTTCAGGATACATTTGGATCTGAGAGACAGGATGTCTCAGGAGCAGAGGCAAGCAAACTATGCACTCAGAGCAGCACAGAGGATTATGAGTTTTTGTCAACACACACACTCATACGCACACAGGCATTTATTTTTAGATAATTCCCATAAGCAGGAAGCAGAAACTCCCTAAGCAAGTGCACTACTACTTACTGACCCTTGAGCGACGGCAAACAGCCGAAAAGAAGGCAGAAGGAACATGCCGGTGGTGGATTCAATAGGTAGTGCCAGCAGGGTATCCCCTTCAATGTGCACTTTTTCTCTCTTGCCCACCACAGCCTCTCTCCTGCTTTTATTCTCTCCAGGGTCTGCAGGGTTTTTTCCACTTGTATGCTGTACCTGTATGGCCAGTGTGTGATACAGAACCCAAGAGGAACACCTACTTGCAAAATGAGTCTTTGCGAAAACAAGATAAACTACCAAGGTCAGCTCTCTTTACAAAACAAAGTATTTGCAGCTACAGCCACAAGTATCAGGTCCCTTAAAACTGTCAGAATACTTTGTTCCATCCCAGGATCATTCTTTAGTCAGGGGCTTTTAGGTCCCCGACACAGTATCTATGTATGTAATTGTCAATTCTTTTTTTCCTATTCTCTTTCTTAGTTTTTTTTTCAACCCATGAGTTCTAGTTTTTCTCCTGATTCTCTCCTTCATACCATTGTTTCAGGGTGTTTAGAATCGGGGGTGAGACATCCACACAAAACGCATGTTCACACACACAATCATCCAAAGCAAGCATTTAAGTGTTTTATTGCATACATACTGATCCACCAAGAGATCCCAGAACATGATTAACCAGCACATCTCAGATTGGATAAGGTGCAGGATTGGTAGGCTCAGGACCTTGCAGGCATCCCCGCAGAGGCAATGGTGTCCTCTGCTAAGTTACCTCACCCTCCTGTCCTCCTTAGGATATCTTTATACCCTGAGCTGGGTCATGCACTCTACGCATGGCCAACACAATAATGCATGGTGCAGCGCAAGGGGGGCAACCAATCCACAACTTACTGCCAGTGTCTTATTACCCTTATGAAAACACAACCTTGGCCACCTAAGTTCCTTCATTGTTTCAGTATGATTTCTGTGCACTGTTGCTTTGTTCTCCATTTAGGTTTTTAGATTCAGTATGGTTACTGTGTTGTGTACCTCAAAAACCTAGCAGGGCAGATCCTTTAAAAAGAAATCTAATGTGTTTATTGTATGGTACCATGCCACCTAATGATCATTAGCATCCATTGCAAGCTGTAGAGACTGGATGATGTCCTACAGTGTAGCAGAAGTCTAGTCTCAAATTCATACATTGAGTCAAGATGTGACTGGAGGAAGCCATGGGAAGCAATACAGTGTAATTACCTCTCCTATAAGCACAAGCTGAAAGAGGTGGGGCTCTTCAGCCTGGAGAAGAGAAGGCTCTGAGTTGACCCGATAGTGGCCTTTCAGTAACTAAAGGGGAGCTACAGGAAAGAAAGTGGCCAGACTCTTTAGCAGGGTTTGTGGTGATAGAACAAGGGGAAATGGTTTCAAGCACAAATAGGGTAGATTTAGGTCAGATATAAGGAAAGAGTCTTTAACAGTGAGGGTGGGGATGCACTGGATCAGGTTTCCCAGAGATGTAGTTGATGTCTTATCCATGGAAACTTTCAAGGCAGGGCTGGACCAGGCCCTGGGCAACCTGACTGAGCTGTGCATGTCCCTGTTCATTGCAGGGAAGTTGGACTAGATGACCTTTAAAGTTCCCTTCCAACTCTGAGGATTCTATGATTCTATGAGGTGCAAGATAAAAATAGTTCGGTGGGCTGTAGCCTCTAATTTACACCATTCCTGGCATATTCTTATTTAAGTTTTGCTTAAGCACCCAATTATTCTAGTATAATTCTTTGAACTGAAGATGGAGCTAACATCTTGTCAGGACATCTAGCTGATGGTGTGG
Organism: Tragopan temminckii; assembly: GCA_028571105.1. NCBI lineage: Eukaryota > Metazoa > Chordata > Aves > Galliformes > Phasianidae > Tragopan > Tragopan temminckii. The sequence goes on along the minus strand of JAOWBP010000001.1, from coordinate 63,047,502 downwards.
TCAGCATCTAAGAAGACTGAGTACAGACATACTATATGAAGTATAACTGTGCTGGGAAGTTTGAACTAGTTTTTTGAAAAACTTAAGATTTTTTAGAACTAGATTAACACATTAATTGCAGTAGAAAGTGTTAGAATGGTGCTTAGATTTAGTTTTTTGTCTCTATATGTGGGTTCTATGAGCCTCCGTAAATGGCCATGGGGGAAGAAGGGCAAAAAAGAAGAGAGGATAAAGAGAGAAAAGAAAATAAGAAAATATCAGTTAACTTTTACAAGTACAACAAATGTTGATTTGTGTTTCATCCCCTTTTCTGTAGAATTGGCCACCTGCTTTAGAATTAAGATTATGATATAGCTAAGGTTGCTGGGCATTCCATCAAATCTATGTAACCTGTTACTATTCTGTGACTGGGGCTACAAAAATAAAAATCTGCTACATTTACACATCTTCATTTTTTATTTTTTAGCTAGAAGTAAGCTGAATGAATGATTGGCTCTGGAATTAGTAGGTACTTAAGAGTTCTAATTATTTTTAGGGTTGTGGATAAGGCAGCTGTAGCTAGGAAAATTTATAATAGTTGTAAACAGTAAATCCAGTGATAACTTTTTTTCTTTTATTGAAATTGTTCAGTCACATTAATTTGACCCCACAGCACTATACCTTTGGCATCTTTCTGTAAACATGGATATATTAAAAGTACTCTAGCTGGCCTAATCATATGCGGTTTTCCAGGAATGCAGAGGCAACCCCATTCTCAGTTGTTATCCTTAGTTTAAATGCATTTTTGCTTAGTTCTCCATCTGCTTAAGTAAGAAAAAGCTTTTTAACGATAAGGGAAGTGAAGCACTGGAACAGGTTGCCCAGGGAGGTGGTGGTGCTCTGTCTCATGGGACACTAAAGGTCAGGCTGGGCAGGGCCCTGAGAAACCTGGTGTAGCTGTAGATGTCCCTGTCCATTTCTGGGGAGTTGGACTAGATTACCTTTAAAGGTCCTTTCTGACCTTTCTATAATGTTATGATACATAGGTCACTCCAAAAGTAATGCCTCTTATTTATTTCCATGGAAACTGCAACTGATACAAAGAGCACAATAGCACTTTCAGAGAGCAAATTCTCAGCTACAGAATGCAGTTTTTCAACATAGTTACCACCATTAGCTATGCATTTTTGCCAACAGTGAACAAAAGTCTGCATGCTGTGCTTGTAAAAATCTGCATCAGGAGAAGTGCACCAGGAAATCATATCTTTGCTTTAGGGATAGGAAAGATATTTTTAAATACCCTGTGCTACTTATATTTAAGAGTATAAATCATCTTTCTCTGATGTGATGAAACAGTTTAAAATTAAAGAATGCTTTTGCTTCCTTAGTGGGATTAATTGAGGTTATCTATTTTCTTTGGTGTTTAAGCTCACAGAGAATACTTTAAAACAATGATCTGAAGTAGAAATACACTTGAAAAAACATATTTGAACTTGTGCTTTTGTAGGGCTGCATGAACTGAGCTTTTAAGAGATAGCTTTTAGTCTTTGAATGCAGTCATGAAAACAGATATAGCAGAAATGCTAAGTCGCAGCCTGAAACAGTGATTGAGTACCTGATGGGAAGGCAGGGCCAACCCAGGGGAGTTGCAGCGCACCTGGGTGACTGAAAAAGGTGGAACCGGGATCTACCCCTTTCCAGACCTCATTTAAGGGTTGGCAGCAGAGGTGAGGGCATCTCTCTAGAGATCCCTGCATGCCAGAGGTCTTGCAAAGGTAAGCATTTTTTTTTTTTTCCTCCTTTGTTTATGTGTTACCTGTCCATGGTTGCTGCATCTGGGCTTATTCTCATTTACTGTAGCCTAAGATTGTGCCACTCTGCAGTTATTACTGTACTTTCCATCACATTACAGCATTACTGTAATAATGGCAATATTGCAATTCCTAAAATCTCAAGTAATACCTTCTGTTGATTTATTAAAACAAAATGTGTATTTGAACAAAAATGCATGTTCTTGGTAGCATGGTGATTTGGACTTTGGTTGCCAAAAATTGCATATGTAATTCTGTGTGGGATTTTTTTTCTAATTATGGGGTCATTGTCAAAAACGAAGAGCATGTAGAAGAGAAGCTGATTCTCTGTAGATACATTTTCTTTTGCTTTTCGGTGATCTGTAGATGATTTACCTGGAGTGTATGTAAACTGGACTTTAAGCATGCCTTGTGTTGTCCTTGTTCTTACCTATCACCTGCCTTCTGGGCATTTCATTCTTTCACAGTCAGTTGTACATGTACAGAACTGTGGCATGGAATCATAGAATCAGCAAGCTTGAAAAAGACCTCTAAGATCATCCTTTCCAACTGTCCCCCTATCAACAATATTTCCTACTAAACCACGTCCACCAGTACAACATCTAAACACTTCTTGAACACATTCTGATATGTGAAGATTTAAACCCTTTATGACCCCAACTTTACAAAGAGAAGAACAGAATTATTCTTATGCTTGACATCTCTTATCCAGCTAGGTAAATTCTAAGAATTTAAGAAGAATTACAGACAGAAGGTAAACTTCAAAACTATATGTTAAAGGGAAACAGCTTTGTGCAAATCTTGATGTTCTGTTTGGTGTAGGTAGAAAGGTGGGGAAAGCAGATGGGGAAAGTTCTGTTATTTGTATTTCTTTATTAGAGATTGTAGATGGATGTGTGTAGTGTTTTAAAGCCCTGCAATTAGTGACTTTTTAGTGTGCTCTTTAGTTAGAGTACTCATCTAGACATCTACATGAGAAATGTTAAACCTGCAGCCATTCCTTTTATAAGCTTCCCAAAGGATTAGAAAATTCAAAATTTGCTATTTAAATTTAATTAGTGTCTTTGTACTTCCTAGGATGAGCCCCCGTGATGGTGTGCTTCCTCTTTTGGCCAAACTAAACAATATGACTGAGTCAACCATCTTTCCCCATAAATAGTGAGCAGCTGAGAGCTCCTTGAGTTCTCTTGCACAACAGTTGGCTGTATGACAGGATCCCCTGTTGAGAAGGGAAACCTCTTCAGAGGTGCAGAGATCCCTTACGCTTTAACATCAAGCTGCCTTGCAAATATAGGTACTTGGTAAGTGACTAATAGCTTTAAGATTCTTAAGCTTTGCTAAGACTGTATCTTTGATTGTGCACATATAATCCCTCAGACAATAAACCATTAAGTTTGGGAGTAGGACTGGATTTGGCTGTGCCTGAGCAGCTTACCTCTGTGGTTCAAGAAGTTTAGAAAGCAAGGGGCTCCACTCTGAACAACCATGTGACTCAATGGTAGGGTCTCCTGGATGAATGTGTTTAACCCTGTCTTCTGTGCAGTAAATAATCAAATGTACTTTGCCATCTTGAATCTTGTTAAGTCACTGTCTTATTTAAAACTAAGCTTTGTTAAACTGTGTTATATCAATAAATATGTTACTGCTTCTTTCTTAAGAGTGGAGTGTATAGTTTCTGTCTGTGGCAGTCCACTGATGTGTTCCATTTCTTTTATTTCCTCAGTACCTTTTCTAATTGTTGTGCTCTAAAGAAGGAGACATTCTTAGATTGAGGTTATCTCTGCTCATAGTTATAGAAGAATCAAGTGCAAGTCAGAATTTCTGAACTTCCTTTAGAATTTATTCCAAAGACAAACTTAGAATTTCCTGGGAATTACCTTTTACTTTGCATCATAATACAATTTGCAAAAGAAGTGTTTTGTAACCTGGAATTTAAGCTGTAATGACTTGTCCGAATAAGATAGGAAGGCTGTAAAAGCTTGCAGGCTTTTCCATTTCTGATATAAGTGTATGCAAAGTGCTAAGCAGATAAAAGCAACTTAGTGTTGCAGAATACAAGCTCGGTTGGATTGGAGAGCAAACACAAGCATCAGGACTAGTTGGTGGGATGAAAAAACCTCCGGACAAGTTAATCAATCAGGTTTTAATAAAAAAATGAATTATTTTACTGGCTCTATGTAACCAGTATTTTGAAATTTTCTAATCTTGATAATTGCTACAAAAGCACTAGCAATCTTCAGTCAATTGATTTGCATATTCAGTTGTAATACTAATTAAGAATGCTTACTTTCTGTAATACATTTAGACGGCAGAGTTAACTTCAGTATGTTTTGGTAAAGTTCACTGCATTTCAGCAAATTCTGTTTCTAAACCATGTGGAAATTCACCCATAATGGGAATCTTTGTCCCACCTTTTTTGTATTTTATACTTTTTGGGTATTAGTCTTAGCTTGAGAGGAAAGTTTTGTTTTGCTTTTTAGTATTTTCTCTGTTGTAAAGACCACTTATCGATTCTATCTGATTGATAATTTATGATAAATTTAGTGTTTTGTCTACCAGAATACATTATCGTGCAGTTTATATTAATTCCAGTTTTAGGTTGCTCTTCAGGTTTTGTATCATGTACATCCATGTATATGTTTATAGTAGATATTAGAGAAATAGTACTTGTCTTAGTAGGTGATCTAGATGGTATTATATCTGTTTCTGGTATTACATGAAAATATGCACAGTCCTCTAAAATAACTAGATGGAGAAAAGAAGCTCAGAAATTAACAAGTGTGCTCGTTTTGGTAAAAATGGTAGGCTCTGGCTCAGTATTCTAGTACACAGTATTCTGTGTAGTTGGAGGGAAAGAAAACAAGACCATTAAATAATGACAAAGCAGAAGAAGTAGATGGTTTTCTGTGAAGTGAGTGAAGTTTGCTGTCTTTGAATATTTGAAGTTCACATTTGAAATTAGTTACTGAGTTTTTAATTTGGATAATTTACTACAATAATTTCATGAAGAAGAAAACTTTGCAGAATATGGTAGTGCAATAGTTACTGCCTTACTTCTGCCCATGCAGTATTAATGCTGATCGTTTTTAATACTATAGAATAATTAGAAAGTAAGGTCATTCCATGAAGAACGAGATGAGCCTAAAGATGAACCAGAGAATTGTAGCTGATACTTCTAAGCTTTGGGAAAAATAGTAAATCACAATCCAGTAAATGCAGTAGTAGCCATAGAGGAATACATTACAGTGTATTCATATATTGTATATCTTTGCAAATGAATAATAATAGTAAGTTGCCTGTTGGAGTTCCAGTTTAAATCATTTTTTTAAATAGAAAGATAAAACAGCAGCAAGTAGAACTTTGTTGTAATGATGTAATGACAGTATAATTTTCCAATCTCCTTGAATTTAAGGGTGAGACTGGGGTTGCCAGCACTGCTATACTGTTTAAATTGAAGTGTAGAGAAATAACCTCAAGACTTTGTTGTCCTTTTGGTGGCAGTACTGGCTAAAGTAATGCTTTGTGGATGGTGTTGTACTTGCCCATTCATTCTGTTACAGTCCTTAGAGCTCTAGCCTTTCTTTAAGCTTCTTTCATTTGCTTGTTTCTGTAAGTACTCTTAAAAGGTATTTTTCGCAAAGGCTGTAGCTTGAAGACTGTTGGTATGTGATAGGCTGTATCTGCTATGTAGAATATAGTTCTAAGTTGAGATCCTGTAGGTGGTAATAGAGACTGTATCTGTTCAGACTGTATTACATAATGTATCTTGGTTAAGTTCCTTTCGTTCTGCAACTCGTGCAGCATCTTGATCCTGTGTTTAAAATAAGCAGGGTAGACTTTGCTCATTACAAAAAAAATATGGGGAAAAAAGAGAAATGTTTACATTGTGATATCCAGTATATGCTTTGTAAGCGAGTTTGTTATTGAACTGAAACCTGAACTGGATTTGGGGTCAATGGAGATGAAAAAATGCAAAGAGTCCCTGTATGAAAGTGGTGAAAATCTGTAGTGACAATAAACAGTCTCCAGCAATCAACTGGGAATGCTGTTGCAGCATGCTGGTTTTGAACTTAACTATTTCTTTTGCTTCTGTAAATCCTGTAATCCTTTCCTTTGAAAAAAATAATAAAATAAATAAATTAAAAAAATTCCAATTTTCATAATTACACTGTGGCTGGTTCCTCAGCAGGTACTGAACTTGTACATATCTGTTTTTATTGGTTCATAATTTCTGTCAGCATCAAAGGTGCTTCTGTAGCTTCTTGCTTGCTGCAGCTGAAACAGAAAATTGCCAAGATGTTCTTGAAAGGAGGAAAAAAAAGCAGCAAAAATGTGGCATTTGAAGAGCCAAGAAAGAAAAAGCACTTAAATACTTTTTTCTTTTTCTTCCCATTTTCACCTCTTTTTGCTTACTTTCATAGAATTTAAGTTAGAGTTCAATGGTTCAGGTTGGAATAGACTTTAGAGATTATCAAGTTTCAACCCCCCTGCATCAGGCAGTGTTGCCATCCACTAAATCAGGCACTCTATCAGGTTGCTCAGGGCCTCATCCAGTCTGGCCTTGAATGCCTCCAGAGATGGGGCATCCAAACTTCTCTGGGCTACTTGTTCCAGTGCTTCACCACTCTCTGAGTGGGAAAAAAACTTCCACCTAACATTCTAATCTGAGTCTCCCCTCTTTTAGTTTAAAATCAATCTACCTTGTCCTATCACTTTCAGACTGTACAAAAAAATCAGTGTCTTTCCTCATTAAAAGCTCTTTTTAAGTACTGAAAGGCACAGTGAGGTCTCCCTAGAGCCTTCTCTTCACTCAGCTGAACAAGCCCAGTTCCTTCAGCCTCTCTTTGTAGGAGAGGTGTTCCAGCCCTCCGTCTTAGTCTGACCACCATTGTTGAAGATAATATATTTATAAAAACATTTTTTTTGTTAACAGCAAGATATGAGCCAAGGAAAATTTTCCACCTTTATTGGATGTGACAGGGAATGTTGTCACTGAGGACGAGAAAAAGGCTGAGGACCTCAATACCTTCTTTACTTCTGTCTTTAATAGTCAGGCCAGTTATTCTCAGTTCTCAGCCCCCTAAGCTGGAAGACTGGGATGAGGAGCAGAATAAACCTTCCATAATTCAGGAGGAAACAGTGACCTGTAACTCCACCTGAGCTGTCACAAGTCCATGGGGTGGAATGGGATCCACCCAAAGTTACTAAGGAAGTTGGTGGAGGTTATTGCTAGGCTGCTTTCCATCATTTATCAGTAGTCCTGGCCTATTGGGAAGGTCCCAGACAACTAGAGACTTGCTAATGTTACACCCATATACAAGAAGGGTTAGAAGGAGAATCTGGGGAACTACAGACCTGTCAGCATTGGGGAAGGCCTTGTAGCAGCTCATCTTGGGTGAAGTCATGTGGCATGTGCAGGACCACTAGGAGATCAGGCCTAGCCAGCCTGGGTTCATGAAAGGCAGGTTCTTCTATGACCAGGGAAAGGATGTGGGTGCAATCTGCATGGATTTTAGTAAAGCTTTTGACTCTGTCTCCCACAGGATTCTCCTGGAGAAGCTGTCAGCCCATGGCTTCGATATATGTCGTCTTTGTGGGGTGAAAAAGAAGGAAATGCACAAGCAGTGGAAACAGGGACAGGTACATGGCAAATCTTAAGGAAGACACTAGGCTGTGTAGGGATGGGGTCAGGAAAGCTAAGGCACAGCTTGAACTAAACTTGGCTAGGGATGCCAAGAAGGACAAGAAAGGCTTCTACAGATACCTCAACCAGAAAAAGAAAGTCTAGGAGAGTGTACTCTCCCACTGAGTGACACAGGTATGCTGGTGACAACAGACAAGGAGAAGGTAGAGGTATTTAAAATATTTTTTTGCCTTGATCTTCCCTGGTAACTGCTTGCTGTACAGCCCTCAAACATTTAATTTAGTAGGAAGGGATTGAGGAAGCAACGTAAGCAAAGATCAGGTTCATGACCACCTGAGGAACCTCAACATCCACAGATCTGTGGGTCCCAGTGAGATGCATCTCAGAGTCCTAAGGGAACTGGCTGATGTAGTCACCAAGCCACTCTCTATGATATTTGAAAAGTCATGGCAGTCAGGTGAAGTCCCTGATGACTGGAAAAAAAAGGGCAATATTACACCCATTTTTAAGAAGAGTAAAAAAGATGACCCTGGGAACTACCAGCCTAACAATCTCACTTCTGTGCCTGGGAAGATCATGGAGCAGATCCTCCTGGTGGCTATGCTATGGTACCTGGAAGGCGGGGAAGTGATAAGGAAGAACCAAGGGCAAATCCTGCTTGACCAACCTAGAGGCCTTCTTTGATGGTGTAATTACATCAATGGACGAGGAAAGAGCCACTGATGTCATTTATCTTAATTTAAGTAAAGCCTTTGACACGGTCAGAAAATCACAGAATTGTAGGGGTTGGAAGGGACCTCTAGAGATTGAGTTCAGTCCCCCTGCAAAACTGGCTCTGTACAGCAGGTTGTACAGATAGGTGTCTAGACGGGTCTTGAATATTTCCAGAGAAGGAGAATCCACAGCCTCCCTAGGCAGCCTGTTCCAGTGCTCTGTCACCCTCACTGTGAAGAAGTTCCTTTGCATATTGGTGCGGAACTTCCTGTGTTCCAGCTCATAGCCGCTTCTCCTTGTCCTGTCCCCACAGACCACTGAAAAGAGGTTGGCCGTGTCCCTTTGACTCCCACATTTAAGAAATTCATACACATTAATCAGATCCCCTCTGTCTTCTTTTCTCAAGGCTGAACAGACACAGGTCACCCAGCCTTTTCTCATAGGGGAGGTGCTCCAGATCTGTAATCTTTTTTGTGCCCTTCTGCTGCACTCTCTCCAGGAGATCCCTGTCTTTTTTGTACCGGGTAGCCCAGAACTGGATACAGTACTCAGGGTGAGGCCTGATCAAGGCAGAGTAGAGGGGGAGGATCACCTCCCTTGACCTGCTCACTACGCTCCTTTTAATGCATCCCAGGATGCCATTGGTCTTCTTGGCCACCAGGCACACTGCTGGCTCATGGCCATCCTGTCATCCACCAGGACCCCTAGGTCCTTCTCCGCAAAGCTGCTCTCCAGCAGGTCATTCCCCTTCCTGTACTGATACTTGCAGTTATACCTTCCCAGGTGTAAGACTCTACACTTGCTTTTGTTGAACTCATCTGGTTTCTTGCTATCCTGCTTTCCAATCTGTCCAGGTCTTGCTGAATGGTGCAGAGCCTTCAGGTGTGTCAGCCTCTCCCAGCTCTGTATCCCTGGCGTACTTGCTGAGGGTAGATGCTATCCCCTCATCAAGGTCATCGATGGAGATATTGAACAAGACCAGACCCAGCACTACCTCTGGGGAACACTCCTAGTTGTAGGTCTCCAACCAGATTCTGCACTGTCAGTCACCACCCTCTGAGCTCTGCCAGTCAGCCAGTTCTCAACCCACCTCACTGTCCATTCATCTATCCGACATTTTCTCAACTTTGTTATCAGAATGTCGTGGGAGACATTACCAAAAGCCTTGCTGAAGTCAGGGTAGATGACATCCACTGCTCTCTGCCCATCTACTCAGCTGGTGATGCCACCATGGAAGGCTTGGCAGGGTTGGTTGAGCATGATTTTCCCTTGGTGAATCCATGCTGACTATTCCTGATGACTTTGTTCTCTTCTGATTTCTTGAAGATGGCATCTAGAACAAGCTGTTCCACCGTCTTTCCAGGGATAGAGATAAGACTGACTGGCCTATAGTTTCTCAGATCTTCCTTCTTGAAGACCAGAATGACATTGGCTATCCTCCTGTCTTCCAGCAACTCACCTGTCCTCCAAGACCTGTCAAAGATGATAGAGAGCAGTTTGGCAATCATATCTGCTAGTTCCGTCAGCACACGTGAATGCATCCTATCAGGGCCCATGGATTTGTGCACATTGATCCCATGTAGACACTCCTGGACCACCCACTCCTCAGCTAGTAGGAAGCTCTCCATTTCTGAGGCTTTCTCTCTTCCGTCCAGGAGTCCCAAGGCGGAGTCTTTTAAGTGAAGACTGAAGCAAAGAAGGTGTTCAGCATCTCTCCACCTTCTTAGCATCCCCTGTTACCAGGACATCCCTGTTGTTCAGCAGGGACATTGTCCCTACTCTTCCTCTTACTGTTTACGTACTTAAAAAAACCCCTTCTTATTATCCTTGATTTTCTTTACTAGCTTCGGCTCCAGGTGAGCTTTAGCCTTCCTTGTCGCTACCCTGAAGGCCCTGACAACACTCCTATACTCTTCCCAGGAGGACAGGCCCTTTTTCCACATTTCGTAGACCTTTTCCCCTTTGATCTTATCCATGAGCTCCTTGCTCATCCACGCAGGTTTCCTGCCTCCCTTCCCTGATATCCTACTCTTAGGGATGGACAGATCATGAGCTTGGAAGTGCAGTTTAAATGTTGCCCTGCTCTCATGGGTTATTATCTTTTAGCACTCTAGCCCACGTGATATCTCCAAGTAGGTCCCAGCAGAAGTTGAAGTTGGCTCTCTGAAAGTCTGGGGTAGCAATCCTACTTTTTTTGCCTTACTTTTTCCACTCAAGGTCTTGAACTCCAATTTCATGATTGCTACATCCTAAGCTACCCCCAACCTTCATGTCCCTAACAACTCCATTCCTGTTTATAAGAACAAGGCCCACAAGCAACCCCTGCCTTGTTGGCTCCTCCACCACCTGCTTGAGAAAATTATCTTCAGCGCTTTGTGGGAACCATCTGGACCACACGTCCCTGGCCATGTTGCTTACCCAGCAGATATCTGGATGATTCTTTTTACTCAGTGTAGTGTACTTCTTTTTTCTGTCTGCATCATCATATGTTCAACAATTCCATGTTACTGGTATCAGTGAAGCAGTGTACACTGGGATGTGTTTTATCAGTTGGCTTCATTTATGTCTCACTACAGGGTAGTACCATTTACTGATGTATCAGTACATCAGTAGTACCATTTGAGGGAGGAAGACAGAGGGGCTGAGATGAAGTATTGTGGTAGTCTTCTTATTTAATCCAGTTCCTAGAAATGCCAGAAGTGAGTATGCCATCAGATACATTCTGTGCACAGTGGTCCTGACCACCTAGGACCTGGCTGATTGCCAACGAAGATTTCAGAGTGTGCCTGTAGTGGTTATGAGGGTCAAGTTTCTGGTGTCTCCCTGAAGTGAGATGTAGTAACAGCTGTGCATTTCTATCCTGCTGCCTAACAGGGGTGGGATTCATTTTTTGATTCTGATTCATACTCATGTGCTAGAGTGTATTTCTGATCACCTTTCAAATGGTGTTCAATTCACTTTCAGTTGGGTGTCTTGAAAGCACCTCTTACATCAGAAGACTCCAGGAGCTTCGAGTGCAGGAATAGAATAATGGTCAGCAGTTTTTAAGGTTTTGTCAAGGAGCCTGGGCTGAGGAGGAGTCTCTTGGCAATATAAGGCGTCAGTGACCCGGTGCAAAAGATATTTTTAGGGAAATGGGAAGTTCTATTCCGGGTGCTTTAAGCCACTTCTTAGTATTGGTCCAGCAGTTTTATCTGTCTCTGCTTCAATATTCCTATCAACTTGATTGAATACTTCTTGTAAGATAAATTGAACTTGACAAAATGAAATTCACTTTCATACAGCCAATTTATATGGGTGATATTTTCTATTATAACTTGTTGTAGCAAGTATACAGAAAAAGGACAAATACGAATGAGTAAAAAATATTAAGTTCAACATTTTATGCCTTTGTTTCATATAATTACATCATTGCGTTTAACAGCTTTTGTTCATGAGATGCTGACTTGTGAGAGTTCTTGTAAAACTTACTCTTTATTTTCCCCTCTTCCAAAACTTGTAATAAGCTGCTGATTTGTAAGGTACTGTCTCAGTTTGCTTTGTGTTTTTTCTCTGCTCTATCATTTTCCTTCCTGAGGTCCTCAGCCCAGTCTAATTACTGTCAAGTGCAGCAGCTGCTGCCTCTGCACTGCTTAAATCAGTAATAATCTCTGTGTGTCTGTCCTGTCAAGTGAATTAACTTTTAACATCCAGCAGAGACATACCATTCCCACAGTGCATCTTGGTTTTATATCCTGTTATCTAATAGTGTACAGTCTGCATTAAAGAGAACAAAAACTGTCCCACAAAATAAGGAAAAACAAAAAAGCACTGAATAAAACTGTTTTTTTTTATGAGCAAGTGTCTCATTTAAAGCAGCATTTTTGAGATCCATAGACTGAGGGTGGGGGGGTTGGTGGTTGGAAAATCATACTGTACATCTTCATGTTATGTTGAACTCATTCTAGTGAGTTAAGATCAGCTCTTTCCCTACAACTTAGTGTTTGATCAGGAGCATGCAAGTATCCAAGATGTAGAGCAACACAAAGGGATATTGTGTCTGTTCATGTAGCATAAAAACATAAGATGAGAGAGCATAGTCTGAAAATATGATTACAAAGAAGTGATGATTAAAAAAAAAGCCACAACAAAAAACATCAAACATAATTCCTCAAATAATGGTCCTTTCGTAACAAAGAACAAATATGACTGCTGGGGTGGTGTGTTTACACTGATATTTCAGTAGCTGCATTTTTTTCTTTACCTACAAGCACGCAGGGGAAGAATTAATTAAATAGACAGTAACTGTAAAATCACAAAATAATTACCAGTAATGTGTTTAAGAATCACCTTCGGTAAGCTTACTTTCTTTGCTCTTTTTTGTGCAGTGTAGAGCTCATATAATAAACATAATGTGTCAATAAGATATGGGGGAAAACCATGTGAAGGATGCTTTTAAAGGTGTTTGTTTCTTTTGTATATTTTATTTACTTAGTTTTTCATTCCTATACATTAGAAACTCAGCTGCACCAGCAATGTAATGTAAGGAAGATTCGTGGTAGTATGAAGTAGGGGAACCAGAGACAGAAAATAAGAGGGAAAGGGATGCATTAAAGCTTAGTTCCTCTCTGCCACTCATTTTATTGTAAAGCTGTTAAACATTCTTCAGGCTTATTTTTCATGATTCTGTAGAAACTCTACAACGTTGCAAACAAAATATCTGCAATTCCAAAAATAACAGTACAACTGTAAAATTGCCAGGTGGTAGTAATGCTGCATGTTTGTACTGGTGCATCTAAGGAACTGTGGTCGTTCCTTGGCACTAGCACACTTGTGTTTGTACACATAATTTTACGGTAGTAACCATGTATTGACTCTTCTGTCTTCCAACTCTTCCTAGTTTCCTGCCCCTCACTTTGATGGTAGCTTCGTCTGTTTGTACTTAAATACACTGTCAAACTGGCATACTAAAAACAACTTGGAATTTGCAAATGACGTGAGCGTTAGATTTGCCTCCTTTTTAAGGTAAGAGCTATTTTATGGCACCTATTTTGACAGGACAGGGCAAAAGAGAAACTTGTCATTTGCCTATGATTTTGTGATGTCCCTGTCAGAACTACAGGAATTTCATGAACTGCTGATACTCAGCGCACACTGTGCAGTGCATGTATTTGGACTTCTTTCTGATGCTTTTTGTATGGTCTTCCTCATAATATGTCCCATACTCCTAGGCAGTAGGCTCCTGTCATATTTGGTGACTCTGAGAGCTTTCCCACTTGCCTTGTCTGATGGGTGTCACACTTGGGCCACAGAGCTGGTTGAAGCATCCTGGAGTGACTGTTTTCTGAATACTGTTGGGATCCTCCTTGCCTTTGTGCCTCTGTGCATGCATGAATGTATGTACATGTAGATAAAAGCCTTTGAGAGGTTGACTAATTTCCTTTCATGGTCCTGGTAGTCCCTTAAATAGATTGATCAGAAAACTAAGACGCAATGTTAGAAAGCAGACGTTCTTTATTCTCGACACCAGATGCACAAGGGGATCCTTCCAAATCAAATTGCACATCCTTTGCACAAAAGATCTTCAGCTTATACACGTTACACGTGTTGCATATAGAGAGGTTTTCCTATACAGCCCATGCATATTCAGTACTTCCCCCAAAACCATTAACATTAGATTCCACCTCTTTGCCTTGATTGCACAATACTTGCTTTCACAACTAGCTGATTCAAAGCAGAACTTTCCCTTATCTGCTCAATGCGAAGACTTGAGGGAACTCCCTTATCTGCCCGATACAGACTGTTCAGTGTATCATCCTTATCTATCCTTCCTGTTTTCAAGCTATAGGGTCACCCATCAACAGACATTAGCAAACTTAACAGTATCAGTACAACCAGCCTGGTTCCGTGACTAATGGGGTGGGGGGATCCATGGGCCCATACCCAGGGGAAGGGGGAAAAGGGGAAAAGATAAGGAGATGGGCCTAAAACCAAAACAGCGGCAACAATCTGAGGAAGAAAGCTAATTTACTAAATAAGATATTGGAATGCAAAATAACAAAATATAATACAATATAACTGTAATTGAAGCCAATAAATCAAATAAATGAGAGAGTGTGCAAAAACCAAGGGTCTTCAGTGCTGAAGACGAAATGGCTAGGGAGCACACATGCTACAGAGACGAGCAGAAAGGGAAAAAGGGGACGTCTCATGACCTGCAGTTTTGTCTTTCCCTCTGAATGAAAAATGGAAACAGAACAGTGAACAGACTTCTGGGATATGTAGTTCTCTTCTGAGAGGGGTATATCTGGAACTGCCGATGGTCCATGGAACTGGAGCATTAGCTTTTTAACTCCCAATGCTCTACATGATGTTATGCAGTCCTACTTTCTTTCCTATAACTGGAAATATATAGTAGGGATAAAAATGGTTTGGGATCTCCAAAGATATCTCGTCTTGTGCTGATCCAGCTGCTAGCGTTGCTCCACTCCTCTAGTATCCCCACTCTCTGTCCCTTTTCCCTTTTCTTTCTTCTTTTTTTTTCCCACCCTCTAGTCTGCTGCAGCTGTTGGAATTTCATCATTGTCTCAATTTCTTATTAACATCACAGACCCTTCAGTTTCAAGGGGAATGTCAGCTGTGTGCCTTGTATATGTACTACTGTTAGGTGATCTGTATCTAAAATATATATTTCAGTGTTGAAAAGCTGTATTCCTTGTAAGAGGCACACTTAAGATTGAGAAACATTGAATAGTGAGAAATGCATACTTGTCAGAAAGTTTTTAAACTTTGTTGGTACGATCTGCTTTTTGAACTCCTTTGTACTGTATTTTGTCTTATCAGTATTCAATTTAACAATAGATGACAGCATATTTACTCCTTTTGGCAATCTTAATTGGATCCCTTTGGATCTCCTTAACAGTGGTCTTACTTTTTTGGTTAGTGTATAATACTTGTGCAGAGAGAGTATTTGCAACGTAAATCACAAACCATAGGACAATGCCTGTATATTTGATTTATAAACTGCTGGGAGGAAGAATAGGCTTTTCAGTCATGATAAACAGGAGGCATGTTGATGTGTACCTTGTATGCATGTATCTGTGTACCAAAAGAAATGATGTGAGCATGGATGAATAAAAAGTCATGGAAAACATATTATCTCTGATGCAGAGCTTCTGCACTTTTCACATGCGTGAGCATTGCAGATGTGTTCAGCGTTACATGTCATTGTTTGTTGACTCATTTGAGCAATGGATACATATTGTTAATTCTGTTGTGCAAACATGGCCTTACTTTGTGCCATCCAAGACAGTTTAAAGTAAAATACTGCTCACTGGACTTTCTGTTCTTATCTGTCAGAAAGTGGCAAGGGTATTTGCACAACTCTTGGACAGTTCTGGATATTTTTCTCTCTTCTAATGCAGTTATTTCATTAGATCCTTTGCTGAGAATAGAGAATGTGGGTCCTTTTGCAGTTTTAGTTTTTTGTACAGTACATGGTTTTAGGATGCTTTCCTGAGGACAGGGGTTGCAAAGCTGAAGATTTGCCAGAGTGTAATGCTTGATATTGGTGTTTATCTGCTGTGATAGTATATCATGCTGACAACGAACACAAAACCAGCCAAGGGATGGGTGGTGAATGTTTGAGATGATGTGACTGAAGCATTGTTTTGAAAAAGGAGATCCTGTTTAGAATAAGCAGAAAAGAAATTTCTCTGCAAATGACTGTTCGGTTTTATCTATGAGGACTTAATCTCTGAATGATTGCTGCTTCTCTGCTATGAGCAGAATCCAGCAGTTACTCAAAAACTCAGCATCACTAAAATAATTTTCTACTTTGTATCTTGCTACTGCTCTTCTCTTCGGGATGCCATAATTTTGTCTATCATAGAATCATTTGAGTTGTAGAGGACCTTTAAAGGTAATCTAGTGCAATGAACAGGGACATCTATAGCTAGATAATGTTCCTCGGTGCCTGCTCCAGCCTGACCCTGAATGTCTCCAAGGCATGGGGCATCCACCACATCTCTGGGCAACCTGTTCCAGAGCTTCGTTACCCTTATTGTAAAAAAAAAAATTTCCTTATATTCAGTCTAAATCTCCCCTCTTTTACTTCGAAAAAGTAGCTAAGGTACTTCTGCTTTTTGCTTTGAACGTGCAAGGAGACAAACATCCATTGTCTACCCATATACTTATGAAGATGTAGATTAAAAGTGTATAGAAAATTGTATGTAGAGAGATTTGAACCTTTGGGGGGTTACTACAGAGATGCTCTGCAAGAAGCACAACTGGTCTCTGTTGCCCATCTTTCTGAAGAGATTTTAATGAAGTGAATGCAATGTGGTGTCACCCCTTCTATGGATTTAGTTACTGTAGTGGTAACAGCTAGTGGTAATTGGTTGTGAAATCCACAGATACATTGTTTTTGAGGAAGGTCCCCTAAGTGTGAGCTGTTTGCTAGCAGAGCTGGTACACACTGACTTCTCATATCTAGTAGTAATCCTGAGTGTGGCATGCTGAAAAAGATGAAGTGGTAGTTGCAAATACAGTTTAATTAAGTTCTCACTTACTTTGGTCGCTCAGAATGAAAGCAGGGTCTTGCTGTGTGACCTAGGCAGAAAGTGATGAACGTATGGCTCCACTGCACAAAACCTGAGAGTGTTTCTCCATTTCGGGGCTCTTGGAATTCCCCAGTGATGAGGACTAAAACACTCTGTTTTAGTACTTCAGTTAGGCTGCTCTGTACTGCAGAATGTTTGCTGATATGAAGGCAGAAATGAATACCTTTGGTGCTCGTCTTTGATTTTGTAAGTTGAAGACACCCTTGGTTGAAATCTTTATGAGATTTGAAGAAGCTCTGAGGATTGCAGATGGTGTCTCTCAGAATGTGAATCAGCACATTTTGAGTTAAGAGGAATGCAGTGGTATTGTGACAGTCTTGGATGGATCTTTCTGTTTCTTATTTTTACTCATCAGAAGAGATTTGCTTTCTTAAGCTGCCTGTGACTTTTTGGCCTCTTGATTTTGATGTATTCCATTCAGGACAGAATGCTCAGCTTCCCTCCACTTCATATTGAATACCAGTAGTTGAAAGCTCCATCTGGTATAGTTAATATTTTCATTAAGCAATGCTGAAATTGCTTTTTTATTTTTTGTTTCTTGACCTAGAGGTTGTGGTTACTTAAATGCACTTTAAACAATGCATTTAAACTCTGCAAGCACTAGTCTGAAAAAAAGGTGTTGAAAACAGACCACCAGCTTGTTCTGGGGTTGTGGAACATTTATGTAGTTTGTTCTGTGAACGAGGGTTTTTGTATGGACTTATCTTTGTACAAGTTTCATCAAATCCTGTCTACTTTCTTCTGCCAAATAAATACTGCCTAATAATCTACAAATATGTTCCTTCAACTTCATTATTTATAAATAATAAAACCTTTTTTTGGCTTAAACATATGCAAGTCATGGACAGAAGTTAATAGCAGCTTATAATGTGCTGTGTCTGGCGGTGTTCTTTGAAGAACCAGTGGTACTCTGGAAAATCAGCTATGCATTATGATGTTCCCAGTAGGCATCTTAAGAGAATAAAACAAAACATCTTTACTATGCACCATGGTATTAGGTGCACTAGACTTTAATGTACTTCTCGTTCTTAAGCAGAGCTATTGAATTCGTAGTTATTTGCAGGATATGAAATGATTCATCTGCAGAATCTGTGCCTTCATATGTGCCTTTAGTGACTAGTTATAATTTAAACATTTAGACTGTTGCCAAAGCATTCTAAACAATTGCTTCATAAACAATTTGAATAAGTGTTTTGAATTCTTGTAAAATTCTGTGTTCTTACTTATTTTCCATGTTGTGTCTTTAACTTCTGCTCTGTTAAAATACTAATGGTAGTGTCATCCAAAGTTGGAAAATAACTCCCATGTAGTGTTAGAAAGTAGGCATTCTTTATTCATAACACTGGTGATGGATATCCTGGATCAAGCCAAGTGCACCAGCCCGAAGTACATCATTTTCACATTTAGAATATACATATGCAACACAACTTAACATATTTGTTGCTTTTCTGGGAACTCAGTGAATATATGTTAATTTCACTTGAATGTGTGTAAAACAACCCTCTGGTGGTCATCAGTGGTCCCAAGACCCCTGTTCTTTATCATTCTTTGTCTTCCTCCTCTTGACTGTCAGGTGACCCTTTTTGATTTTCTGACCAGGTTGGCTGTTTTTCATAGTTGGTTCTGCAAGGATAAGCAGTTCTTCTGTCAGTTAGCCCCTCTCTATCTCATTCCATTCTTCTTTAGTTAATGTTTGACCACCAAAGTCAACATGACTCTCAAAGATAAGACCTGTTCATTGTTAGTTTCCTAAAGCTTACATTAGTCTAACCATTATTATCGGCCTTTAAATTTTAACTTTTACTATTTGTGACTTCTATCTACAAGTTAATTAATTTTATTGATATCAGTAGAATTGCACACTCCATCTACACTTCCATTTCAAAGGAAAGAAAAGCAAGGAAAGGTAGATTTTGTCCATGTCATTCACTTCTAAATAATTCCTTGCAGAATAATAAGGCCATTGTCATTGGCTTCCCCCCCCACTGAACCGTCATAGACTTAACATAAGAATAAAATCCCTTTAGCTGGGTACCTTTTTACGAGAGGTCTGTATTATATTACATGTTTTTAGCTGCTGGCTCAAATTTCTGAAGTAGGAGAAGTAGGATTTTTCTGATTACAAGCTGAAGTTTGAATTTCCAGTCCCACTGCACTCCAAACCTGCTGGCTACACCAGGCTTGTGGATTTGTTAATGTTCAAGCTACATTCTTACCATTCTTTTCTCACAGGAAAATATTTGTAAGTGACAGTCTAAAATTCCTTTCTCTGCTGGATTTCCTGTCACCCTCAGGAACTTTTGTGCCTTCTTTATTTTGAATGTTAGTATACCTCTTAAAAATAACCAGCCTGGGGAATGGTGATAGATTAGTGCCATTTGGGTAAAGGAACATCTGTTGAAGTATATAATTCCTACCTCATTTTAAAAGTACATGGTGTCACTTTATTTTTGCTTGTGTTCAGTAAGTACTTTATTTCTAGTTTTTATTCATAAAACAGCATTATTGCAGCACTAGCTTTTTTTGTTGTTTAATTCATGTGTCATTAGTTCCATTAAGATTTGGTGCTTGATCTCACAAAGATTTTATTCCTAAAGTTTTCATCTGTAAAGCTTGCTGTCAACAATTGTTACATTCTGGTGTATTTTGGGGGGGGGGAGGAGGGGGAGAGGGGAGAGGAAAGTCCAGCTTAAGTAGGAAAAAAAAAGCAACAAACCTCCAACTGTTAACAAGGGTATAAGCAAGTTGTCATTTTGATTGAATTCAAAATTTTCTTCAACTTCAAGACAAACTGACAAATCTATTTAGTCTTATTTTTACTTTTTTCTCTATTATTCCTGAAATTACTCTTATTGCTTCTTTTGATTCAAAATAGATAAGGAAGGCTGTAATTTAATTACAGCTGTATTTAGGCTATCATTTTCAAACTTGCACATTTAAAATATAGACTTGAATATATTTCCATCTTTTTTATTAAAATATATTTTTAACAAAATTGTGGTTAGGTTTCCCAGCAAAGTATTACACTTAGCTTTATCTGACAATCTAGACAAAAAAAAACATTATTAAGCTGTGAAAAAGTCTTAAGGTAACAGCAACAAAAAACAAGCTATGTCTGCTATGAAAAGACAGTTTGGAATCCAAGAACTTGGGATAGTCAGTAGACAAGGCAAAGAAGTGATGTTAAGAGATGATCTCTTTTAAGCTACGTACCAAGCATTTGTCAAATTGAGAAGTACCGTCCAAAACTAAGGAGTCATTGCCTTATGCAGTACTGTATCTTGTTAGGCTGTAATCAGCACTGGTTATCTATTAGTAGCCTACAGCTATGTGGCACTCATGAAGTGAGGTGTTGTCCAAATGGAATCCACTGGAAGCAGTGCAATTGAGAAAAGGGAAAGAGTCTGGGAGGAGGGAGGATGCCTGCTTTGGTGTTGATGCAAGTTGCAGCTTGATAAGACCCTTAATGGATAACCTGGTAGTTTGTTTAGATGATGGGAAATGTCTGTGTTGTTGTATTGAATAGCTAAGGGAGATTTCCCAAATTTTGTATAGATAAGGAAGGTTCCATGAGTCTTTGTATGGAAAACCTCTGGGAAGACCTCTGAACATATATAAACTGCAGACCTTTTTGTACAAGATGAGCATGACAGGAAGAGAGTATCTGCCATGCATCTGGCACATTTAAGAATGCCTACTTACTGTCACTCCAACTTGAACCTCAGAACTTTTCTTGGTTGGCTGCTTTATGTAAATATTGTAGACATTTTTTTGTTGCTACTCCTTGACTCCTTGTGCAACCCTTTCAAGAGCCCTTAGTGTGACTACAATGTTAATGAGATGATTATGGTGTATCACAGGTAGTTTCCCTTCAGCTGTTTCTTACTCATCATCAGCATGGAAAGAGAAATGGAAAAAAGTGCAGAAGGGGAGAAGTAAATGATAAATAGCTGAACAGCATTTACTATCAGTTCTTTATAGGTCAGTATGACTGACACTGACAAAAAATATGCCAATCATTCTAAAAAAAAATTTTTTAAGAGCTCACACACTTGATATTTGAGGTGACCATTCTAGATGAAGATGTGATATGTCTTACCATTTCTTGTTTTATATGTGCATATATATGCATATATACACTTCGTATAAGATCTTCAGTTTTATTTCTTTTATTATTCTGAGCATTCTAAGCTTCTTTTTTAAAAATAAACCTGAACTATTTAAGTTCTATAGTCACCTATAAAGAGGAGCGATGATACAAACATATACTGGAGCCCTGTTATACTGAACTTATAAGAAAGCTAATTCTAGAAATCAGTAGCTAATGTGAAGATATTAATTTATTTTTTTTCAATAGATTTAAGTAAGTTGTGTGAACTTAGTCTTTTGTGAAACTGTGCTGTATTCTTACAAGATAGATTTTTCCAACTTTTTTAAAACAAGCAGAAGAACTGTATGAAGCTTGACTATTGCAATAGCGACCTATAAATAGGGAAAAAGCATCAAGCTTCTTCATAGATTTTTCTCTTGTCTGTGCTGCTTAAAAAAGCTCAGAGGATTATCTTCGTATTTTTGTCACCTTAAACTCACCTAGCTAAACTTTAAAAGACCTTTATGCTAACTGGGGAATAGTAGAATCTCATCTGTCTGAGTACTTAGAAATAAATTATTTTTTAAAGATCTCTTTTTTTGTTTGTTTTGTTTCAATGTAATTTTAACACCTTCTGAATTCTAGAAGAAATTCAAGAATGGAAGAACCACAGGTCCATAGCAGGATCATTCATTTCCAGAAAATGGAAAAATAGAGGTTCAAAACATGTTAAGCAAAATCCTTCCCTGCTTTTTTTTTTTTTTTTTTTTTTTGGTAGTACAGTTTTAAGTTGAATGTGGCTAGAAATCTGGAACTGAGTTAAGACTGTAGAAATCTGTTGCTTAGTTACATAAAACTACGTTAATTGTGCTGACTCTTGAAGACAAATGTTTGCAAACATGCTTTGCATTTAAAATAACTACTCTAAATAAATGCCCAAGTATCTGTAGTATTTTAAGCTTCATTTATTCTGTTGTGTTAAAAGTATGAACAAGAACCTGTGTAATGTTTTTTGTAGAAATGAAAACAATTCTTTTTTATTAATGTCACTTTGTGTGAAGTGATGATGGAGCTGAACTAGTTGCTTAGACTGGAATGAAAGCAGTAGCCTATTGAAAACATTGCTGCTGTCAAAGCTGATATCCCTCACTTCAATTCTATACTTTGTTTAACAGCAAAACTAGAATAGTTTATATGTTTATCTAATTAAAAACATTTTACTATTATATATTTTCTTACATATTATATATATATATCTTATATATATTTTATATATATATATCTTATATACATTTTCTTAGACTTTAGAAGTTGTCATAATTTGGAATTTTTAATAATTTAATTTTATATGAGAAATATGCCATATACTTGCAGGTATTTTTTGACTTTTTTAAAGCATTCTTTTACTTATTTTTTTATTTTTTGGAAATGGCAAAATGAAGCAATCACCTTCCAAGTTGTTCACCCTACTTTAGATAATTCATTTTCTTTCAGTTGCTTTGCACACATTAGCTTTTTAATTTTTCAATTTTTAATGATCATTATATAAAATCAATTATGATATGGATCTTGCTTTTGCTGCAAGATAAACAAAGATATGGGATGCTGTTAATTCTTGCAAGATCTGGTGTAAAAATGCTGAAATGTATTTTTAGTTGCTGTGCCAGACTGTTGGAGAGGCTAGTTTCCCAGCAGGGTTTCAGTTTCAGAATGAAAAAGACACATGGACCAAGCAGTCCCTGCACTGCTATGTTGCAGCAGAATCCCATAAAGTGAGGTATCCGTCTGTAATTCAAAACTTCAGGAGGGATCCAGCTGAAGCAATGGAGGTCCTACTTTTGGCATTCACAGAGCAGCTGCCTGGGCACTGTGCCATTCATCAGAGGCAGTACACATTCCTTCTCAATCCTGCTGTGATTCCCTTCCCTCTCTCCTGTTTCAAATGTTTTGGTAATGATAAACTCTCTGAACTTTTAGAGGAAATGGAACTGATGCTGCTCATTCTGAACATGCCAGGATTATTCTTCCCAGTTCACCCCACTGAAGGTTTATTACTGTTTTTCTCCTGGTTGCTATCTTTTAGCACTCAAATAGGTGTGCACTTTATTGTATTACAAGAAAAAGACTTTTCCAAGAAAATAAATAAATAAATAAATAAATATTCATGTCCTTTTACTCTGAACTGTATTGTTTTACTACTAATCCAGTCATATATATAATCCTTATGTATATGTATAATAACGTGTATGTGTTTATTTAAATATATCAATTATATATTTGTATATTTGTAAAAATCTTTTGGAAACGAAGGCCATAAAATAAAAGCAGCTTTGATCAGTCTCAGTTACAGTTGCTGTGAGATCGTATCCTTGGAATCAATGTAGAGGTTTGTAACTTAGTTTTCATTGCTATATGTTAAAAATGGTTCGGGAGGTTTTTGTTACCACATTTTGTGAGAAGCTATAGGTAAAAGCATATATATATAGAACTTCAATCTGTCTATTGAAAAAAATGAGAAAATCCATAGCTTGTTATCATCAAATAAACCTCAGGGACCTCTGTACAAGAGCATCTGTGAGATGGAATGAATACCTGATGGCTGGTCTTTCCATCATGGAATGTTTGTCTCTGTCTCTAATAAAAGCCTTATTGTTGTGAGAAGGCTGATGAGCATTGAGGATATAAGAAAACTTTCAATTTTAATATATACTGTGGTATATTCAATTTGTTTAAAGCTTGCCCCAGAAGTTTCCTTTGTGATCTTAGTGGCTATATACTGAAGTAACAAACTGCAATATTAAAATAGATGTAGGAGTAATGTCAACTAAATGTAATCATAAATCTTAATGGATGAAAGAGCCTGAGTTACTTCTGCTCAAGATGAGAATCTACATGTAGAAACGTGAAGACTGTGCTCTGAATTGCTTTTTAACATTTTGAATTGTAGAGCATTGCAGCTTGCTTTTTCTTGCTACCTGTGCCTCTTTAGGCCTTCCCCTTAACTCCAACCTCCTACTGTGTTTAAGGAAGAAAGTGTGGAAGGGTGGATTACATGTGTGTAGTGATCTGTAATAGTTTCTGCATATCCATATCGTCGGTCTGAAAGCTGCTGGTAGTTTTTTGGGGGGCTGTGAGAAATGAGTTCCTGTTCACACTTTAGTGGATAGAGGCTTTTGCTACAGAAAAGCAGTTTCACGGCTTACTCCTTGTTGATAGTGTCAGCACAGACAGTGGGGTCAGAAAAAGCCCAGGCAACATGCAACTGTGAACATTTTGTCTTGGTGCAGAGAAGGTGCTTGTTTGTGATTCAGTTCTGACTGTAAGGAAGAGAGAGGCTACAGACTATGTGCAAACACAACATTATTTTCACATAACATGGTATTATTAGCAAATATAATAAAATCAATAATGAGAATAAACCATAATAGTTTTACACACTAATGGGGAAACTGAGAGAGCATTACTGAGGTTTCAGAAGTTAAGCACTGACAAAAATTGAGAAGCAGAGGAGGTTTTGTGTTTTTAACACCGATGAAAGGACAGTCATGGAACTGATTGAATGAAGAAGGTGCAGAATCTCCAGCCTTGAAGGTTTTTAGGAACACATATTGCACAAGCTATTTGTGTGGAGAATACAGCCCCGGACAGTAATTAGATTTTTCTGAAATTTTTGTGAGGTCCGGAAGACACAAAATAATTCTCACAGAGGTGTGAGACTAATGTATTTCTTCTGCTGGTTTCCTTGGTAGTAGTTACATAGCATCTCTCCTGTTTCCCAACTTTGAGTGTAGCATGCAGCATCTGGCAGGACTGAAACTGGCATACAGATTCTTGCTGAGCAACTGACTCTGTCTTTTGATACTCCTTCTGGAGAGAAGGGCATACAATGTGAATTCTTGAATTCTACTTTTCTGTGTCTAATTCTGTGAAAGTTAGGTGAATAATGGGTTTAAGATAACTTGCATGACTTTAGTTAATTTGCCTCATGTGAATTCATGGTGATGCCACTTTTCAGTGTGTCACCCAGCTGTTCCCTTGAGATGTTACTTTATATTGTCTTGAAGGGGCTTGCGCTGCTTCTTGCAGCCAAGGAACACCTATTCAGTCTTTTGCTTCTTGTTGTTTAATTAGCGTGTGCTGTTCAAACTTTGCTCTAAAAACAGCTTGCATTGATCTTATTGTGCTGATATTGAAATGCTTCAAACTTTTAGGACATGAGGAGCACTCATTTATGCACTATTTTGCATATGGAAGTTCAGAGACTCTATTGATTATGAGATAACTTTATTGTACTTTTGTTTTTATTTACTCTAAAGGATAGAACCTGTCTACTTGCTATTAATTATAGATATAAATAAGAGCCCAAACATATACTTTGTAAGGCATAGAAGTAGGTATGTGTTATATGCTTGATATAGAATATGATTCATAAACTTCTAGTTCTGCTCTGTGAGCTTGGTAGGAATTTATTCAGCATGTGTTTCTTCTGATTTTGGCAAAAGGTGCTTCTCAAAACATTCAAGCAACTAAATTTTAAAACTGCTAAGAATGTATTTTGCAGATTATCAGTTCACTGTTTGACTTTTGTTTTCTTCCCCATCAGAAAACAAACAAACAAACAAACAAAAAAACAAAACCCAAAAACTTCAGGTTTTGATTAAGATAAGTTACTCTTCATTTCAGGATCCTAAACACAAATTTCTGGAATTCTGAACTTTTTACTTGTGGTTCTGTTCCAGGACAGCTGCCTCTGACTGGGGAAAGTTGCTTTTCTTATCAGCCTGTCAATTTAATGACTTCAAAATATCACCTCCTTTGTCTCCTAGAATATCAGCTCCGCAAAGAAAGCTTCAAGTAACAGGTTCCAGTTGTTGGAAAAGGCACCTCTTTAATCATGACAAATCTAAATTCAGTTTTCTGCTCCTTCCAGAAGCTTTCTGTTCAAGCTTTAACAATTGGTATCCTTTTGCTTACCTGTAAAATGAGATATATCCTTCTGCACAAGAATATCCACCGAGTGAATCTTCCAAGAATAGAAACATTTAGACTGTTGTTGCAGAGTATTTGAGGTTAAACTTAAATTGTGATTGCTGGGATTGAGCCTTGCCCTCCCTTTCCCCTGTGCATGTTTTCATTATCATGCTAGTGCCTTATGGAGCTACTCTGATCAGATTCATGATATTTTATTTCATTGGAATAATTTTCAGTCAGTGCATTTTCGTGAAATGGCTTACTGAATGGGTATACAGGTTGCTCTGAAAGTAATGCCTCCTATTTATTTTCATTGAAACTACAACAGGTGCAAGTAGCACAGTAACACTATTTGATAGAGCAAATTCTCAGCTACAAATCACTATTTTTTCACCACTATTGGTCACCACCAATTTGCATGGATGAGCTGATTGAGATGCTCTTCATTTCATGGTGTGACAGCTTAGTATGGCCATCAGGAACAAGGTTTGTCTTTCATGTTACTGTCACCATTGCTGAAACAGACCACCTGTCACCTCACTGTGATAACATTTACTCTTAGGTTCTTCATAAATGTTAAGCAAGCATTAGTAAATGTCAGTGGGTTTTTTCCTCAATTTTTTCTTCATGGAGGAATTCAGTGACACACCTTTTCTTCATATGCATTTCTGTGTCAG
Source organism: Tragopan temminckii (assembly GCA_028571105.1). NCBI lineage: Eukaryota > Metazoa > Chordata > Aves > Galliformes > Phasianidae > Tragopan > Tragopan temminckii. The sequence goes on along the minus strand of JAOWBP010000001.1, from coordinate 63,021,016 downwards.
ACGCCATTTTGTCAAACTTCCCATCTGCTGCTGTCTGTCTCAGCAACAGAGTGTAGCAGGATATTGGTAGGAAGATTCAACTTCTACTGCCATACCACCAACATCTACCTCTGATGTGGTGGGACAACATAATAAAATAGGTGGCTTATTTTCGGAGCATCCGTCATACTCGTGACCTCACCTGAGAAGTGTGGAATGCTGCAGGAAAAGTGAGAAGACAGAGGAACTCAGGAGCTTGAATTTGTGATTGATTACTTTAAGCTGCTAACCCCCTGCAGCCCAGTAAGAAACTCCAGTGTTTAACCATGAGCTGATTGTGTTGACTGAATACCTACATGCACTGTACAATACCTACATGACCAGTACAAAGAAGCCTTGTTCTCCACAGGCATGGTATAAAGGTACTCCTTGCTTAAAAGATTTCTTTTTCTTCTTAAAAAGCCTTTGAAATGCCATCTTCACCTTTTCCTGATAATGACCTGATTTGGAGGATTGGAGGATTGTGACTGTGGTAGCAAACTCCCAGCCAGTCCTACGCATGGGGGGGGATTTCCTGCTCAGTTGCCTGCATGTAAATCTATGGGGACTGTTGTGATTCATCTGAGGGTTCTCAAAGAACTGGCCTATGTCATCACAAGACCTCTCCCAATTAATTTTCAATGGACTTAGGAATCTGGAGAGGATCCAGTTGACCAGAAACTGGAAAACATTTTCTGAAGAATTTTCAAGAAGGGCAATAAAGAAGACTCTTCTAATAACAGGCTAGACAATCTCATTTAAATGATTAGCAAATCTGTGGAGATTATTCTGGGATTGTGAAGAACACCTGAAAGACAGTGCAGTCATTGGTCTCAGCCAACACGAGTTGGGGAAAGTCCTGTTTAACGGACTTAATTTCTTTTTATGACAAGGTTATCCAACTAATTTATCAAGGGAAGCCAGCTGATGTAATCTTGAATTTCAGTAAAGCTTTCCACACTGTTTCTCATAGTATACTTCTGGAAAAAAAAAAGTACAGCATGCAGGTAGGCAAAACATAATATGATAAGTGAACAGTTGGCTGACAGGTCCGGCTCAAGTTGTTATTGGAAATGGAGTTATATCAGGCTGTCAGCCAGCCAGTAGTAGGTTTCCCCAGGTCTCCATTTTGGGGCCAGTTTTCTTTTATTGTTTTCATTAATGACTTGGATATAGCATTTGAAGGTATACTAAATAACTTTACAGACAGCAAAAAATTACCAGGAGGTGCTGACTCCCTTGATGGCAGAGTGGCTTTGCAGAGGGATCATGACAATTTAGAGGGCTGGGCAGTTACTAACTGCGTGAAGTTTAACAAGAGCAAGTGCCAGATTCTGCACTTAGAATGGTGCGAACCAAATATATGTACATACTGGGGGACAAGCATCTGGAAGGACCTGCAGCTTCTGGTTGATGGCAAGTATGAGTCAGCAGTGTGTTTTGGCAGCCAAAAGGGCCAAGAGTATCCTGGAGTGCATCAGGCACAGCACTGCCAGCTGGTTGAGCGAAGGGTTTGCGCTTCTCTGTGCTGTACTGGTGCAGCCCCACCTCAAGCAGTGTATGCAGTTATGGCCACCAGAAAATGAGGAGATAAAACTATGAGAGTGTGTCCAGAGGAGAATATGAAGATGGTTAAGGGTCTAGAGGGCAAGACATATGAGGAGTGACCAAGGTCACTTGGTTTGTTGAGCCTAGAGAAAAGGAGACTGAAGCGAGGCCTCGTGGTGGACTAAGGCTTCCTCAGGAGAGAAGCAGAAGGGTAGATGCTGATCTCTTTGGTACCAGAATAGGACCTGAGGGAACATCATAAAACTACACTGGGGAGGTTTGCATTGGATATTAGGAAAAGATTCTTGGTTGAGAGTGGTCAGATGCTGAAGAGGCTCCCCAGGGCTGTGGTCACGACATGAAGGCTTCTGGAACTCCAGGAGCATTTGGGCAATGCTCTCAAACATAGGGTTTGGTTTTTGATTGGGTGTTCTATGTGGAGCTGAGAGTTGGACTCAGTGATCCTTATAGATCTCTCCCAACTCAGTATATTCTATGAATGTTGGTACAGAATAAAAAAGTAAAATTTTTAGAATGTTCTAGTAATAAGAGAAATTTTGATCCTTCAACTACAATCCATATTCCATGCAACTTGTTCATGAATGTACTTTTGAGTCTTGTCTCTTACTATTACCCTGCTATATAATTCTTAGCATATAATTCTTTGTCTCTGAACTCTATCGTAGTTGGTCTTCCTTTGCATTAGTCCTTGTCTCGTGGAGAGCAAACCCAGCCCTCTGTCAGGTTGCTCTTAACTTGTAGAAAGTTCCTTTGCCTCTCTTTTTTTTCCATGATACAGCAATAATAAGAAAAAAGTGTGTGTGGAGAAACCAAAAACAATATACGTATGTCTCTCTGAAAGTAATGCTTCCTATTTATTTCCACAAAAGCTACAACAGATACCCAGAGAGCAGTAACATTATTTGATAGAGCAGATTCTCAGCTACAAAACACTGTTTTTCTACACAGTCACCAGCATTAGCTTTGAATTTTCACCAGCAGTGAACAAGAGACTGCATGTTGTACTCATAAAAATCTGAATGGCAATCTGGAACATTTCATTCATTCACATTTTCATTCACATCACTGTGACCATTGCTGAAATACACCACACACTACCCCACTGTGACAACATCCAGTCTTTGGTCTCTGTAAGTGTTCAACAAGTGTCAATGAATGTCAGTGAGTACCATTTTTTCTGGATGGAGAATTCAGTTACACACTTTCGCTTCATATTCACTTCCATGTCAGATGCCACTTTTTCAGACTTCCTCTCTGCTGCCACCTGTTGCATGGCAACAAAATGTAATGGAACATTGGTGGGAAAGTTCAACCTCTTCTGTCATATCACCAACATCTGCCTCTGACGTGTTGGGCAAACATAACAAAACAAGAGGCATTGCTTTTGAAGCAGCCCTCGTATTTTTTTGTGTGTGTGTTTAGCGTACAGAGAAGGAGACTTAGTAGCAAGTCTCCAGATGTTCTCTTTCTGAAGGTGTGGGGGAGTGCATTGATAATGCATGATTTCATTGAAGAGTAAGTATTTTTGAAAGATATTTCACAAGAAACAAATCACTGGGAAAAGTTTCTCTGGGACTGTACATTTATTTGTATAGTGTCTCTGGCAACATACATAAAAATATTGTAAGTTATGTATACTGTAAGTCATATGTAGTCTAATATTTGTATATATGTGCACTGTAATTTCAGTGTAGGGGGAATATGAATGTTTAAGAGGAAATTCTTAATTTTAAAATTAATGTTTCTCAAAAGACTTATGCTAATTTAATGAATTTGCAGTGTGTTCATAACTTATGTTCCCTGTCCCAGCTTCCCTTGATTGATTCTTTAAGATAAATAAGTTCAGTATTAACAAACAGTGTACTCTTGATTTCCACATTCACATGAAATTTCAGAGGTTTCTGTTAGGCTACATGATTAGAGGCTTGCAAACACTAATGAACAGAGGAGTGATGACAGTGAAGGAGCCCCACTAACCTAAATTAGTGCTCAGGGAACTCTTTAATGTAGCTCCTCTCCCATGCTGTTGCAGAATAGTGATCAGCCTGGGTAGGAAGCCTATGAAGTCTGGATCTGATATTGAAAAGACCAGAGGATCTGTGAGTCAGCTGCTGGAGGAATGTGGAGACAATAGTAAGACCAGTTCTGCCTGACTCACCAAACAACTATTCCAAACAGATGACCTCTTGTGATTGAGGGAACTTGCTTATACTTATGGTTTGTGCAGCAAATGGGCCTTTGGCTCATAACAACTCTTAGATATTTGCAGATAAAGGATTTTTTTCTTCTTTTTTCCCAAGCCATTCTATTTGATAAGCAAAGCTAGCTGGACTGATCCATACAGCATTAAGCTTGATTCAGTGAGGGAAGGGGATGGACACATCTGTGATAGAGAAGAGCCAGGAAACACTGTCACTTTAGGAAACAGCCCCAAAAACCCTCAGATTTGTCCCAAAAGAATTCAGGACACTACTAGAAAATTATGACCTAATTGCTATCACAGAAATGTGATGAAATGAATTGCACAACTGGAGCATGATGATTATGGGCTACAAACTTTTCAAAACAGGTAGGCAGAGCAGGATGGATAGGGGAGCAGCCCTCGATGTTAAGAAATAGATTGCAAAGAGCTGCCTCAGAGAAATTACCGTGATCAGGTTGAGAGCTTGTTGGTAAAAGTCAAGGACCAACTCAGTAAAGAAAATCTGGTGGTCAGGGTCTACTACAGACAGCCTGATCAAGGGTAGCATGTTGACAAGGCCATCCTGGTTCAGCTATAAGAAGTGTCATGCTTGCAGGCTCTCATCCTAATGTGGGATTTCAGCCACCCAGATATCTGTTGGGAAAGCGACACAGTAGGCTACAAGTGATCCAGGAGACTCCTGGAGAGCACTGGAGGATAACTTTCTGGTCCACATATTAGACAAACCAACTGGAGGAGAAGCGTTACTGGACCTGGTGCTCAGCAGTGCAAATGAACACAGCCTTCCAGGTGTGGCCTCACCAGTGCTGAAGGATCACCTACCTTGACATGGTGGAGATACTTTGCCTAATGCAGCTCAAGATGCTGTTAGTCTTGTATATTGTAAGGGGACATTCCTGGGTCGTGTTCAACTTGATGTCCACCAGGGCTCCTAGATGCTTTTCTTCCAAGGTGCTTTCCAGCTGGTGGGCTCCCAGCATGTACTTGGGGTGCTTGGGGTTGTTCATCTACAGCACTTTGCAGTTCTCCTCACTGAACTTTATAAGATTCTTGTTCACAAGAGGACAAATAAGTCACATGGAAAAGGAGTGAAAAAGAAATAAAGCTTGCCAGGATGCACTTGATGACCTGGATAAAAATCTTCGCAGCAATAAAGACCAAATGTGTACTGCACTTTGATTACAAATATGTTGCCAGTAGGTCAAGTGAAGGGATAATTGCTGTTTCCTCTTGCTCAGTACTTGAGGCTACATCTGGAACAGTGTTATGTCTGAGATGCTAATGAGCAAATTCAGAGAAGAATCACTAGGACATTTTTAAGAGTCTGGAGTACATGATGTTTATAAGTCCTAGGTAGCTGGTTTTCTTTCCTGAAAAATAGGCTAGTTTACTTTACTCTGTGTAGGGTTGTGTGTAGAGTCTTCTCAGACATTCACAGTAAGGACAAGAGGGTGGTCACAGTAGGTTGTTGAATAAGAATGGAGGCAAAGAATAAATTCTTCCCTGAGAGTGCTTCTGTGGGTAGAGGTTACAGTAAGAAGCTGTGGGATCACCAGCCTCAGAAGTTTTCCAAATTCAGCTGAACAGGATGTTAAATAATGTGATACAGCTTTGAATTTAGTCCTGCTTTGAGAATGGGGTTGAAGTAGGTGATCTCTGGAGATCTTTTCCAACCTGAATTATTCTGCGACTCCAAACACTATTACTAACTTGTTTCTTGTAGCAAAAGTGTGACTTTACACTTGTTTTAATGTTAAAGTGATTAAGCAGTATGTGAAAAAAACAAGCTAAATTTCTTTTTTTCAGCTCTATTACAGACTTTTCATAGTTTGTGTTCAGCAAGCCATTTTGGTGCCATAATTTCATGACTGTTATCTTTATGCTAAAATGAAGTGTCTGCGTGAATGAAAGGTGGCAGCTATAGTGCTGACCTTCAAGAGGAGGGCAAGGTTTTCTTAGGAATTACTGTCTGAAAAGTGTAACTGCTAGTAAAATAATGGAGCTGATATTAAAAAAGAATCCAAAACTAAGTCTGCAAGGTGATAGAATTGTAAGCAGTAACAACATGAGTTCATAAAATGGATCTCACCAGACAATATGATTGTTGTTTTGATGGAATTACAAAATCAATGTTCTTAGGGAATGAAGAGAAAATATGTATACATATTATACATATTCATATAGAGAACATATGTTAGCTTTCTAACGTGAAGTTTAATTGAAATTGGTTTAGGTAGGAAGGATATTGGTTGGATTGAAAATTGGTTAAAAGGTATTAAACAGAAGTTGGTTATCAACAGGAATGCATTAGTTATGTAGGTTAGGAGTTAGAATGTTGTTAGTAATATAGTTAATGGTATAAAAGAAGTAGAGTAGAATACTCTAATACTCTAGCTCAGTAGAATACTGACCTTTAAAGATAGACAGAATTACAACTCTCAGAGCAGAAAAATAACACAAAGGGGAGGAATGGTAGATGAGAAAGAGGAAAACAAAATGAAATTTAGTTTGGAGAACTGTTAAATCAGCAGCATATATGTTTCAGAGAGCATATGCACTGAACAGAAGCAGGGAGGGAGGTGCTTAAAAGACAAATTTCTGGTGACAAAAATGGTATTTAATGTCCTAGAACCTTTTCTGAGCAGCAGACCTTATGTTACTCGTGCCATTAGGTAGGGACACTTTTATGCTGTTGGATATGCCATTGGGCTTGAACATTAAACTGTTCACAGAAACTGCTTACGGTAAACTTTGTTCTATTGCACGAGTCAGTACACCCTCTGTGAGCATTTTGGAGGTACTAGGATAACCTGTAGGTAAAATTGGTTGTTTGAAAGTGCCTAGAAGTGTTACTAGGAAGTGATGGACTTGAACGTGATACAAGGGAAGTAGTTGAACCCAGAACTGTTTGGATCATGGATTAAATTTTCCACATCATTGTGGGATTATGGTGCTTAATATCACACTTTATTATGGAAGGTGTTCTAGAAAAAGGATAGGCAACTGACTGTGTTTTGGAGATAGATCTTCTGAACTCAACTTCTAAAATAGCGTTCTTGGCATGTGTATTTTTATGATGAGTTGTGTATATTGTTTCAGAAAGTGCTGTATGGTCTCTACAGTTCTCTGACTCCACATAACTAACAAGGATGTGGATAACATTTTTTGCTGTTGTTACTTCAGCTTTATTTTTATGAGCAATGGTATAAGAATAATGTAGAGGTACCAGATTCATGGCTGGCTTTTTTCAACAAGAATCATGTGTACCTGCTATGAACAAGTTTGGACAGTGCCAGTTTAATTAGTATTTTATTGATATTGGTATTGCATCTTTGTCTTACAAACTACAGTGAATGACTAGGCTTAAGAGCTGTAAAACTAAGCAGAAAATGATCCCTGGCTCAAAGTTTAGTATAACTACTATGGTACCTCTCAAATTCTTCATCACTGTTCATAACTTCCCATGGTCCTCTAGGATGCAGAGTGGTTCAGTTTTACCAGCTAGATGCCAGTTGAGAGCTGATTATGAACTATGTCGTTTAGTCTAATTTCCATGAAAATATGTAGTTTACACATTTGATCTCATTGCACTATTTGAAAGAAATAAAAAGGTATGTGGCAATAAACAAACCTCACTGTTCTAACCTAGAGCTTGTTTGACGCAAAAATAATGATTTCTTTATTTACTTAGACATAGTTAAGGATCAGGGCAAGCAATAAACTTTTTTTCCTTCTTTTTTTCTGAGCATGATATCATGTAGGTAAGGACAATTTTTATACTTGGAAAAGGAATTTTAGGATTAATTTGCTGCTTAAATTGGCAGTCACAGAGTTTTGGGGAAGATATGTTTCAAGTAGAAAATAGAACCATAGAATAGCTTGAGTTGGAAGGGACATAAGCGGTCATCTAGTTCAGCCATGAGCTGGTTGCCAACCACTAGATCAAGCTACTCAGGGTCCCATTTAACCTTCCATTGAGCACTTCTAGGGACATCTAACCTGTCTCCCATCTTTTAGTTTAAAACCATTCCCCCCGGTAATATCATTATCATACCATGTAAAAAATCAGTCTCTGCCTTTTTTATAATCTACATTTAAATACTGAAAGGCCACAGTGAGGTATCCCCAAAGCCTTTCTAGGCTGAGCAAACTCATGTCCCTCATGCCTGATTTCATAAGAGAGGTGCTCCAGCCCTCTGATCATCTTTGTGGTCCTTTTCTGGACAAGCTTCAACAGATCCACATCTTTCTTGTGCTAGGGACTTCAGAACAGTTGGTCTTTTGAAGATCTCCAAGGAGGAGACTCCACAGCCTTTCTACGCAACCTGTACTAGTGCTCAGTCACCTGTATAGTAAATGAAGAAAGTGATAGAATCATTAAGGTTGGAAAAGACCTCTAAGATCATCTAGTCCAGCTGTCACCTACCATCAGTAGTGTCCACTAAACCATTTCCCTAAGTACTACATCTACCCTTTTTTCACCTCTAGGGACACCGTCTCCACCACCTCCCTGGGCAGCCTGTTCCAATGCATTGCCACACTTTATGAGAAGAAATTCTTCCTAATATACAATCTGAACCTCGCTTGGCACAACTTGAAGCCATTCTCTCTTGTCCTGTTGCTGTTAATGCAGAGAAGTGGCCGATCTCGCCACGGTCTCCTTTCAGGTAGTTACGGAGAGCGATAATGTTTTGTACAAGCTGCATTATCATACAGAATATCTAGGAGCATATGATTTATGCCAAAGGTATTGTAACATTGCATAAATTTAAGGTTTTTATTCTTCAGCATAAAATACCACATTCATACATTAAAATAATTATAGAATGCTGGCAATACAGTGCCATTTAAGAAAATGAGTGACTGAATGTTAAGACTGTTGTTTGAAATAAAATAATGCTACTATATTTAGAAGAGAGAAAAAAAGGCAAACCTTGCACAAGAAGTTGAAATGCTGCCAAATGATATATCATAACAGTGGAATTGAAACTGACCGTATTAATGAAAAATTGTCTTGTTTTTACCTCTTTTTATTAACATGCCCTCACATTATAGAAAAAATCTTTGCAACTGTTGATATTTGGTGAGATCTCTGTTGCTGTTGACTTTTCACATTGACAGTATAAAGCTGTGGGGAGTAGTCTGATCTGAGCTGACAAACAGTGAAACCTGCTGTCATTACTTGTACTCAGTGCCAGTGTATTCTTTCTTGGAGGGGGAAAAAGTCATTAAAAAAATCCTGATGCAGTGGCACTCAGAAATACTGAAGCATTAGGCCTTGCGTGTATGCATAGTATCATGTGTGGTATGCCTGATGGTTAGTGCTTTGGTGCGAGTACTCACCCACACCTTGAACTTAGAACCCAAGACTGTTTTTCTGCATTGTTTCTGTAAATCAGCTTCCTTCATGGCATCTGTAGGACCTCTACAAGGACACAGATTTATGCTGAAGGAATCCAGACTGTTTTGACTTAGGCATGTTGTTTGTGAGACCTCTAGAGAAGGAAAAGCACTAACAGGCTATAGACACAGAAGAGGTCAATTCCTCTTCTGTAACCATACAACGGCAGAGTAGAGGAGAACAATCACCTCACTCACCCCTCTTTTGATGGAGCCCAAGATGATACAGTTGGCTTTCTGGGCCACAAGTGCACACTGCTGGTTCACGTCCTGCTTTTTGTCCACTAGAACCCCCTAGTCCTTCTTAGCGAGGCTGCTCTCAAGGAATTCTTCTCCCAGTGTGAACTCATGTCTGTGATTACTCCAACCCAATTGCAACAACTTGCCGTTGGCCTTGTTACTTAAGTTCATTTGGGCCCACTCCTCAAGCTTTTCTAGGTCCCTTTGGGTGGTATCCCTTCCTTCTGTTGTATCAACTGCACCACTCAATGTCATCAGCAAACTTGCTGAGAATGCACTCAATCCCACTATCCAAATCATTAATAAAATTTTTAAAGAGCGCTGGATAAATAAGCCCATGGTGAGATGCTCATATGAATGTAGTGCATGAATACTAGATCCCAGTTAGAATCCTGTACTTCTGTGTTAGTCTCTTGAAGACTTGTTGGCTGATTGAAACAGAGAAATAAGTTGACATGGATACTTGGGTGGATATTAATATTACTTTATTTTTCTTCATAAACTTAATGGTTTTAACTATCATTAGTATTTCTGTCTTCATTTTAATCCTAGCACTTATCTTATGTTCTGGATGATGTTAGGACATTTTTCTCAGACCTTCAGTGATATTAGAGTGGGCTATGTTGCATAGATTTCTTAATGTGTTTCTGCCAATTGTAGAGAATGACTGTTGTGGTTAAAAACAAAAAACACAATAGCAAACAAACGCAAACAAAAATTAAATCTGGATGTTGTTGGGATTGACCTATTTGAGCATTGTGAGAACTGCAAAAGCTGTGCATGAAACATTTTATATGTCTTTGTATTTTGGAATCCTTTTATCCTTTACCACTTGTTATATGAGAACAGCCTTTAAAATGATTTTCTGCCTCATCTTCTTCTAGCAGTTCTGCCTTGATTATTGCCTTCATGTCGGTTGTTGTTCAGCTGATGAACAACATCCCGTCTAATGTTAGTAAAACATGTTGTATCAGCTTCAGAGCTCTGGCTCTCCAATAAAGCTTGTCATATCTTTTAGCTCATACTCCAGATTATGATTTCGGTCAGCAATTTGCTCTTGCTGCTAGGAAGGCTCATGGTATTCTTGGCTGCTGTGAGGAAAGGATTGCCAACAGGTCAAGAGGTGATTCTTCCCATCATGGGCATAAATGTTGTTGAAATAGTCCAGTGGAGGACCACTAAGATGATCAAGGGACTGGAGAATCTCTGCTATGAGAAGAGGCTGAGGGAGATGAAACTGTTGAACCTGAAAAAGAGGAGACTCAGTGCACAAATCTTTTCTATAAATACCTGCAGGGAGAGTGCACAATAGACAGAGCCAGACTCTTTTCAGTGGTGCCAGTGCCAGGACAAGAGGCAATGGGAACAAACTGTACTGTGGCCAGGACGGAGCTCTTAGAGTGGGTCCAGAGGAGGACCACTAAGATGATCGGAGGGCTGGAGCACTCTCCTATGAGTAAAGGTTGAAGGAACTTGGCTTGTTTAGCTTGGAAAAGAGAAAGCTGTGGGAAGTCCTCATTGTGGCCTTCCCGTACTTGAAGGGAGCATATAAACAGGAGGGGGAACAGCTGTTTACAAGGGTGGGTAGTGATAGGACAAGGGGGAATGGTCTTAAACTGAGACAGGGGAGGTTTAGGTTAGATATTAGGAGGAAGTTTTTCA
>JAOWBP010000001.1:62970405-62999078 GCA_028571105.1 Tragopan temminckii | reverse complement strand
ACACTGGAACAGGTTGCCCAAGGAGGTTTTGGATGCCCCGACCCTGGAGGCATTTAAGGCCAGGCTGGTTGTGGCTATGGGCAGCCTGGTCTAGTGGTTGGTGACCCTGCACATAGCGGGGGGGGGTTGAAACTAGATGATCATTATCGTCCTTTTCAACACAGGCCATTCTATGATTCTGTGATATATAGATGTAGGTCACTCTGAAAATAATGCCTCCAATTTATTTCCATGGAAACTGCAACAGACACAAGTAGCACAATAACACTATTTGATACAACAAATTATCAGCTAGGAAACAATAAAAAAAAAAAGTCTGTCTTTTTAATTAAAGAAGTTCTTAAACATGAATTGCAGATGGACCTGACAATTTTTACTGTCAAGAAAAGGAAGTATAGAGGAAAGGATAAGGCAATTGTGTGTTTGGAAAGCTAGTAGGTAGTTGCAATGGAAGGAAGTGGCATGAAGTTCAAAGTGAAAGAGAGATAATCAGTTACTGAATGACTTAGTCTCATGCTCATCTCTTCATATTTTCAGTGGGTGTTGAGAGATGACTTGGCGTTTGGCTGTTAAATGGACTCACTTTTTGGGAATTGGAAGTGGTGTTCAGAGAAAGGGAATTAATAGAAAAAAGTTAGTAAAGAACTCTAGAGAAAATGAAGTAGTTTCTGGTTATAATGATGAGGAGAGAGTTTTTGATATGGAGTAGACAGTAAATTAATATTTTCTAAAGCAACTTTTACAAGATACTGCAGCTGTTTCTTGAAATACTTCTTAATTCTTATTAGTTCTTTTGTGAGTTGAAATTCCAGTGCTGGTTTCATGGGGAAATTTTGGAGGCAGACATTCTGTTTTCTTGTGTGTAGGTCATTCTAAAACTAGTGCCTCCTACTTCCATGAAAACCACAACAGATACAAGTAGCACAATAACACTATTGGACAGAACAAATTCTCAGCTATAAAATGCTATTTTTTAACTAGTCACCACCATTAGCTGTGTATTTTTGCCAGCCATGGACAAGAGCTTGAATGCCTTGCTTTTAAAAACCTGCACCAGCAGAGGTGACCCACTGTCACTGTTTCACAACTGCTACGATAGTGGTGTTGCTCACACCATCCATGTTTTATCAGCCTGAACAGGTGGAAGTCAGAAGAGAAGTCACCAAATCCGGACTGTACAGTGGGTGTGGTAGGACAGTTAAGAGAAAACTAGCAGAGTGCTCCAACATCTTCAAATTGGTATGTTACTTCAAACAGGTGTTACTGTGTTGCAAGAGAGAAGTTACCTTCTTCTCTGTCCTGGAACTCTGAGCTTTTAGCTTAGTCAGCATTGTGATGTAGCATTGCTAGAGTTGATGGTTTGTATGGGTTCCTGGAAATCCAGAAGGCTCACCCCTTTTCTTATTGTAAAAGATGGTTCTCATCATTTTACTTGCTAGAAGGGTGCTTCTTGAACTTTTTCTTCAATAGGGAATTCCCATGTGGCCACTTCATGGACTCTTTCCCATAGTGGTGACACCTTGTCTCATCAAGGATGATGATACAGTTCAGGAAACTGTCACCTTCAGCTTCATATTGGTTCAGTAGATCCTGACAGACTTGCATACAGTGTTCTTTCTGTTTCTGTGAGCATTCATGGGACCCACGTGGCACAAACTTTGCGATGTTCCAATGTTGCAACTATTGTTTTCAGTGCATTGGAGCTCATAATGAGCTCCATACATATATCCCTGATTGTAATCCACAGATTCTCATGGATGAGCTGATCAAGATGCTCTTCATTTTGTAGTGTGACAGCTGTGCATGGTTGCGTGGATTGTTTCTTGCCTTTCACACTGCTGTCACCACTGCTAAAATGCACCACCCACCTCCTCACTGTGCTAGCATCTGCTGTCTGGTCTTCATAAACATCCAGCAAGCATTGATGAATGTCAGTGGGTGCCATTATTTCTACGTTGAAGAATTCAATTCCACACCTTTGCTTCATATGCACTTCCATGTCAGACGCCATTTTGTCAGACTGCCACTCTCCTACCATCTGTCACATGGCAACAGAATGTAATGAATTATTGGCAGGAACGTTCAATCTCTACTGCTGTACCACCATCACCTGCCTCTGATGGGCCAACATAATAAAATAGGAGGCTTTACTGTCAGAGCAGCCCTAGTATATAACACACACATATATATATGTATATGTACACATATCATATACACATGCATACATATATGTGTACATATTTTTATTCAGACTTATCTGCATCGACATGTATATGCATGGAGGTGATGGAGAAGTGCATTGTTTAGTGGATTGTTCTTGTCTCCATGTAGCAAGCATATTGTTGCTGAAATAAATATGATAAAGAGTTGGAGTATTGTTTCTGCCCAACAGGACATAAGTTTTGTTGAATTAGATTCATTACAAAAAATACATTTTTTGAAAGCTAAAAGCAGATGTATGAGCTAATGTGGAAGGATTGCATGCAAGTTCCACGCAGCAATTTGATCTAAGTGTGGCTGAGCAGTAAATTGAAACAGAAGATGTTTCTCCACCATAGTACTAACAGCTACAGGTGTTTCTCTGTGGTCCTCTTAGCAGTTGTTCATGGCCATCTGGCATTGCTTTCTTTCAGAGATTATGGAAGTCTGAGCTGGGGTTAAGGAAGCTTATAGTATTTAAATGTGGCTGGGATGATGATTTACACTGAATTTTTCTTAAGTGTGTAATATGTTTTGTAAAGGGATGGGGCAAGTGCAAATGTTCGCTGACTTAATTTGCCTTCAGAATGTTTGTGAGCAAATATATGGAGATTGAGGAGCTCCCTATGTAGCTCTGCAGAAGAAATCCAGTATTGATGTTTGCCTTTACAGATAGAAACTTAGTTGTCAGGAAAGGTATTCATTAAATTAAAAAGTTTCGGTTACATGTATTTATAGGATATGTTTCACTTCATTTTTTTTTAATCAGAGGAAAGGCTTATAGAAACTGTTTTCACAGACTGTATCAGAAAATCATGTTGTGTATAAAATGGAAATTTTATAAGCAAAAATTTTGAAAATAAATTTTATTCATGACACGAGAATTTCAAAATGAGAATTAAGAAGTAAAATTTGAACTGGCAGGAATACAGTATTAAAACTTTGGCAGAGAACTTTGCAAGAAAACAGACTTCAGAAGTTTAATTTGTTTTATTAATTAAGGTTAACGAGTGCACGTATAGTGAGGCATTTATGATACATTTAGCATTGCTTTAATTTTAATATAAAATGTATCTTATTGGGGGAACTATATATCTGTCAAGATGATATAATTTCTGATCTTCTGTATTTCAAGGAACTGGAAAACTAACTGTAGTTAGGTCCTTAATATGTCTTGTTAGTTGTTTGTATTTAACCTATTTCAAAAATGTCTCATAGGAACAGTACTAGTTTATTATTAATAGTATAATTATGAAAAGGAAATTAGGAAAAGTTCACAGATTTAAGTTAAATGGAGTCAAATTTCCAAATTCAGATATTTGATACTCAGCTTTGGAGTAAATTTATAGCAGATTGTTAAGATTTTCTTTTTGCTAAAATGTAAAGAACAGAAAAATGTGGGCTGTAGAGTAGCTGACCTTAGTATCAGCAAAATTTCAAATACAGCAAATTTTCCATTGATACCATGTTACAGGTAAAAACTACTGCTCTTGATGAGATTTTTCTGCATTGGTTATTTTATAATTTATTATTACAGCAGGAGTGATTCATATTTTCTCTTATAGATGAAAAACAATGTTGTGTGATTATCATTGTACATAAAGACAGTAGTACTGCAGCCATGCAAGTCACGTTTTATTAAGTCTGAGATCAAACTAAAAGAAAGGGAGCATGTCCATATCTGTTTGGGCGAGACTGCTGTCAGAGATAATGGTACTGTAGACTAGGCAGAGATGTTAGAATGGTTTATTTATGGTAATCCATACATAAATGTTTATTTACCCTTAACAGGAATATGTGAAACACCACACCAAAGCTTTAATGCTTATTTGAGCCTGTTGGTCAGTTAAATCTTGTGAGCAGGCTTTGTCACCCTGCATAACTGAAAGTTAATCTCTGAGGCTTAAGAGGGGCAGATGGTTTGTCCCTGAAATGAGAAAAGTTGCAAATTACTGACATCTTAGAACAGGAAGCACATTCAAATTCTCTCTTTTATTCTCTTGCCCCTGGATGCATTATCTGATAATTTCCATTTATTGACACAAGGAATAATGACAAGGAAAGACAGGCAGAAAATGACCCTGAGATGCTTGTCCCTTGACATAATATATTTATTTCTGTCATATTTTGACTATTATGTCATAAGACAGCAGCAGAATAACTGTTGCAGTACAATCCCATAAAAGTAAGGGTACTAAAAATAAATAATAATAAAAAAAGTTATTCAGAGCAATACAATGAAGTCTGGAAAAGAAGTGGTCCTAATTTCCTAAAGACTGTTTTCAGTCACATTAGCAGAAGAACTCAGTTTTTAATATGAATTTGAGAAGCTGTGAAAAGATTCCATAGTTTAGTTTTAGTTTCCCCTCCAAGTGGTATACTGCTCTTTAGGTTGCCTATGTAAATGTATACATCAGTGTTGGATTACAGTTAGCAAAAAAATGTTTTGCATGTCAGTGATTTGTCTAGAAGAAGTAATATGTAGTTCAAACAGTATCATGTCCTAATAAATATGTTGTGAATAAACTCCATTAAAAATAAATACCATTATAGCATAACAGTTAAATGTTACTAGAGACCTGAGGCTAGGTTTATTTTAAAATACTGAAGCTTACTTCAGAGCTGAGCTAGACATTTTTATCCTCGCGGCTGGGGCCCCATAACTGTTTTTAGGGAAGTGAGTCTAAGCTGATTAACTCGATAGGGGGGACATCTGATATGTCACTTTTCACAGTGTTTGTCTCAGTTACTGCTCTTTACTAACATCATATTTTAATCAATTTGTGGTTTGGATTTTTTGTTTGTTTCAATTATTTTTTTGTCCTTCAGTCCTGGAGTGTTCTTTCTCTAGCTGTAGGTCAGGAGGGCCACTTCTGCTTGTTATTTTGGGTGAATGGTCAGTTGATTCATAACTTAAAATGCAGGTTTGTTTTGTGCATCTGATATAGAGTAGCCTGTTGTACATAGTTTCCTCATTTATGTATTAAGAAGCTTATAGTCACTGAAAGTGAGAAGTAGAATAACACTTTCAAACTGGAAAACATGTCCCCAGTCTTCCAACTCCCAGAGTTAGACCTATTTCTTTAAGAATATGACTCAGGTTCTATTCTGTATATCCACTGGCTCTCTGACCTTAAGCAAGTATATTCAACCCTCTATATCTTAATTCCTGCAATTTTAAAAAATAACTATAATACCAACTTTTATAAGGCTATGATTATAATAATGAATAAGCATAATAGCTGCAATTTTCCTTACTTTCCTCCAGACCCATAGAGTCCTCTAGATCATACCAGTAAGCTGCTTGACTTGGCCTTTGTTAGCACATTCCTCGTATGTCTTCCTGCTGTCTTCCTTGAAAGTAAGTCTGCAAATGCTGATCCAAAGAGGTATAATCTTCCTTGTGCATGTAGAGTAGGATGAGCTTGGAACTCCATTATCAGAATGTCCAAGAGGCTGTCTTATTTAAATGTTACTGGTGCAGAAAGGAACCTGGGTAGAAAAAATGTGATGCAGTCCAAATTTGGAAAGTAAAGTTCAGTTTTTTTCACTGTATATAGAATTAGGACATTTCCAGAAGGCAGCCAAGTTGTTGCATATGATTTGGTACAGTATACTTTGTAGCTCCTTTGTTCCTCTCACATCACTAATAAGGTTACCTAAACTTTCAGCAACTCACTGAAATTTTGAATTAAAGATGGAATTGTAATGGATATCTAGGGTTCTGTTTTAAGTATCTTGCAAAAACAAATAAATGACACCTTCCAAACAAAGTAGAGGGATCTAATACAGCTGGAAGTGTGTTACTAAGTGTATTTACTGAACTTATTGGGGTGGTAACATCAAACTTAATAATTTTAATGTCCATTTACAGAAATGACCATGGACATTGAACCCAAAGTAATTTCAGAACTTTCTGAAACAAATTAGCTCTAAGTCTACTTCAGCTCAGTACCTTCCTTCTTAGGACTGCTGAATATATATTCAGCAGATACTTGAACTTCCACGTGTTTGGAAATTGAACTGTGATGATCATTCTTTCTTGCTGCTTTTCCTGAGCTGAGCAAAAGTTCACATTAGTGTCCAAACCTCATTGAATTACTCCTGTCATCCAGTATACTATGGATATTGAATATTCTTGGCCTTGCTGCCAGTTTGTATTTTGAAAGTCATGTGTCATTCATCTTCACTGGTATCTGTCAAAACTGGGCACCGTGGTCAACAGGTTTATCACTGCTTAGGTTCTCACTGCAAGCTGAATTTGCTACTCCTTCCTTTGGCTTATTTTCTGACTCTCCTTAATGTAAACCCTTGTGCTGTTTCTCTAATCAGTCCATCTGAAATAGTACTTCAGTGTATTTTCAAGCATATGTAAGTGTCTGTGTGTCTTTCTTCAAGTATTATACCGACAAGTCATGAGAAGTCAGGAACTGAATCTGTATTTTATTTATTTATTTATTTATTTATTTATTTATTTATTTATTCTTGTAGATTTCAGGTACAATTTCAACTGCTGTAGGTTGAAATTGTAGAAAATGACTACATGACTATTGATTCTTAAGAGCAGCATTTTGAATCAACCATACATGACTGGGAAATGTATGATGTGTTGAGAGTTGTTGCAAGGATTTTAAATCAGCACAAATTGGTGTGTGTCTTGTTACTTACAGAACTATTGATTCCAAACACTGTAAGGATTTGTGACTCTCAGGTTTTTTTTTGTTTTTTTTTGTTTTTTACTAAAATAAATGTTTATTTTATTTACTTATTTAAGTTCAGTACAATTAAGTGGACTGAAACAAGAAAATCATGAACTTCCAAAAAAGATTATGAACAAATGACTATAAGCTGAAGGGATTCATCAGTTTAATTACTGGTCATAAGCAGAGTTGTATTAGTTGCTTATAAGCACATTTCTACTATTCTGCACATACAGTGCAAAACATGTTAACTTTAAGCAGGTAGCTTACTCTGCATGTATAAGGGTAAACCGTGGAACTGGTTACTCAGAGTAATTCTGTTATGTATGATCATCTCTGTATACTATAAAGTACAACCACTGAGTCTGAAATGGTGCAAAAATGAAAGAGTTGACAGTGTAATATTCTGTGTTGGCTTAATTTGCTAGCTCAGAGAACTAAATAAAATCTGTATAATAAAATGAACAGTTTTGTAATGATCTCTGCAACTGACCACATAGGATTCATTGATTTTTTATGTCTGACCCTGTAACATGTACTCTGATTTTTTTTAGATGGCCTGACTTATACGGATTTCTAGTAGTTCTGCTAGTAACTTTCAGTTACCAGGAGGATTACTTCTGAATCAGAGCTATATTCTTCTGTTAGGGTTCTTGATTAATTTGTTTGCACACTTTTCTTACGTATAAGCTGAATGCTTATATTTTGTTAGCAACTGTGTGACTGCTGGATAGCTTGAGTTATTCACAAGACTCATCTCTTCTTCCTTACTGTCTTTGAAAACTTCCAATCAGTTATGTTCTTAAGCAGGTAAGAGATGTTCCTGTCAATGAATTGTAATTCAGAAATGTAAACATCTAATTTAATGTCATTTCTCAGTAGTTTTGAATTAATCAGCTGGATAGGAATCTTATTGTCCTGCATACTCCCTCAGTCCCCATTCCAGTTATTCTAGCTCTTGTCATGTTCGCAGAGGGACTTTTCTTTTACAGTGTCTTTTGGTTGTGAAGATATTTTTTCTAATTTAACTAATAAACTGTATTGTCTTAATTGTTCTTCCTTAGAATTCCGATTGTCCTGTCAAATCAATTTTCACTGTTTTAGGGAATTGACATTACATCTGTTTCTATAAGACTTAGTCCCTTAGGACCAGTTAATGTATTTATCCATCTGACAGTTT
Organism: Tragopan temminckii; assembly: GCA_028571105.1. Classification (NCBI taxonomy): domain Eukaryota; kingdom Metazoa; phylum Chordata; class Aves; order Galliformes; family Phasianidae; genus Tragopan; species Tragopan temminckii. The sequence goes on along the minus strand of JAOWBP010000001.1, from coordinate 62,990,999 downwards.
GTAAATATGAGCAGTGCTTTTTATCCTCTTGATACACATGGCAAGCTGAGCCACCAAAACTAAGTATCTGCCATGGATGCTCCACTGATAGAGGGCCAGGGGCTCAGACTAGCAGACTGAGCTATTGGAGACAAGGACTAGCAAGTCCACATGTAGCACACTCCAAACTCCAATAGGCTTGTGGTGGCATCTATTCAGCTGTGTATGCGTGACGTTGCCCATGAGCTCAAAAATTCTGCCTGTCACATACCTTGAGCTTTGGTTTCTTTTACAGTGGTGTTCCCTGAACTTCATTTCCAAATTAACTTGGACGGAGACAGCTAGAGTCTGTGTGTCTGTATGTTCTTATATGACTGCAAACCAGATAATAAAAAAGTATAAACCATAAATAAATAAACCAACATGATATCTAATACTTGCAGAAGGCAGAGAAATTAATATTTTTTTTACATTCGAATCAGAAAAAAATTAATGTAAAAATAAGGTTACTGCATAAGTAGTATTTAGCAGATGTTTAGATCACAGTATACATTTAGATTATGGAATCACAGAAAAAGTCTAGGTTGGTAGGGATCCCTGTAGATCTTCTTGTCCAGCCTTTTGCTGAGTGGAAGGCAAGTGGAAGTTGAATTGTATTACCCATGGCCTGATCAACCTGAGCCCTGAGCATTTAAAGGAAGAGATATTCCGTAATTTCTTTTGGTAATCTATTTCAGTAGTTCTCAATTCATTCAGTTTGTTTTCAGTTTTTTTCTATGTACACAAAAATTCAGTGGAGCAGCTTTTGCACATTGCTGATCTTGATGGTGTTGTGCCAGATGATCTTCAAATTTTGATTATTTTTCTTGAACTGGGAGGACAAAACCTGGACATGGCATTCTGAGTGTGATCTAACAAGTGCTGAGTACAGCAAAATAATCATATCCATTGAGTACATTTAAACCAAATACTTCTTTCGGTACTTTTGGTAACCTGTCCTGCAGCTATGTCAGTATAAGCCTTTCAGCCTGAAGGTACAGTTGGCACAAGCTGACAAAAAAAAAGTTGATCTTATCACTCCTGCATTCAAGCTGCAGCAAAGTATAATTGTGTTCTCTAGTACAGTATACTGTTTTATACATTGTTGTACGTGCTACACTGCTTCACAGTATTTTTCTGAGCTGTTTAGATTCTTCTTTTTTTTTTTTTTTTTTTTTTGCTTCTGGAAGAAGCAATGTTACTGCAGCTCAGCAGCCACTATGTGCCCATCCCCGGCTTATTCCAAATGATTTGTCCTTTTTGAAGCAGAGCATGCATTCAGAAAGGTTAAGTAAAGTACTTTCTGTCTCAAAAGGTGGCACGCCAAAAGTGGCAAAAGATTTGTTATTCTTCAAGGTTGACTTTATCTCCTGTACTTCTGAGGTTGATATTTTTTGGTGATGTCTCACCTTTTTTTGTGTCTGTGTTTATAACAATTCCATAGTTATTGTCTATCTCGATATCTGTGTCTTCGGAACTCTCAGCAGAGCAAGAGAACCTATAGCAGGACTGTAGGGTAGGAGAGCCAAAACAGTGGAAAGGAGAAAAGAAATTCTGTTTGGATCTGAATGGTTTCTGTTTGCCTATTAATCAACAACTCTGAAAACACCAGTTAGATCCTGATTCTAGATCTCTGAAGAGTTTTTCAACAAGCTTTCAAAGAGGAAGTACATAGAATTAATATAGCAGGAAGAAAACAACACTATTTTAGTCCCATCTCGTCTCCTACTTGTGAGAATACATAAACGAGACTATTTCTGTCCTTTAAAGCTGTGCTATGTACATCATAAAGAAATATGAAAGAAATGGGGAGGTTAAAAGCTTTCTCCATTTCTTCCCCTCTATTCTTTTCCTCTCTTTTTTTTTTTTTTTGGTAAGAATGAATGTCATAATGTCATATGATTTTGTTGCTGCCCCAAATCTACCTGTACTTGCCTGTGTATTGTCTGCTTCCAGCCTTACTGATTCTAATGTCATACCTGCCCTGCAGGTTCAAAATTTGAGTAACTGTTGGGGAAGCAAAGGTCCTAATCAGACTATGATCAAGTTTCTGTATTAACTTGTGATTACTTACTTGCTTGCTTTCTCAGTCTCTGTCAGAGAAAGCTAAGAGGTTTCATTTTCACTTATGTGAGGCATTGCTTTTATAAATCAGATGGCTGAGCAATGGGTGCGTTATGCACTGTTAGCTCTGTGGGGGTTTTTTTGTTTGTTTGTTCTTTACTTCCTTATCTGTTTCTCAGATGTATGTTACTGTATGCATAACATTGTTAACCATAAAAACATTTCAAGTCTCCTGACCTAGTAACTACTAAATACAATGTGTTTCTTGAGTTTTATTAGCCTGGCAGTGCACTATAGATGTATTCTGTTGTATTCTGTTACACTATACAGAGAGATTAATCTTACCAAATCTGCTGTCAAGTAATTATCACTTGCTCATTCAACATCCTGGCATTATGTCATACTTCAGTAGTACAGTGGTGGGAGATTTTAGTGCCATTTCCACTGCAAGGCCTTATGTGAAAACTCTGTAATACCAAGGAAGTGGCTTTCCTGTGTCTTTACTTCGGAAGGAGGAACATGAAGGTCATCTTGAGTTCTGTGGATATTTACTAATAGTGAGGAACAAGATGATAAAATTACCACCATTCAGCAGTCGTCCTATCCTCCCATGTGAGTGACATGAAAAATAATGAATACTAAAGTCCACAGTTGTAACATTACAGAAATCCAGAGATCCTTATATTTATTCAGTGCTAATTTGCTCATGTTTGGCTCAAATAGTGACTTCTATCTGTTTGATTTATAGTACTGCTGTTTTGCTAACAAATTGGAGATGTTACTGAGCTCAGACTGCTTGTAAAATTAGTGAAGGATAATTCAATTATGCCTGTAATTTAAAGATGTTAGCAATTCTTGGGACAAACAAGCAATTACAGCTAAATTACAACTTTTAACAAGCTAATTGGAACATATTTTCACAGTATAGGTTGTTAGATTGTTACTGTGGAAGGAGTGATGGAAAACCTCAGACAACTGTCTGATTAACCATCTTGCAACATCATTTTGTTTTGAATGGAAATGCTGCTTAACCTGTTTTTCAGATGCCTGTCCCCAGGTATCTGCTGCCTAATTTGCTTGAAAGTGTAAAACATTCAGTCATGGTGAGACTTCTTACAAGGCTGTGTTTTGTATTCTGTGATAACTTTACTGTTTAGCCCCATATTTCTCCTGTTAGCCATTTTTGAATCTTTGAAACTTTTGAACATTTTTGAAATGGGCAAGTATGGTCAGTTATATTTGGTATACCCACATATTCTCAAACTGTCCTCAGGACTGGCGGATTGGTTACTAACGGCAAATTTCTTAGTATAATGGAGAACGTGTACTCTTCTGTAATGAGCAAAATAAGTAAGTACAGTTTGATTTTTATAATTCTCAACAGTGAATTGGTAAAGTGATTTTATATTTTTAACAAAAGTATTTTCTATCAAAGGTCTTTTTGATTGCGTACTTTGCATGTTTGGGAAAGTGTCAGGTACAAGCAGTGAGAACATTCTGTCTCCTTTTTTCTTAAGATACTTATGGATCTTCTGCAGGTGGAGAATAATAATAAGTAATGATAATTAACAAATCCATACAGGCAGGGGAAGGTGCTGAGTGAATAGAGATTACTTCTAAATTGCAATGTAAAATTTACCTGTCAAGGCTTAAGGTAGGCTAAGTCCTTGAGAGTATGTTTCTTGTGTCATATTTCTGATAGGAAAGACTAAAAGAGTGTTGCCAGTGGAGTTTCATTTGTGATCTCCTGCCAGGTATCAATAAGAGGATTAAGTAATGTGCACAAGGGTTGTCATGGAAACATGTCAGCACTTATCTAGACAACAGCTTAGACAAAAAAGATCCTTGTTCTCAGCTGATGTTGTAGCGTGGTGTGACACTCTCTGATGCATGACAGACAAGTAGTGACAACTGTCATAAACCATTTAATTTTGGGTTTGCAGGGTTGTGATTTAGATTTAGATAATTTTCAATAATCAAGTTGTATTAGTCAGCTTCCTGATAGTTTCTTCATGCTAGGAACACAGCAAGACATGAAACCTGTATTTTATAAGAAGGTAAAAAGCCCATCAAAATCAAGCTATAAATATTTTTGCTTAATAGTGTCATTCCTGGAGGCTGTTTGTGGTGGGGGATTTTGAATGTGATCAGTAAGTTTATTCCTAGTGATTTCAGGCATACAAGCTTTTTGTTTCATTTGAACATGCCTCATCCCTATACTTATTTAAATCTAAATCTTTTCCATTGATTATAAGGAAGTAGATAGATCTGGCATATGCACCCATCTTGGAGTTTTGCAGAATCACAGAATTGTAGGGGTCAAACTCTAGAGATTTTAAGTTAATGAGAATTGGTAATTCAAGACAAGAATTTTGAAAAGGCTCCTGAATGGTAGATTTGTATTGGTTTTGCTCCCCAAAATATATCCTCATTATATGAACTATATGCTCTATACAAAGAAGTCTGTAGTTTAAAATTAAAAGTTCAGTGGAATTGCACCATGTTCTAAAATTACAACCATTTTTAACATTGGAGATTATTGTGAATACAACATCAAAACATTTGATGTTTTAGGATTTTTGGAGAAGAAAAATTACTGCTGTGAAGAAAGCTTGTGTGCCATATAGAATGAAAGCTCAGTGCAACATAGCTGAGACTTCTACAGGCAGCCTTAATTTTGCAAGGTCATGTCAGTTATTTATAGAGGACAGTCCATGGAGCAATCTAGCATGTCTTGTGACAGTTATGCCTATATTAAATTGCATTCTCTGGTGACATTTACCAGTCAAACAGGACTGTAAAACTGAAAAAATAGGGTTTGTTTGTTTTTTTTTAATCTAAATCTGTCTTTCTAAGCCCATTGGCACTTTATCTTTCTAGGCATGGAACTTATTAAATTGGTTTTTAAAGTTTACAAGAAAGCAGGTTTTGCATCTCAGATCAACGCTGTCAATATTGCTCTTATTCTGTTAACTGTGACATTCTCTTGATATGTTGTATGTGCTTGTCAGAACTATAAAATCATAGAATATCTTGATTTGGTAAGGAACCATGAGTATCATCAAATCTAGTTCCTGACTCCATCCAGGGCAACCTAAGAGGTAAACCACAAGTCTGTGAGCATTGTGCATACACTTCTAACCTATCCCCAGAGAGAAAAGATCAGCATCTCCCTCTCCATTCTCTGTCATGAGAAAGTTGTAAACAGAAATGAGGTCACCCCTCAGTCTTCTCTAATCTGAACAAACCAAGTGACCTCAGCCACCCTTTGTGAGTCTTACCCTATAGTTCTTTTACTGTCCTTGTTTCCCTCCTCTGAACACACTCTAGTATTTTTATAACCTTAAAATATGCCCAAAACTGCACACAGTGCTTAAGGTGAGGTCACATTAATGCAGAGCAGAGCAAGGACATTCACTTCCTTCAACCTGCTAGCAATGCTGTGCCTGATGCATCACAGGATGGATACAGCTGGCCTACTTGGCCACCAGAGCCTTCACCTTGTCATCAACCAAAACCCCTAGATCTCTCTCTTATGACTGCATTCAATCCACTTGTCCGCCATCTCTGTACATCTGTACTATTTCAGGTGCAGATTCTGACTTTTGCTCTTGTTAAATGTCATACAGTTGATGACTGCCGAGCACTCTGATCTATCAAGATCTGTCTATAGAGCCTCTCTATCCTCCAGGGAAGCAGCAATTTCTACCTATTTATTATTGTCCCCAGATTTAATGTGCAATTTCTATATCCAGGTCACTGATAAAAATATTTAAGAGAACCCTGGAGAACAGTAACACTATTTTTCAACTCTATTTTTCACCACCATTAGCTTGTCATTTTTGCCCTGGATGGACAAAACCCTGCATGTCATGCTCATAAAAAGACTGTGCCAGCAGAGGTGAATTGCTGGCTCTCTTGCCAGTGCTGAAACTCACCATCCACCATCTCACAGCATCCATTCTCTGGCCTCCATAAACATTCAACAAGCATCGATGAATGTCACTGGGTGCCATTATTTCCACATGGGAGAATTCAATTCCACACCTTTGCTTTGTATGCACTTCCATGTCAGATGCCATCTTTTCAGACTGCCCCTATGCTACCATCTGTCACATGACAGTGAAATGTAACTGAACATTGGTGGGAAAGTTCAATCTCTACTGCCATACCATCATCTGCCTCAGAAGTCATGGGCCAACATAGTAAAATAGGAGGCATTACTTTCAGAGCAGCTCTCATAGTTTCCTCCCCTGCAAATGTGTGAACTGTGTTCATGAGAAGATATTTATTGCTGCACATGCTGGAACTTGAATACAAACTTAAGTCAAAGGCAGCCACCAAAGAACATCAGAACAACCAGCAGGGAGATCAAACTGCTAGAACTGGAGTGACTCAGGAAGATCAGGATTTGCAAGTTAAGAGTAAATCATTTAGAGATTGTTGAGCCCATGACACCTCAGGCCATCAAGAAAGAGATGAAATATATAGATGGGCTCAGGAATGAGGGGTGAACATAACCATCAATCCATTGGCACTGGAACAAGTTGCCCAGAGAAATTCTGGAGGCCCTGTTCCTGTAGGAAGGCCAGGTTGGATAGGACCCTGGGCAACCTAATCTGTTGGGTGGCAGCCCCGACCACAGCAGAGGTTTGAAAGCTCATCTTTAAGGTCCTTTCCAACCTAAGCCATTCTATGATTTTAGGTTCACTGAAAAAGACACAGAGCTCAGCAACTGAAAGAGAAAAACCACTGACAAAATGGCGAAGAAGTCTGGAGTCTTGTAGAGCTGAGAGATATCAGTATTTTGTAGCTCACCTCAGTCACACTCAGCAATCTCTCCTCCTTTCCTTGATTGTCAAATCGAAAGAGAACCAGTGGCTGAAATGAAAGTAGTCAACATGTTTAAACTGTCAGATCAATGAATCCAGCAGTAGCCAAGGCTTTGGCTTCCATGATCACGTTGTAAGAGGAGGGCAAGAAGAATCTCCATCCTTTACTGGATGTGGAGGAGAACGTGACCACTGAGGAGAAGGAAAAGGCTGAGGTTTCTCAATGCCTTCTGGCATCCCAGTCTGGGATGGGGAGCAGAATAAACCCCCCACAATGCAGGCAGAAACAGTGACCTACTACTCCACATGGACTGCCACAAGTCCATGAGGCCAGATGAGATCACCTGAGGGTGCTGAGAGAGTGGCAGACATGATTGCCTAGCTGCTTTCCATCATCGATCAGCATTCCTGGTGTCAACGGTTTAGGGGCTGGTTCAGCCCAGTTCTGTGACTAATGGGGCAGGGGGTCCCATCGACCCATGCCATGGGAAAGGGAAAAAGGGGAAATGATAGGGAGATGGGCCCAAAAACAAAACGGCGGCAAAAATCTGAGGAGGAAAGTTAATCTACTAAATAAGATATAGGAATGCAAAATGACATAATATAATGCAATATTATTGGAGCTGAGACTAATAAATTAAATAAAATGAGAGAGAGTGTCCAAAAACTGAAGGCCTTACTCTAATGCTGAAGGCGAGATGTCTGCCAAGACGAGCAGAAAGGGAAAAGAGAGAAAGCCGTCTTATAATCTGCAAATGGTTTTATCTTTCCTTCTGAACAGAAAATGGAAACAGAACCATGCAAATTCCTCTGGGATATGTAGTTCTACTCTTCTGAGAACCAGGTACTTGAAAATATCGACAGTCCATGGAACTGGAGAATTAACTCTCTAACTCCCAGTGCACAGCATAATGTTATGATGTGGAGTACCGATAACAAAAATCATAAAACCATGATACCTGGTCAACCAGAGAGTTCCTAGAGGATTGGAGGCTTGCCAACATGACTCCCATCTACAAGAAGAATTGTAAGGAGGATCTGAGGATCTGCAAGCCCATCAGCCTTGGTGCCAGGAAGGGTTATGGAGCAGAACATCTTGAGTGATATCACATGGCATGTGTGAGACAACTGGGGGATGAGGCCCAGCCAGCATGGGTTCATGAAAGGCAGGTCCAGCTTGACCAACATGATCTCCTTCTGCAATTGAGTGACTCACCAGGTGGATGAGGGAAAGGCTGTTGACATAGCCTACCTAAAATTTCAGCAAAGCCTCTGAAACTGTGTCCCGCAGTATTCTTCTGGAGAAGCTGGCAGCTTCATGGCTTGGATGGGTACACCCTTCGTTGGGTAAAGAACTGGCTGGATGGCCAGGCCCAGAGAGTGGTGGTGAATGATGACCATGAAATCCAGCTGGTGACTGGTGACGAGTGGTGTTTCCCATGGTTTGATATTGCGTCCTGCCCTGTTTAATATCTTTACTGATGACCTGGATGAGGGCATTTGCAGATTACACCAGCTTTGGAGGGATCTGCTTGAGGGTAGGAAGGCCCTACAGAGGGATCTGGATAGGCTGGATCACTGGACTGAGACCAATAGAATGAAGTTCAACAAGACTTCAACTCTGCCTTCATGAGGCCCCATCTGGAGTACTGCGTCCAGGTCTGGGGCCCCCAGTACAAAAAAGACGGAGAGCTGTTAGAGGGGGTCTAGAGGAGGGCCACAAAGATGATGAGAGGGCTGGAGCATCTCCCCTACGAAGACAGGCTGAGGGAGTTGGGTTTGTTCAGCCTGGAGAAGGCTGCAGGGTGACCTCATTGCAACCTTCCAGTACCTAAAGGGATCCTATAAACAGGAAGGGATCAACTCTTTAAAAGGTTAGATAATGGCAGGACAAGGGGAAATGGTTTTAAGTTGAAGGAGGGAAGGTTTAGGTTGGATGTCAGGGGGAAGTTCTTTACAGAGAGAGTGGTGAGGCGCTGGAACAGGCTGCCCAGAGAGGATGTGGATGCTCTGTCCCTGGAGGTGTTCAAGGCCAGGTTGGATGGGGCCCTGGGCAGCCTGGTCTAGTATTGGATATAGAAGTTGGCAGCCCTGCCAGTAACAGGGTTGGAGCTTGATGATCTTTGGGTCTCTTCCAACCCAAGCCATTCTGTGTGATTCTGTGAAGACCATATGCCATGTCCTGCACTTTGATAATAGTAATCTCATGCGATGTTACTGGCTTGAGTCAGAATGGCTGGAAGACTGCGTAGAGGAAACAGACCTGGGGGTATTTGTCAACACTCAGCTGAATGTGAGTGTGTCCAGGTGGCCAAGAACACCAATGGTATCCTGCCTGGTACCAGAAATAATGTTGCTAGCAGGACCAGGGAAGTGATCGTCTCTCTTTATGGAGCCCTGGTGAGGCCATACCTTGAGTACAGTGTTCATTTTTGGGCCTCTCAGTACAAGAAAGACATTGAGGCCCTGGAGTGTGTTCAGAGAAAGGCAATGAAGCTAGTGAGGGGTCTAGAGCACAAACCTTATGAGGAGCAGATGAGTGAACTAGGATTGTTCAGTCTGGAGAGGATGAGGCTCAGTATAGACCTTATAACTCTCTTGTGACTACCTGAAAGAAGGCTGTGGCAAGGTGGGTGTTGACCTCTTCTCCAGCATAATTAACAATAAGAATAGAGGGAATGGCCTCATGTTGCGCCAGAGGAGATTCAGTTTGGATGCTAGGAAAAATTTCTTCTCCAGAAGAGTGGTTAGGTGCTGAAATGTGCTTCGCAGTAGGTAGTGGAGGTGTTAAGAAATGTTTAGATATTGTACTGAGGGTCATGGTTTAATGGGAAATATTGGTGATAGTTGGAAGGTTGGACTTCACTGTCTTTTCCAACCTTGGTGATTCTATAATTTTGTGAAAAAATCAAGATGGTCTACTAATAAAAAATTGGAAAAAGCTTGGGTGAGCATTGTATTGCTTTTTTTTCTTAACCAGCAATGTAAATGTTTCTACCATTTACAGATTCTGACTGGATTTACGGAGATTTTTTGTACATTATAAAATAATCCTTTTTTAATCTTGAGGTGTGTATAATTTGTTATTGTAATGTAGCTGTTAGTAATTGAGGCAGATATTTATAATGCAATCTTTTTCACAAACACAACATTATTTTTTTCTGAATATCTAACTCCTTTCTTTCTAGTTTGTCAGTGTAAATCTTATGGCAAACTAAAGACTAAACAGAAAAAAATATATTAGACTGTAGACAACCTGTGCAGTCTCATATTATTTTTTACTGAGAGCTTATTTTAGTAAATTCTGAAAGTTAACTAGCTGCAGCATAGGATTGAAATGGCATAACTTCACAATCAGTGAATTTTCAAGTAAATTTTCAAAGAGAAGAGTGTTTTCATTCTTCTAAAATGATACTTAGGCATTTTCTTTGTGCTTTGAATACTACTTATCCTGCAAGTTCCAGTGTCTCAGACAGATTCCTGGTCATGGCATACCAAGCTTTCACATCTTTGGATTTTTTTCTCCTTGTGTTATGTGCAGAAACTTTTCTGCTGCAGTGTTTCATGTGGACTACTTAGTCTTTATCATATAGTTGCAATTAAGATGGAGAAACTTGATGCAGGTAATTCTGAAATGACTTCTAAAAAACAGAGTGAATAAGCATGGTTAATAAAGGCTTGGGTCTGCCTGCTAAAATGTTATTCAAACACGGAGAAAGAATTTTACATTCACAAATGCTAAGTATTTCACGGCATGAAGCAGTTTATGGTTATTTTCACAGGAAAATAAAGATATTTTCACAGGAAAAGCCTATCAATAAAGGTACATAACTGCTTTAGGAAGTTGATTCCAATGTTGCAGTGTAAAAATAACAGAAATTTAAGGAGCTGTTGGGCATAGATGTCTAAGAGCAAAGAAATTTCACAGGATCAGCTCTAATTTGGCATATTTTTTTCTTTTCCCAGTAGTTGTATTTCTTTTGTAGTGGCCTCCTATTATCCTTTCTTTGAAAAAAGAAAACAATAATTTACAGTTTAAATGTTTTCTCCCTTTGCAACATCCTTGTGGTGTGTTTACGGTCTTGACAAAATGACGAATTTGAAAGCACCAAGTGTGACCAAATTATTGCCCCTTTCCCTAACCCCCCTCAAGTATAGGCACCAACACACATGCACACTCCTGCCTCCTCTATTTCGAGGTCCTGCCAGGCATGTTGTGCTACTATCTGGAAAAGAAATGTGACATTTGGGTCAGTGTTTCTAGTTCATAATCTACTTACAGCATAGGATGATACATTAGCATACACAAGAGTAATCTCTGAATTACTAATTAAGCAGACTGTAAATAGATGGAGGTTCAGATATCCTTACATTTCAAGAGTTTTAAGAATTCACTGATCATCCTGTAAGAGACAGCAGCTCAGCTTTTCTTATGGTTAATTATTTCAGAGGTGACAGTGTCACTGTGTGTGTGCATAAGTGAGATATGTGTCTATTCAGTGCATGCTGGCTGCTAGTCTGTGCCAGTACCTTGTCCCATGACATTTAAGCCCGAAGAAAATTCTGTTTGTATAGTCAGTGTTCATTTTGTGCATAGAGGGAGGCTAGTTCTTGGCTGTCTAATATATATTTTAACATAATTTGATTGCATTGGAAAAGTACTATTACCTCACAGTTCTAGCTCATAAACAGCTAAACAGTACTTGACATTTAAAGAGATTTTCTGTTATGCACTTGTATAGTCAAGAGTAATTCTAATCCTATTAAAGATACTGTGTCATGGAGGCGTGCCCTGTGGGAGAAGGCTTCTTCTAACTGGTCAGATGGAAAGCAGAGGGGAGGAGCAAGAAGGAGGGTGGATTTATTATTTGCTATTAGGTCAGGGATTTCTGTGGGAAATGGCCAGTGGTTGCAGTTGCTGCTGATTTCACATCAACAGCAGTGAAACACAGAGTGCACTCTGATAGCTGATTCCTGAATGAGATACTGTAAACGGGTGGGAAAAAAAAGCAGCGTGTGAAACAGACAGACTCAGAGGGGGAAGGTTAGAGCAGGAAAAGTGGTCAGGCTACAGAGCGTTCTCCCAGGTGTACTGCGGAAGCTTTTTGGAAATGGATGCAAGGACCATCTGCTGCCTATAGATTAGAGGGCTGTAGAATAAGGGCAGAGAGACGAGCCTGTGGCTCTTGAATAAAAACTGAAGTTCTGCGTATCTGATTTATCAAGATAAATCATGAGTCTGTGCATGGATAGGATATTAATGAATAAATCCATGCTATGTATAGAGTACAGCCTGCATTGCTATAAAAAATAGATAAACAGCAACAATGCAGTGAATAAATTCTGCAGTAATTATCTGATTTATGTATGAAGAAGAGAAGCGAAATACAGAAAGCCTGTATTGCATTGCATTTAATACTGAGAGATGCTGTACATTGAATCTGACAACTATGGAAAGAGAAATCATGGAGAAGTCAAGTAGCGAGGATTCTTCAATTCACCGGAGTCCATCTTTGGATAGCAAAGACTCAGATTTTGCTAAACCTTCTACCTCAGGAAGGCAATTTGGTCGAGGTTTTACTGCTGGAGCTTTCTATGGTACAGCTGGATCACGCACACAGAACCACACTGGCGTCGAAACTGGGACTGGTTCTGGGACTGGGACTGGCATAAAAAGTGACAAATACAGTGCACCCAAAGGCAGCAAATATGTGGTCTTTTACCTGGATCTATCCTTTGTTTTCCTTTTAGAATTTAAGAAGTGCGACATGACAAGAGGCTGCCTGTGTTGTTTGAAATATATGATGTTCCTTTTCAATTTGATATTTTGGGTGAGTACTGCATTTTCAGTTGCCTTCATTTGTTAGTGTCTGTACTGCTGCATTACATTTATAGTGCATCTTTGAAGCACTACAGTAAGTTCTTCCCCTCCCCCCAGCTGTCTCCTCCTCCCCTCCTTGCCCTGTCTCTCATACTTGCACGGAATACATTCAGTATTAAACCCATGCCTAATGAGAAAATGTATATTTTTAGTATCTTTATTATCATCTGGTTGCTGTAGTTCAACTAATAATTCTTGAAACTCAATATTCTTACATGTTACTGGGTTATTTAAGTAATGGCAAAACTGTTGTTCTTCGGGCAGAGAAAAATTACTGTAGAGTTAAAATTCTGTGGTGGCAGGTTTCATAATTTATTAAGCTGTAGTTAAATATAATTTTGAAGTACATTCTCATTGTTGACGTAAATCTCATTTATTTATTGTAAACTTCATTCACAAGCTGCCTTTTTGTTTGAAGGAAATTCTGTTCCATTTCTCCAATTAAAAACAATGAATTGCCTATGTTCTAATCTCTTACAGTATCAGCATAAATGTGAAATAACTGGAATGATGAAGTAGTCTGGGTTCAGTTTCAGCTACAGTTGTCCACATTGATATGTGAAATTGGAGGTTTGCATTTACTTCTGAAGGATCAAAATTGATTTTCCTCCATCAGCCAAGAGGCAAGAGGAGTTGTAACAATGCCTCAACAAGCAAATTAAAAGTATGTCTACTTTGAACAAAATGATGTGAGGTACAAGGAAGGGAGGAGATGTTAAAATCAATTGGCAGCTAGGCATCCTTGGGTGAACAGTATTGCTGAGGAACATACAGACTAATTGTAATACTCGGTGCGTGAAAACAGCTGAAAATGAAATAGTTTGCTTCAGTTAAAAGCAAAGGTCACTGTTTTCCTGATGATTACAGTACTTGAATGTATGAACCACATCATTAATGTTTGTGGTTCAGAAATATACAGTATACTTCATAAATAAACAAAGACATCTTTTCTAGGTTTATTTTAAAAGAAGGGCCATTAACAGTACAGTTTAGGTGGTCTGGAGTCATCAGTGTTCAAATTTGGAGTCTTATTAGCAGCTTCTCTGTTCATCTGACCCACTTACTGAAATAACTTTTAAGAGCAAGCATTAATGGGAGATTTTGTCTAGCGTTGAACCACTCTAGCAACAGTGATCTTTTAACCATAATAGATTGAAATGTTTCAACCGCTGAAGTTGTGTGAATCTTACTTAAATAGAAAGAAATAGAAAGGAGTGAAGAACATTTCATCAAAGTTTGTATGTTTTTATTTTTTTATCTTTTGTATACAAACACTACCAGGAAGTTGCCTTAACTGTTCCTGCAATTAATCACTTTTATTCAACCTGAAGGTTACATTGCTTTGACACCTTGGAAGCATTTTTTTCATATGATGCTTGTTGCCATTATTTTTGGAACAGCTCTTCTGATATCATTATTTGTGTTCTCTGTGATCAGTCATTAGTTATCTCTTCGCCCTCACTTACTAAAATACATGTGTTTTCTTATTAGGCTTATATTACTTTTCTTTCTGTTGTAAAACATTGTCACATCTCTGATATTTCAAAAATGTTTTTTTTTTTTTTTTTTTTAATGAGCTATGCTATACAGAATAAATATGGTTCTGTAGAATCACAATTACAGAAAAATGCTAATGTGCAAGATGTCATTAGTTTGACGTTAGTTACAACAGAAATTTGATCAACCAGCCTGGTTTATGTTGTTCACCTTAGCTATATTAAATTCCCCCTTTCTTCTCTTTACCTGATTTGAATTCAGTTTTGCCAGCCAAACTTCACATCTTGTGCATCATTCAAGAGGACTGAAGTCTTGCTAGATTCTTATTTTTCATAATCAGACTATGTTATTATCCTGTGTCTTAAGCCATTCAAGTAAATAGGCCATCTCATTTTACTCGTGGAAATGTGAGCTGGAATGAAGCATGCTATAGGCAAGTGTACTGTAGTTTGTCACCTCTGGCTTTGCACCTGGAACCTTTGTTTGTTATATTGTGGCTGACAGGCTTTGGGTGTTTGGCAGTGTGTATGTGTTCCTTGCTGACTGAAAATTTCGGTGTCTCTCACTCCTGCCTTAAACTCTCCTGCTAGCCCAGCTCTGGGCTTCTCAGACAGCTCTGCCATTGCCTCCTACTTCTACTCTGTACTGAAGCACTCCCTGCTTTTTCAGTCCTGTCCTCTCAACCCTTTTTCCTCATTCCCAGGTTTGCCTGGTCTCATTAGTCCTGGTCTTCAGCACACTGAGCTGTTAAGTACAGAACATGTTTCCCAGCATTGCTGACAGGTCTGTGTCTAGGACTGTAGTACCCCACTGCAATTTGAGCTTTGCATCCTTCAGAATTTTTATCAAGTAAGAAAAGTCCAGAACCATGAAGTTGTGTCTGCTCTTGAGCAGTGACAATCATCTTTTGTAATGCAAAGTGATTTCTTTTATTAAAAAACACTTTTTTTAGGCAACAGTAAACAGAGATTGAAAGCAGTTCCAAGGTGTCTTTAAACAGATGCCAGTCTAGCAGCTATGTGGCAAATGAAGTAGTTAATGGGCAATCTGAATGACCAGTGTACTTTCCATAAAGCTACTTTGTTCAAGATTTGTAGTAGCACAACGGTTGGCTGCTGGGAAGTGTTGTTCTACTGTAGTGCTACAGTAGTTCTTCAATACATCTCCTGAAAAATGAGGAACAGTGTTTACCTCTGGTGTCCAAGAACTCTGGACTCTGTTACCTTGAACGATTCTCAGTGTTGGCCCAAGGAAGGATGTTTTTTCCATTACTTGCTTATTGACACGGAGAAGAAGATCTAGTCTCTCCCACATGTGCCAGTGAACTGTACTATTCCTTCTGCCTGTCAGCCAGTTCACACATTTGAAGATTAGTTATGTATGCATATATATATAAAATATATATATATTGCAGAGGAGAGCATTAGAGAGATTAAGATTGGAGGCAGTCTGGGCTGTAGTGACCATGCCTTGGTGGAGTTCGTGATCTTCAAGAATGCGGGCCTGGCAAAAAGCAGAGCTAGGACCCTGTGCTTTAGGAGAGCAAACTTCCAGCTGCTCAAGGAACTACTGAGTGAGATCCCCTGGGAAGCTGTCCTTAAGGGCATTGGTACAGAACAAAGCTGGCAGCTCTTTAAGGACATCCTTCTGAGAGCGCAACGGCTCTCCATCCCCCAGTAGAAGAAGTTGGCAGGGGAGGCAGGCGACTGTCGTGGCTGTGCAAAGACCTGCAGCTTAAACTGAGAGAAAAGAGGGAAATGTGCAGAAAGTGGAAACAGAGTTGTGTATCCTGGGAGGAATACAGGGCTGTTGTCCTTGTGTTTAAAGATAGGATTAGTAAAGCCAAGGCGCAAATGGAGCTGAACTTGGCAAGGGATGCGAAAGATAACAAAAAGGGGTACCACAGATACATAGGCAGGAAGAGACAGGCCAAGGAGAGTGTTCCCCTCTTATGAAAGGCAATGGGGAGCTGGCTTCCTTAGACATAGAAAAAGCTGAGGTATTCAGTGAGTGCTCTGCCTCAGTCTTCACGGATGTCAGGCTTCCTGTGTCTGCCAGGACCATGAGCCTCTAAGTGAGGGTGTGGGGAGTGGTTTCTGTCCCACTATAACAGTGAAACACGTCCGAGTCATCCTCATGAAATCGAACATGTATAAGTCCATGGGGCCAGATGATATCCATCCTAGGGTTCTGAAAGACATGGCTGATTTGGTTGCTAAGTAACTCTCCATCATATTTGAAAAATCATGGCTGTCTGGTGAAGTCGCCAGTGACTGGAAAAAGGGAAACATTACTCCCATTTTTAAGAAAGGGAGAAAGGAAGACACGGGGAAATACAGGCCAGTGAGCCTCAAC
This sequence comes from Tragopan temminckii, assembly GCA_028571105.1. Lineage (NCBI taxonomy): Eukaryota > Metazoa > Chordata > Aves > Galliformes > Phasianidae > Tragopan > Tragopan temminckii. The sequence continues at coordinate 62,974,352 of JAOWBP010000001.1, read as the reverse complement.
TCTGTGCCTGGGAAGATCACGGAGCAGATCATCCTAGAAGCTATGTTATGGCACATACAAGATAAAGAGGTGATTTGAGACAGCCAGCGTGGCTTCTCTAGGGGCATATCATATCTGACCAACCTGGTGGCCTTCTAATGATGGAGTGATGGCTTCAGTGGATGGGGGAAGGGCAGTGTATGTCATCTGCCTGGACTTCTGCAAGACCTTTGACATGGTCCCTCACCACATCCTTCTCTCTAAATTGGAGAGGTGTGGATTTGAAGGACGGACTGTTCAATGGATTAGGAATTGGCTGGCTGGACGCAGCCAGAGAGTTGTAATCAGTGGTTCTGTGTCAGGGTGGAGGCCAGTCACAAGCGGTGTCCCTCAGAGGTCGGTCTTGGGACTAGTCTCTTAAACATCTTCATCAATAACATAGATGATAGCACTGAGTGCACCCTCAGCAAGTTTGCAGATGACACCAAGCTGAGCAGTGTGATCGATACACTGGAGGGAAGGGAAGCATCCAGAGGGACCTGGATAGGCTGGAGAAGTGGGTCCATGAAAACCTAATGAGGTTCAATAAGGCCAAGTGTGGGGTGCTGCACTTGAGTTGGGGCAATCCCAAGTATTTATACAAACTGGGGGAAGATCTCCTTGAGAGCAGCCCTATTGAGAAGGACTTGGGGGGTCCTGGTGGACAAGAAGCTGGACGTGAGCCAGCAGTGTGCATAGCAGCCCAGAAGGCCAACTGTGTTCTGGGCTGCATTAAAAAAGGGGTGGCCAGCAGGGAGAGAGAGGTGGTTGTCCCCCTCTACTCAGCTCTTGTGAGGCCCCACCTGGAGTACTTCTGTCCAGGCCTGGGGCCCCCAGTCCAGAAAGGATGTGGAGTTCTTAGAATGGGTCCAGAGGAGGACCACTAAGATGATCGGAGAGCTGGAGCACTCTCCTATGAGTAAAGGTTGAGGGAACTGGGCTTGTTTAGCTTGGAAAAGAGAAGGCTGTGGGGAGTCCTCATTGTGGCCTTCCAGTACTTGAAGGGAGAATATAAACAGGAGGGGGAACAGCTGTTTACAAGGGTGGATAGTGATAGGACAAGGGGGAATGGTCTTAAACTGGGACAGGGGAGGTTCAGGTAGATTTTAGGAGGAAGTTTTTCACACAGAGGGTGGTGACACACTGGAACAGGTTGCCCAAGGAGGTTGTGGGTGCCCCATCTCTGGAGGCATTCAAGGCCAGGCTGGTTGTGGCTCTGGGCAGCCTGGTCTAGTGGTTGGTGACCCTGCACATAAGTGGGGGGGGTTGAAACTAGATGATCATTATCGTCTTTTTCAACCCAGGCCTTTCTATGATTTTATGATTCTGTGCATTGGGATAGTGCAAAAGTCTAAACTAAGAAGTGCTCAGGTCTTGTACCTTACTTCTATAGATTGTAAAGAAGAAGAATCTTCTCACATTTGCAGCTTTTTTTTTTTCTTTCTCCTTCTAAATTTATTTTTTAAGAGCATTACTCTGAAGATCTGATTTATGGCGTTCCATGGGGATATTGGGGATATAATGTTGCTGCCTACTTACCTGTGGTTGGCAGTTTTCTACTACCTACGTCTTGTTTTCTGCGTATGCAGTAAAAAACATTTCTTTGCATATGTATTTTGGTGTTCTGGGAGGGCACAGCAATTGCTGCCACACATTTAATTATATCATTACTGGCTAAGACTTGGCTCAGTTTGTTAGTTTCTTTAAAGGAGCCCCTGACTTGCAAATAGAAATACTGATTATATAAGTAACAACTATTAAACTAGTGCTATTATAGTGAGAGAACTCCCTTTCCCCTTCAGGTAAAATGCAGAATTTAAATTATAAGCATTTTCTTGTTGTGCTCTAAAGTGTTGGAATTTACAGATACCAAGGTTTGTCTAAGTAGAAAAGCAGAACAGAAGTGCACCTAAGTTTATTGGATCTGAATAAAATCACTTTCAGAGAGGTAAGGTGTTGATAGAAGCAGAATTGATTAATTAAACTTTGAATTTGAATATTAACTTTTGTCTTTGAAAAATGTCTTGTTATCAGCAAATGGAGTTGAACATCTCAGGGGATGAGGTATCCACAACTTCTCTGGGCAACGTGTAGTTTAAAACTGATCCACCTTGTCCTATCGCTTTCAAACTGTGTGAAGTAAGTTTCCCTCCTGATTATAAGCTCAAGTACTCAAGTACTGGAAAGCCATACTGAGGCCTCCCAAGAGCCTTCTCTTTTCTAGGCTGAACAAACCCAGCTACTTCAGCCTGTCTTCTTAAGAAAGGTACTCCAGCACTCTGATCTTCTTTGTAGCCCTTTGGACAAAGTCTGACAGCTCTGCATCTTTCTTGTACTGGGGGACCCAAACCTGGACACAGTAGTCCAGATGCTGCCTAATAAGGGCAGAGTAGAGGGGAACAATAACCTTGCTCACCCTGCTGGCCACCCCTCTTCTGTTGGAGCCCAGGGTGATACAGTTGGCCTTTCAGGCCAGAAGTGCACTCTGCTGGCTCACGTCCAGCTCTTTGTCCACCAGAACCCCCAAGTCCACCTCAGCAGGGCTGCTCTCAAGGACTTCTACTTGTGCTCTTCTTAGATTGTGGCACCCAACACAATGCTTGAGATGAGACCACACAGCACAGAACAGAAGAGACAACCCCTTCCCTCTCCCAGTAGCAGTGCTGAACCTGGTGCACTTCTGTGATTACCCCATTCCAAATGCAAGACCTGATACTCAGCCTTGTTGAACCACATTAGGTTCACATGGGCCCGCTTCTTAAGTTTGTCCAGATCTCTCTGGGTGTAATCCCTTCCTTCTGTTTTATCAAGTGTATGATACAGGTTGGTGTCACCAGCAAACTTGCTGAGAGTGCATTCGATCTCATTCTGAACAAAATTCATGAAAGTGTTAAAGAGCATCTGTCCCAAGACTGGCCCCTGAAGGGACTACTTGTGACCTGCCTCCACCTGAACATAGAGCCATTGACCAGAACCCTCTTGCTGCTGCTATCCTACCACCTTTATCCACCAAACAGTCCACCCTTCAAATCCATAACTCTCCAACTTAGAGATAAGGATGCGGTTTGGACCAAGACCTTGCAGAAAACCAGGCAGATGATATCAGTTGCCTTTCCTTTGCCCACTTATGCTGTCACTCCATTGTAGAAGGCCATCAAATTGGTTAGGCATGATCTTCCCTTGGTGAAGCTGTGCTGTATGTCTCAGATCACTTCCTTGTCTTTCACATGCCTGAAAACAGTTTCCAGGAGGATCCGTTCCACAATCTTTCCAGGCACAGACATGAGGCTTGTAGTTCCTCAGGTCTTTCTCTTTCTTAAAAATTGGAACAATGTGTTGATTTTTCCAGTCAGTGGGGACTTTGCCTAAGTGTCATGACTTTTCAAATATGGCAACCACTTCAGCCAGTTCCTTCAGAATCCTGGGATGCATGTTGTCTGGCCCCATAGGCTCGTACACATTTAGTCTCATGAGGTTATCATTGTGGTTCTTTTCAACCCAGGACATTCTGTGATTCTATGATTCTATGATCTTGGACTTGTAATCTTGGACCATGAAATCCAGCTGGTGACTGGTGACGAGTGGTGTTCCCCATGGTTTGGTATTGCGTCCTGCCCTGTTTAATATCTTTACTGATGACCTGGATGAGGGCATTGAGTGCACCCTCAGTAAATTTGCAAATGACACCAGGTTTGGAGGGATCTGCTTGAGGATAGGAAGGCCCTACAGAGGGATCTGGATAGGCTGGATCACTGGACTGAGGCCAGTAGAATGAAGTTCAACAAGACCAAATGCCACGTCCTGCACTTTGATAACAGTAATCTCATGCAGTGTTACTGGCATGGGTCAGAGTGGCTGGAAGACTGCGTAGAGGAAACAGACCTGGGGGTATTTGTCAACACTCAGCTGAATGTGAGTGTGTCCAGGTG
>JAOWBP010000001.1:62912203-62970305 GCA_028571105.1 Tragopan temminckii | reverse complement strand
GGGAGAGGGGGAAGGGCAGAGAGCTAGCCGATAGTTTTAACAAAGAGAAAACACAATGGCAACGATCTGAGGAGGAAAGGTAATTTACTGAATTTAACTAAATCAAACAAAACGAGAGAGACAAGAGTATAAAAAAAATGGGAGTCAAACCACGACAGTACGAGGAAAAGCACGTGCTTTCTCCGCGGCGAGCTGAGACGGCTGAGCCGACGCCAGACTGAGACAAACGCTCCGTGTCCTGTCCGCAGCTCCACCCCACTTCCTCTTCCCGCCAGGTCCTCCGGGGATACCGCCCCCTCCCATCAGGATACTCAAAGAGTCCACAAAAGGCAGTAAACGGAACCAGAACATTAACTCGTTAACTCCCACTGGTCCACACGGTGTTCTGATGTGGAATACTGACAACAAAAAATCACGAAACCACAACAAATGGGCTGTTCAGGGCTGTTGTGGAGTCCAACCTTGGAGGTTTTGAAGACAAATATATGGAAATATTGGTGAGAGGTGAGCAGTTGGAATGGATGATCTTATTCAACCTTGATTCTGTGATCTAGGACGCACTTACAGTGGACCAGGAATGTTGATGTTGGATGGGATGTGGCTGACCTTGAGGGGCAAGAATATCCTTGGCAGCAAGCTGGCTAGGCTCATCACCAGAACTTTTTTAACTAGATTTGATGGGGAAGGGGGATGTACCACTGAATTACAGAGAGGAGCCAGGAAACACTGCTGCCCTGATAAGCAGAGGGGGAAAATCTTGGATTTGTCCCGGAGGATTTTGAGAGGGCTCCTCCAGGAAATTAATGTGGCTGATAGCCTAGCTGAAGAGCCTCTATACTAATGCATGCAGCATAGGAAATAAGCGGAGGAGATGAAATCCGTGGTGCAATTAGAAAGCTATAATCTAAGTCATATCTGGTGGGACAGTTCACACAACTGGAATACTGTGATTGAAGGATACAAGTAAGGACAGGCAAAGCAGGAGGGGTAGGTGAGTTGCACTCTTTGTTAGTGGATAGACTGCAAAGAGCTGCATCTGAGAAACAGATCTGAGATTTTTAAGGTTAAAATTGATGTGCTCTTTGATGTTTTCAGGTAGAAAATGTAATGCAAAGGCACATCAAATGCAAGCCAGAAGTCTGATATCTGTATTTTTTCTTGGAGAACCAACACCCATGAAACAAAGCGAAAGGGAAGTATGTTGTTCTTCTATGTTCTCAGCCTCTTCCCAATACTCTTCATATATTTTTCCTTCCTCTTTTCTTTCAAATCATATAAAACTTCTGTTTCTCTCATGCAGTATTCCTACTACCCTATTTCTTCTGCTTCATACTCGTCTTTGGCACTCAACTTTTACCATTTTCCTTCTTGGGTATTATACTACAAGCATATTGCTTCTACTTCATTCCTCTTTCTCCTCGTAGTACTCAACCAGTCTACATAACAGAATGAAATTGCCTGTCTTTTCATAAGGTTGTTGCCTAGTAGACAGAAATAAGAGCTGTCAACAGTTCTCACACAAGGAAGAGGAGAAGCAGCACGCTGCTGGCTCATGTTCAGTTTTTCATCCACTAGAACTCCCATGTCCTTCTCAGCAGGGCTGCTCTCTGCAAATTTTCATATGGAATACATAGGGTTACAGTCAGATAGATATTCAAATCCAAAATTTGATCATGCCCCTTTACCAAACTTCTAAAAGACCTGTCTTCACAATAATGCCTTATTTGTGCAGTTGCTTTTTAGCAGTCTATACATTTGTGAACCACTATCTTCAAGAGTGAAGGACAGGAATAGTAAAAAAAAAACTCTGATTAACATCTCAAGAACTCACTAAGAATTTCAAGCACTTTCTTTGAACTAGACATTGGTGCATTAGTTTCACAAAAACAGCATCAAATATCCTGCTAGTTTTATGTTATTGTTGCACACTCTTTTCTATGTTTTAATTAAAAAAAGTATATATACCAGTAAGTTCTGTTGCTTATATACATTAACTGTAATGCATATGAGGGCTACTCTAAAAGTAATACTTCCTGTTTTATTATGCTGGGCTGCTACAACAGAGATTAATGTTGGGGTATGGAGTTTGAACCTTGCCACCAATATTCCATTAAGTTTTATTGCCATACAACAGATGTCAGTAAAGGGGCCTTGCACTTGGCCTTCTTGAACCTCATTAAGTTCATGTGGGCCCATTTCTCAAGCCTGTCCAGGTCCCTCTGGCTGGCATCCCTTCCTTCTTTTGTGTCAGCTGCACCACTCAGCTTACTGTCATCAGCATCCTTGCTGAGGGTAGACTCAGTCCCACTGTCTGGGTCGTTAATAAAAATATTGAAGAGTAGTGGTCCAAAGATGGACTCCTGGGGGACACTACTCATCACCAGCCTCCACCTGGATATAGAACCATTGACCACAGTCCAATGACTGTGACCATGCAACCAATTATTTATTTGCTGAACAGTCAGCCCTTAATATCCATATCTCTCCAACTCAGAGATAAGAATGTCGTATGAGACCGTGTCAAAAACCTTGCACAAGTCCAGGTAGATGACATTAGTTGTTTTTCCTTAGTCACTCCATTGTAGAAGATCATCAGATTGTGAGGTATGATCTGTCCTTGGTGAAGCTGTGCTGGCTTTCTTGGATTACCTCCTCATCTTGCATGTGCCTGAACATGGCTTCCAGGAGCATCTGCCCATGATCTTCCCAGGCAGAGACTTGAAGCTCATTGGCCTGTATTTCCTTGTATCTTCGTTTCTCTCTTTCTTAAAAATTAGGTTGATGTTTCCCTTCACCTAGTCACCAGGAACTTCTCAGGACAGCCATGACTTTTCAGAATTTATGTGGTTGCCATGCATTGCCAAAATGACGACCACATTCGTTTTTTTCTTCAAGACCCTGGAATGTACGTCATCCAGCCCCATAGGCTTGTACACATTCAGTCTCATTAGGTGGTCCTGGACTTTCTCTTATTTTACAGTGGGGGGAATTTTGTTCCCCTGACTGCTGCATAGTGATTGAGGGTGTGGTACATGTGAGAAAACTTACTGCCAATGAAGACTGAGGCAAAGAACTCACTGAGTACCTCAGCCTTCTCTGTTTCTGATGAAGCCATTTTTCCCTTTATCAGAAGGGTTACGCTCTCTTTTGAGTATCTCTTCTGACCAATGTACCAAAAGAATCCCTTCTTGTTACTTTTCACATCCCTTTCCGAATTCAGTTCAATATTCACCTTTGGTTTTTCTGATCCCATCTCTGCACATCCAAATGACATCCTTATATTCTTCCCATGCCACCCATCCTTGCTTCCACTGCTTATATTTTTCTTTCTTTTCCCTTTGTTTGACCTGCAAGTCCTTGCTCAGCCATGCTGGTTTTCTACCTCCTTGCTTGATTTCTTATTCAGGGGGATGGAGATTTCTGTATCTGTCTTACTTCCTGTAAGAAAAAGGGTCTTCAGGAGACTCATGCACTTTCTTAGCTTGTGTATGTGCTACTTGGGGGTGAACTGTGGGCATGGGATGCAGCGTGGACTCTGGTTGTTAGGTGGCATTATAAACTGAACAGGAAACTTCAGATGAAGAAGTGCTTCAGTACAGTGTTTTCCAGCTCTTCCTCCCAGGTCCCAGCTGTGACCATTTAGTGGGGCAGTCATGCAGGTGGCCTTGTTCCAACAGGTGATAAAGAAGAGGAGCTGAAATTTCAGAGTCAGCCTGTAGCTCTTCACAGGTGACGGTGCAGCTACAAGTCTGGTAAAATGTCAGTGCTGTCCATCGTAAATGGACTTTGGGAAGGGAAAGACAATTGCATGACAAAGTTAAGAAGAATGACTCATACAGGGTGTTTATAGAAAGGGTGAAATCTGCTTTGTACTCCCTGTCCTGTCCTCCCAACTCCACTTTGAAGCGTGCTCAGCATTCAGGCTTAATTTTTAACTAACTATCTTCAGTTCCTCTCTCTGTTTTATGGAATGATGGAATTCCTTGCCTTCAGATCATCAAATCTCTCTCTGGAGTTTTTCAACACATACTGTTTACCAGTTCTGTGATTGAAATTGCTACTGTTGCCATTTTTATCACTTCTATAATAGAAAATGTGTCCTAAATTTAATTTTTCTGCCCCAAATCAAACTAGCTTGCCATTTCTGTTTACATTGGCTAATGGATAAATAAGGTTTTCTTTTTCACTTTTTAGTAAGACTTCCGTGTTCTGAATAGACCTGTCAGCTGCGCATGTTATCTATCCTTTCTAAATTTGATCTCTTATTGTAAACCTACATTAACTGCCATTACTTATCGCTAACATACAGTTAGCTTAATTTAAATAACAAGAGTTGCCTTAGGAAATAGACATTTTTAAAAATGAGTTTTTAATGCCGCAACTTTTCTCACATTTCATTAAGAAAGTTAAAACATCAAAACTAGAGTGTAAGTATGACTAATTTAGAAGTAGCTGGGGAAGGACGGAGAAAAAGCAATACAGTTACTAAGTGTAAGTTTATCTGTGCTGCTGCCATTGATTTCCTTTCTAGGAATTTTTAAGGTCAAAAGGATTGGCTGATGTTTCCAGACACAGCATTTGGGAAGCAAAGCTGCCAGCCTGCAACTCCAATTTATGTTAGTTAGTGAACAGCACATTAAAACCAGCAGTTGTCTACTTTTTGGTGAATGAAGAGAGAGTGAAAAAAACACTAGCCATGCATTTGCCTTAAGCAAACAATCTTCTCTAATGGTTTTGTTCTTGTTAAAGTAAGTAATAAACTCTCAATTTGTATGTCATCAGCTGAGATTGCTGTGCTGTTTGCCACTTTCCATTTGGGGAAGGTTATCATCTTGACATCCAGAGTCAGTATTCATTGTGCTGCCTAGTCTGACCAATCTGTGCATGTGGAATAGCTGCCAAGCTAGTTAACCCCAATTTTGTCTTTGAGCACTGGAAAAGAAAAATGACTGTGAATCACTTCCCTTTTGTCTTTATTGAATTTTACTTCAATACATTTCTGTTTTCTCCTTCAATCTGTCAGTTTCATTACTAATTTGAATGTTAAGTCTAAGCTTCTTGGCAGTATTCTAATTTTAAACCTACTTTATAATGAAATGACTTAATTTTTAAAATATATAATCAAGAAAGCAAAAATATTTTTTAGAGAAAAAACATACTTGTTATTTGAGGTTGAATGAATGTACATTGCTCCCTTGGAGAGCTTTGCATTGTTCTTTTTTTCACTATGATTTCTCAGATTTTTTATTCTTGTCTGTCTGATGCCGGTTTAGGATTGAGAAAGATATTTGTTTTAGTCTTTTTAAAAGTTTGTAGCTCAGACAGTTAGAATTCTTACAGAGGTTAGTTTTCTTGAGTATGGCACTTTGAAGTATATATTGCTTCAGAGGCTTATTTCTTACTTTAACCTCTTCGTGGTTTCAGGGAATTTAATTTAGTTTCAGTTATTAACTGAGTAACCTCTCCTTATTGGAGAAAAAGACAATAAAAGACATGAGAGAACATGCTTATTCCACATAGCTGCTCACAAGTGTAGCTTCTGCTGGCATTTTACCTCAGGGTGCTGTGCAGTGGAAGCAGGAGACAAGTTGGGAGGCAGGGGAAGGGAAGGCAGCGGGGAGAGAGGGAGAATCAGCTTCCATGGTTCTTTGCTCTAGTTTATGTCATCCACTTAATATAGAACAGAATTCTACCAAGTTACACACTATGTGAAAATAGATGCTGTACTGTGCTCCCAGGCTAGCGGCTGCCTTCTTTGATATATAGTTTCAGCAGTGAAGTGATCACATGACCTTTGTAAAAAACTATCCAAATATTTTAAAAAGTTCACTGTAGTTTCAGTGAGAATCAGCAGTAGAGTATGTCAGCAAATGAAGCCAAACAGCTTTTCTGCAGGAAAAGAGCAGAGTACTGTCTGTGATACCATTTTTACATGGATTAGGCTAATGACTGGCTTTTCAGTTTTGTTTTCTAAGCTGCTGGCCTTTAAAAATTGGCAGTGATCACTTTTCTATGCTTAAAACAAAAGTATTATCTTTGACTCTTTTGGAGTAGTGAATTGCAGAGGCAGGTGCCTTTACAGTTGTAATTGCACATGTTGGACTGAGAATGTGTCACAGTGATGTGATGTGTTCATCTTTGTGCTGTCTTACTGCTTGAGCTTTATCTGTGTTGGGACTGAGGGGATAAAAATCGTATTTCCTAGACAAAGGAGTGATACTTCTTCATTTTGAAGATACTTTTGGCACTGAAGGAGAAAGTCTGCTTTGCTCTTTGCTTCAAAGAGCTGCAGCAAGTATGAAGAGCCTAAGAAGACTGGTACTGTTTTTCTCAGGGATTAGTTAAGTAATGAAGTGAAGTGAGTTGAATTAGTAACACTGTAACAGAGTGCAAATAATGAAACTTTAGAGAGAAGCCAATCTCTTCATCTTATTTCACAGCATGTGGCAAGTAAATATGCAAAGCACTTGCAGCTCTAAAAGTTTTCAAAATGTTGCTCTTGTGGTGCACACTTTTGCTGTGGAATTCACTGTTATAAGATGATATCAACACCAGAGATTCAAAAATTGATTTGAGCTTCTGTTTGATAAGGCATATGCACTGATAAAATATCAGTGAAAAGGAAGTTTCAGTTGCTATCTGACATAATCTGATCTTTGTCTCTAAGCAGTCACTTGACAGAACTTTCATAGGGGTGCTTAGCTTTTTTGGGCTCCCTTTGGATGCATCTAGTTTCATCCACTTGTCAAAGGCAAGATGCTGGAGTGATGAGGACTTTTGATCTTGTGTGGCAGTTCTGCAGTAGCATCCTAGAAGTTTTGGTACTGAACTTGGAATAAGAAATCAGATTGATACTTTACCTCTTGCCTTCATATTGCTATATATGTATGGCATCACTTCATGTCATGGTAGTTTCTGGTCCTACCTGGAACTGCACACCTTCTATGGGATAATTTTACTTATTTCAGTCATTTATCATATTAAGTCTTGTGTTGGTAGTATTAATAAAGTTAAGGCTCTTGGTTTCTTAGCACTAGCAATTGTTCTTAGGAGCTATCTAGATTAAACCTGTTTCTTTTACCTTCTTACAAGTAGCAGTAGTGCAGCTTCATTGACATGGAATCTAACACAAGAGGAATTTGCTAATGACTAATGCATTCTCATATTAGAATACTGCTATTGTATAAGTAGGAAAAAGTTGATATTTGGAGTAGAATTCTACCACCTATGAAGCAGTGTTTCATGGATATCATACACTTCACTCGTGATGTCTTCTTGTAGTTACAAAATAGTCTTTTATGTATATTTTAAAATAACACCAATTAAGAAGGATGTTAGTAGAACGTGAGGCAATAAATATAATTTGAATACTTTTTTGAGAAAGCATGGCTCATTTTTACTACTGAAGTACAATGAAATATAATACTATAGTTTTTCTGAGGATCCCTCTCCTTCTTCTCCAGAAGAGCAGACAACACAGTCTCAGTGACCTTTTTCTTTTTTGCTTTTCAGTTCTTTTGACATTATTGAGTCACTTTTTCTTTATTAACTAGGAAAGAAAAAAAGGACTTATTCATATGTTTCTCTAGATATTTTAGGTTCTTATGTTGTCACTTCATTCAGACCTGAATGTTACTAGCTATGCAGGACTACAAAGAAAGTTGCTACTAATGGTTATAACCTTCAAAAATATAACAGACTCATAGAATCGTTTAAGATGCAAGAGATCCTTGAAGGTCATCTACTCCAACTCCCCTGCAATGAGCAAGGGCATCTGCAGCTATATCAGTTTGCTCAGAGCCTGGTCCAGCCTGATCTTGAATGTCTTCATGGATGCGGCATCCACCACCGTATCTAGGCAACCTGTTTCAGTGCCTTACTGCTCATACTGTAAGAAACTTCTGCCTTACATCCAATCTAAATCTCCCCTCTTTTACTTTGAAAGCATTTCCCTGTGTCCCATCACAGCAGATCCTGCTAAGTAGTCTGTCCCCTTCCTTCTTATAGTCCCTCCTTTAGATACTGAAAGGCTGCTCTCAGATCTACCTCAGAGCCTTCTCCAGGCTGAACAGCCTCAGCTCTTTCAACCTGTCGTCATAGGGGAGGTGTTCCATCCCTTGGATCATTTTGTAGCCCTCTTCTGGATGAGCTCTAACAGGTTAGTGTCTCTCCTGTACTGAGGACTCCACATCTGGATGCAGTAATGCAGGTGAGGTCTCACCCACGCAAAACAGTGGGGTGGGATCACATCCCTTAACCTGGTGACCATGCTTCTTTTGATGCAGTGGAGGTGGTTGGCAATTTGGGCTGCGAGGGCACCTTGCTGGCTCATGTTCACCCTACCGTTCACCAGTATCCCCACATCCTTTCTCGGCAAAGCTGCTCTCAATCCTTTCATCCCCCAGCTTGTATTGGTAGTGCGGGTCGCCTCAACCCTGATGCAAGATCTTGCACTTGGGTTTGTTGAACCTCATGAGGTTCTCCGGGTTTCACTAGCCTGCCTAGGTCTCTATTCATGGCATCTGCCCCTCGGGCACGTTGACCACACCACACAGCTTGGTGCCATCTACAAACTTGCACTTGATTCCACTGTTGATGTCACTAATGAAGACATTAAAGAGCATTAAAGTGCATTTGATATCTGTTCCTAATTTCAGGAATGGATAGAACCCAAGCTCCCAGAGCTTACTGCAAGTTGTTTGGAGCCTTTTTCTCTCTTTGGACTCTTTTGTGGGACTTGAGCTTGTCAGGGAGCAGTAAGACTAAGTTGTTTCACAGTGGGAGGTAAGCTCCGAGCTGAATGTGACAGCAAAGTATTCTGGAGCAGTGATGTCATTGGCAGGGGATACAGTGTGGCAGTGCTGAACAGGGAGAGTGAAAAGGGTCTGGTAATAATAGTCAGATTCAGCCAGCAGTCAAGTGACCACCAAACACATCTGTAATTATGAGGTAGGTCCAAGGTCAAGTTAGAAAGACGGGTCAGGTTGGGGTTCAAATTTGTGAGGTATATGGCCAGACAAGCTGCTGTGTAATTCAGGCAAGGGCAATGGTCAAGAGTCTGAACTTAAATGCAATTATTAAATGCAGATAGAAGGGGTGGAGGCTTCTAGCAGGCTTGTTTTGTTTTGTTTTGTTTTGTTTTGTTTTGTTTTGTTTTTACCCAGGTCTTTTCATGATAGTTTCATTCAAGGCCATGGAACTGTATTATATCAAAGCTAACTTTAAGCACAGACAGCTAACCTGGGTGGGATAGTGGGGTACTTGAGGCCTTCAAACTATAAAAATTGCAATACATCCTTTGAGGGTAAAGTTCTTTTATCCTTAGTGTCGCGACTAGCCTAACCAAAACATATGAGAAACAGCTCACATTGTCAAAATGTCAAGTGAGCTCTAGATATAGATATTGAAAACCTTTCTAAATGTACTTGGATTGTAAAGATGGTAGCTTTCCAGAAGAGTAAGCAATTAATCCTTTCATAAAAGAAAGAATGACACTAAGGTAAAAAAAAAAAAAAAAAAAAAAAAAAAAAGGATGACAATAAGGAAAAAAAAATCCTGAATTCTTGCATGATTCTTGAATTGGAGCATGCAGTTCTGCAGGTTCTTAAAAGCTAATTGGCATCAATTCCATCAAATAGTTTACCTCTAATCGGTAAGCAGACTAGAACATAGCAAAAGCAGATTTAGCTGCCAGAATTTAGAGAAGCTAATGAAATCTAATAATAATAATAATAATTGCTGTTATCTTCTATTCCTTATTGTATAAAAACAAACTGTAAAGTAGGATTTATTTTTTCTTCTTGAAAAAGTGGCTTGACATTAGCTTTTGTCATGACTGATTAATCTGATAGTTCTTTCTCTACCTGGTCATCTTGTATGAAGCTGAAACTTTCTGACTTTCTCTTTAGATAAGGAGGAAATGTGGGGCTGTTAGGAAAGGGAACACTTCAACTGTCATTTGTAATTAAGTAAATAAGCAAATGTTAAGAGGAAATAATGTTTAGTCTTCAAAATATTCACGGTCCTTCTCTTCAGCTAAGATTTTCATTGACTTTTTTAATGGCAATCTCCTATTATCCCTGTGAATCTACTGAAATAGAAAATATAATCTCACTTTTTAGTAAAATGTACACACGCTGCTTGTGTGTATGCAAAACAGATGCAAAGAGATTTTGTTGGTGGTGGGGTTTTTTGGAAAGTATGTGGCTCACTCATTCTGTATACATGTGCCTGTGTGGACAAAGGGGAGAAAGAAGAGAGGGAAAAAAGACACTAACTGGCTGTGTCCTAGAGTGCAGCATCTGCAGTGAAGTATTCTAAGGGCTTTTCATCCAGTAAAGCAAATGCAGGCCAGTAGTAAGGAGCTATATTGCAGCTTTTGGTAGTATTTAGATGTTTAAAAGTATCCATATGCTTCTTACTTGTGTTTCCCTTTAATCTGCTCTGATTATGCATGTACAAGTAATTCATCACAGTATGTGCCTTGCTTAGATGCTATCTCCAGAACATTTTTATAAATAAAACTATCTGATTGAGATATGGTAGTAGTGAGAATGTAATGAGGTCATATTCAAGAAAAACAATACTATAGTGCAGGAATACCACTACAATGTTTTGGCAAGCAGTTTCTGAACTCAATCTGTGTCCAGCAGATTGGCAGTCATTTAAATCTCAGGCTGGTTGGTGACCTAGCAGAGTCGTCTGGGGCTGACTATACCAGGGACCTAGCTTTGTGTTCAGAAGTGGAACAATAGGATTCTTTGAATCCTGCTGTTAGCTCTTACCTGTCAGTTACAAGCTAGGGTCCCTGCCCTTATTATCATTTCCTTCATCTCTGATTTTTTGAATTCTTTGTTGCGTGTTTTTGCAGTATGAAAATCTTAGTATGAAGCTAGTGAGGAAGGCTGGCCTCCTCTCCTTTCTGTGACCCTGCTGAAGTCGGCAGAAGTTATGCTATTGATTACACTGAAGCCAGAATTTTATACTTTCTGTTTAAGAAAACAGTTTATGTTCAGACTTCTTTTACTATGTTATTTTCCCATTATAGTCACAGCTAAATGTTCTACCCCTAATTCATTGCTACGCAGGAAACAGTGGGTCACTGTCTCATTCTTTGTGATACATATTATAGATCTGAATGAAATATTTTGGAGTCTCTGTCTTCTGTATAACTTGTGCTCTGGGCCTAGACATTTCAAATGCGCATGACAGCTTTTTTCATGTACATGTATATATTGCAATGAGAACAAGATAAAAAAGACTAGTTCCAAAATAACTTTTAGAGTAATGGATTTGAATGTAGTGTGTTCCTAAAGTGAAATTCAATCAGCTTCTCTCTGCACAAAACCCATCTGATCTCTGGATTAGGTTAGCTAAGGCTTAACTTAATCTGGAATCTTAACCTAAATCTGTTTGGAAAGTGATTTACAGTCTGTATTTATTATGGACAGTATTCTTTTCCTAAAAAGAGTATTCCTCAAGGCTTTCAGCCTTTCTCAAAGTCAGTGAATGACTGTATCACCATAACTGGGAGTCATTGCCACTTTTGTCAAGGGACTATTTAAGCTTCTTCAATTTTCATTTTTATTTTTATTCTCACAAGGAATGTTAGATGATCACCTAAGAAGCCATCATGCCCTAGAGACTTCTCTGGAATTTATGGAGCCTTTGAAATTTTTTGCTCGGGCAAAGAAATCACCATGTACAGCTTTCTTGTCACTAAGAAGGGATTAATTTAGCAGAAGTTAATCTTGAACTGCCTCCTCATAAATATACTTACACAATTCCAATTCTTGTTAAACACAAAGCAACTGATGCATAAATAAATGATCCCAGAACATTTCATTTATGCACACTAGCCTTGCTTATTTTCTGACCTCCATGCTCCTTCAGTGTTTTATATAGTATCAGCTGTTCATTCTGAATTCTTAGGGGTTATTTTTGCAGAGGTTACAGAAGACTCTCATTTTAAACTTGGTTGTATGTCCACTGGCAAGTAGTTTAGTATGTGCACAGTACTGTGCAGAGAATGAATGGAGAAATCTAAAATGGCTTTGGGAAATAGCTCAAAAGTTTTTTGACTGAGAGAAGCACAACATAAGAAAAAAGGTTCATCAAGTTATTCTGTTAATCTTCTTAAGCATTTTTCAGCAGCAGGTTCAGAATCAACAGACTTCTAAACTGGTGTGTTTGCCTGAGCCACTAATTCCACTCACAAGATAGGACAATCCTCCTACGTCATGTCTAGAGTCATTCTAGGTTTTCAGCTGCCTCTTCTGAATCTAGGACATCGGTAACCTATGTGCTTAGTTCTAGAGTTAGCTTGTCTGAACTGTGCTATCACTGTATGATCAGTGTACTGAAAATTATAATGAATTTTCTTCTTGAATGGGATTAAGGGGAGAGGAATAAGGAGTAAATTGATGTTGATTGTACTTGGCTGCGTGGTCTACCAGGTGTAGAACCAGGGTAGAATTATTTAGGTTGGAAAGATCATAAAATTCACTACTAATCCATGTCCTTAAGTGCCATATGCACATGTCTCTTAAATACCTCCAGGGTTGGGGACTTCACCATCTCCTCAAGCTGTCCATTCCAATGCCTAACCATTCCTTCTGTGAAGAAATTCTTTCTAATAGCCAATCTAAACCTCCTCTGGTGCAACTTGCAGCCTTTGCCCTATCACTTCTCACCTGGGAAAAGAGACCAGCACCCTCCTTGCCACAACCTCCTTTCAGGTAGTTGTGGTGAGTGAGGAGGTCTCTCCTCAGCCTTTATTTCTCCAGACAAACCAGCCCCAGTTTCCTCAGCTACTCTTGATAAATCTTGTTTTCTAATCTCTTCATCAGCTTTGTTGGTCTTCTCTTCACAGGTCTGAGCAACTCAATATCCTTCCTGTAGTAAGGAGCCCCAAACAGTACGATATTTGAGGTGCAGTCTCAGGAGTACCAAGTACAGAGAGATAATCACTTCCCTAGTCCTGCTGGCCACACTATTTCTGATAGAAACCAGGATACCATTGCCTTCTTGGATACCTGGGCACACTGCTGGCTCATGTTCAGCCAGATGTTGACCAACGCCCCCAGGTCCTTGTCTTCTTTCCATCCATTTTTCCCCAAGTCTGTATTGCTGCATGGGGTTGTTTTGACCCAAGTGTGGCATCTGCCATTTCCCCTTGTTGAATGCTGTACAATTGGATGCACCCTATTGATACAGATTATTCAGATCCCTTTGCACAGCCTTCCTGCACTCAGGCAGATCAATGCTCTCGCCCAACTTGGTATTGTCTGTAAACTTACTGAGGGTACGCTCAGTCCCTCTATCTATATCATTGATGAAGATATTTTAAAGAACTGTCTAAAGTACTGACTCTGCAGAAAACCACCTGTGATTGTCTGCCATCTGAATTTAACTCCATTTACAACCATGCTTAGTGCCCAACCATCCTGTCTGTTTTTAACCTCCTGAACAATTTATTTGTCCAAGCCATGAGCAACCAGTTTCCCCAGGAAAAAGTCTGTGGGAAACAGTATCAAATACCTTGCTAAAGTGCAGGTAAATAACATCCACAGCTATGTGTGTACATCCACAGCCATACTTACATACAACTTTTGAGGACAGATTAAGTGTTTAAGGAACTAAATATGCCTATAGATTGATAATGAAGATGAGATACCATCCTAATTCAAAGTTATTCTATCCTTACAGGTCAAAGAAGGTAACACATCTAGCTCAAATTGTGAACTGACTAGTTCATGTGACATGTCAGGAGACAGATTACAAGTTGAGTCGAAGAATGCCATGTGCCTGACATAATTGCTATATAGCCGCTACCATGACATTTAGGTTGGATTTCACTGCAGCAATTATGTTGACTTTTTTGTGTGTCTTTAAAGTGGTCAGAGCAAGAGTGACAGCATGAGTGACAGTTGTTAATGTGACAGTTTGCACAGATGGGGATGCAAACAGGGCAAAAAGCTCTGCTCAAGACATCATAAGACTCCTTGTTCACAAGGTACACATTTGGTGATGTTGCCTGGAGCAACTATCCTGGCATACCGCAAGCTTTAGACCAGGCAAAGCCTCTGAAGGAGGATAGAATCCAAGCTTTGGACAACGGAGTGTACCCAGCACCTGTCTATGAGTCTGTATCCTTCTACAGGGTACATAGGCGATCACCAATTGACCTTACTTGTTACCTCATGTGATCTGTGACAGAGTGCAGACACTACAAGGTATTACCCCCTAGCTGCTCATCAATGTATGCACCAGTGATATTGTTAAGGGAGAACATAACAAAGAGTGACTACAGGGCTCTGGAACCAATGTGCTGTTTTACTTGTTCCTGCCAGTGGAGCTGAAAGGCTTGGGTAGGAAGGCATCCAACCTATTGGTTAACATATTGCACAGCCAGTGTTTCAGGCAGAGCTTTGGTTTTTATGACCACACTTCCCCATCAGAGATGAAAAACACTGGTGGCATGGTTTTATGATTTTTGTTATTGGTATTCCACATCATAACATCATGTAGATGCACTGGGAGTTAAAGAATTAATGCTCCAGTTTCGTGGACTGCTGATTTTTCCAGACACCTAGTTCTGAGAAGAGAAGAACTACATACCGCAGAGGACTTTTCATGTCCATTTTCCATTCAGAGGGAAAGATAGAACTGTTTGCAAGTCATGAGATGTCTCCTTTCTACTCATCTCTGCAATGTTATGCTCCCTAGTTGTCTTGCCTTCAGCATTAGAGTAAGGCTTTCAGTTTTTGGACACTCTCATTTTATTTTATTTGTTAACCTTAATTCCAATAATATTATATTATATTGAGTTATCTTGCATTCTGATATCTTATTTAGTAAATTAGCTTTCCTCCTCAGATTGTTGCTGCTGTTTTGTTTTTGGGCCCATCTCCCTACTCTTTCCCCTTTTCCCTTTTTTCTTTTCCTGTGGCATAGGTCCGTAGGTCCCGCTGCCTTGTTAGTCAAAGAACCGGGCCAAAGTGGCCCATAAACTGTTGACAACTGGAATGGCTCAGGATGCCAGACAGAAGCTGGGGAAGCACATCTTTGCTAAGAGGCTTTTCAGCCTAGCTAGGAAAACTTCAGCCTATGTTCATCAGAGCATGGTGACCAAAGTCTAGAAAGAAGAGAAGGCACAGAGAACAAGATGAAAGTTTCTGGTGAAATGAATGTGCACCTGTCTGTTGGAGAACTGCAAGGGCGGGGCTGCTCTAAAAGAGGGGAAAGCCAGAGCCAAAGTTGTTCACAGCAGTGCCCTCAATGAACTCAGTAGACCAAGATTACACTGGAAGCCAAAAAGAAACCTGGATGTATGCAAGCCCCTGGATCCACCAAAGTCTCCAAAAGTACTGAGGTGGCTGAAAAAGCCATGGTGAAGCTGCTGTTATCTTTGATACTGATACTAATCTGAGAGGGTTTCTATTATTTGGAGAGGCATTTAGCACAATCCTTCTCTTCCCAGAAAGCAAGGAAGAGTACCCAGAAACGTACTGGATAGTTAGCCTGAGAAAATCGTCATAGGAGCTACTTCCACCTGTATGAAAGACAAGAAAATGACTAGGGAAAGCCAACACACATTTACCAAGGGCTTAAGAGCCTGATAAATTTCCACAGTGAGACAACCATTTTACTCCAAAGAGTGGAGAGCAGTGAGTGGATTGGAGTTAAGCATGCTCTTTATCACAGTTTGCACAGTAACTTTGTAACCAAACAGTTGAGATATGGCTTAGATAAGTGAAAGATATCCACAGTGGGTGAATAACTTTAGATTACTAGGCTTAAGGGTTGTAATCAGCTGTTTGAATGTTCTGAAAGTGAGTTTAACACTTCCGTTTCTTAGGCCAATAATAATAACTTCTTTATTTTTTATTTTTTTAAAGACGACACATCAAGAAACATTACTATTACATTTTATTTGGTATTTTACCTGGACTGCTTTGTTTGGTTTTGTGCTCCTCATTGGAAGAAAGGCATAGACATCCTGAAACAAGACCAGGAAAAATCCATCAGGATCATTTGGGAGTGTTGAATGTATGACATATAAGGAGTATTTGAGATAATTGGGTTTGTTAGTCATAGGGGAGTAGATGATTTCTGTCTCTGCTGTCATCAGCTATTACATGGAAGGATGCATGTAGTCAGGCTCTTCTTGGAGATGTGCAGTGGTAGGATAGAAGGCCACAGTCACAGGTTGAAACAAGAAAAATTGTGAGTAGGTATTGGGAAAAGAATTTCCACTTTGAAGTTGGGTAAAATTCCAGTTTTGTGCTTAGAGATATTTAGAATCCACATCCTTGGGCATGTTTGTAACACGACAAGGTGTCCTGGTTTCAGCTAGGATGTAGTGTCTGATATGATGCTATATTTTGCCTATGGGAGAAAAACGGTGTTGATAACACACTGATTTTTTCACTGTAGCCAAGCAGTTCTGCACAGAGTCAAGGACTTTTTAGCTTCTTGTTCTGTCCTACCAGTGAGGGAAGCTGGGAGGGGACAGAACCAGGACAGCTGAGCTAAATTGGCCAAAGGAATGGTGCATGCCATATAATGTATGGAAAACTATAAAATTGTGGGGAGCTGGCCAGGGGAAGCTGCTATAGCTCAGGATCTGGCTGGGCATCTGTTGGTGAATAGTGGGGAATTGCATTGTGCAGTCTTGCGTGTAGTCTGCAAGATGAATAATTCAAAAATTCCCTGCTTCCATGTTGTGTAGCTTTATCGGTCAGGAATATTCAAAAATAGAGACTCTCACAAGAAAAAAAAGATTTCAGAAAGAAAATTGTAGTTGTTTTTTGCAGCTTTTATGGGAACCAGCAGTCAGCATTAACAGAAACACAGTCATGTTATATGATCTTATTGTATGAACAAGAAGAGTTTCAGCATGGTAAAGACTGTTCTTCTTTGTGATTATTAAATTTGTCATCTGGATAATGAAAAGAGGCTTCTAAAGAAATCCTTAGTATGCCATCTTAATGTACATTCATTCAAGGCCTTTTTATATAACTTTTGAAATTTGAAAGCAGACATATCTCCATTACACCCTAACAGCAATTAATACTAAGTTTATGTTAATGCTTCTCCTCCCTGTAAAGATACTGTTGCTCTGGTACAGAATTCCTATTTTAGGACTATTTTTGTTGTTCAAAAATGCTTTTTCCCCATACAACTGGAATCAGAGTTCTTCTAGGATGGGTTTCTGAAGTATTCCAAGAGTAAAACAAAACAAGGTACTGTTAGAGCTAAGACTAAATGGTGGCTACTTTGCAGTGTTTTTGCTGGGGCAGGGGGTTAGCAGCACCATGGTGTTTTCAAGGCTGAAATAATTCGAGGGTAGTTTTGGCCACAAAGATGATCAGAGGACTGGATCATCTCTCCTATGAGGACAGGTTGAGAGAGTTGGGTTTGTTAGTCTTGAGAAAAGAAGGCTCTGGGAAGACCTTACAGTGACCTTCTGGTAGCTAAATGGAGCACACAGGAAAAATGAAGAGGGGCTCTTTGTAGGGAGTGTAGTGATAGTATCATAGAATCATAAAATATCCTGAGTTGGAAGGAACCCATAGGGATTATTTAGTCAACTCCTCACTCTACACAGGACCATGCAGAAATCAAACCCTATGTCTGAGAGCATTGTCCAAATGTTTCTTGAACTCCAGAAGCCCTGCTGCCATAATCATTGCCCTTAGGAACTGGTTCCAGTGCCCAATCACCCCTCAGTGAACAATCTTTTCCTAATATCCAACCTAAAGCTACAGTTGCAGCTTCATACTATTCTCTTAGGTCCTGTTGATGGTCATCAAAGAGCAGAGATTAGCACCTGCCCCTGTGATCCCCTTGTGAGGAAGCTGTAGGCTGCCCTGAGGCCTCCATTCAGTCTCCTTTTCTTTAGGCTGAACAAACCAAGTGATCTGAGCTGCTCCTTATATTTCTTGCCCTCTAGAACCTTCACCATCTTCATAGCCCTCCTTTGAATGCTCTATCCTTTCTATTTAGTGGTACCCAAAGCTGCACACAGTGCTTGAGGTGAGACTGCTCCAGTGCAGCACAGAGTGGGACAGTCAGGCAGTGCTATGCTTGATGCACTCCAGGATATGGTTGACCCTCTGGGCTGCCAGGGCATACTGCTGACTCATATTCAATTTGCTGTCAACCAGAACCTTCAGATCCCTCCAGCTGCTAGTCTCCCAGTCTGTACATATTTTCAGAGTTACACCATCCTAGGTGCAGGATCCAGCGTTTGCTCTTGTTAAATTTCATGTGGTTGTTTATTGCCCAGCCCTCTAATCTGTCACAATCCTTCTGCAAGGCCTCTCTACCCTTGAGGGAGTCAACACCTCCTCCCAGTTTCCTGTCATCTGCAAAGTTACTTGGTATACCTTCAAGTGCTGTATCCAAGTCATTAACGAAAACAGTAAAAAGATCTGGGGAACCCTACCAGTGACAACTACATGGATAACCTTGTCATAAAAGGAAATTCAGTTCATTAAACAGGACTTTACCCAACCTGTGTTGACTGAGACCAATGACTGCATTGTCTTTCAGGTGTTTTTTCAGTAATGCCTAGAATAATCTCCTCCATAAATTTACCATGTATTGAAGTAAGACTCACAGGCCTGTAATTAACGAAGTCTTCTTTCTTCCACTTATTGAAAACTGGGATGACATTTGCCTCTCCAGATTCACAAGAAGTTTGAAAACTAATTGGGAGAGGTCTTCTGATGACATCAGCCAGTCCTTTGAATACTCTGGAATGGGAATCCTGTTGGGTCCCATAGACGTATATCCACCCAGGTGGAACTGTAAATTTTGCACAAGTTCAGGTGTGGCTAGGAGCAACATTCTGATGGCATTACAGCAGTCATGGTTCTCCAACTCAGGGTTCCAGGGATCCCAGAGCCCATCATTGGTTTTGAAGACATATATGGAAGAAGGCATTACATGCCTCTGCTCTTTGTGCATCCCAATTTTGTGAGATGACCATCTTCATGAAGTAACAGATCGGTGTTATGTCAAGTCCTCTTTTTGCTGTTAACATATTTAAAAAAAACATTTTTGTTGTCCTGCAAAGGACTGACCAAGCTTTGGCTGCACAGATTTCTCTGTACAGTAGCTAACAGCATCTCTGTAGTCCTCCCATGTTTTCTGACCTTGCTTCTTGTGCCATACACTTTCTTTTTGCACCTAAGCTCTAGAGTAAGATGCCTGCTAAGCCAAGGTTGTCTGCCCTGCAGACATGACTTCCAACACTGTTCCTGAGCTCTTAATAGGTTGCACTTAATGGTGATCCTAATGCCTTCAAAAGCACTTGCCAGGGGACTTTCCTAACTAGTTTCCTGAGCAGCCTGAAGTCTACTGTCCCCGTATCTGGGGTTGACTTTTTGGTTGCAGTTTAACTCCTGTCACCAAGTATTTTAAATTCAGCTACTTCATGGTCGCTATGACCAAGGAGAGCACCAACTGCCACTTCAACCACAAGATCCTCTATGTTTACAAGCAAGCAATCTAGGAGGTCACCTTTCCTAGTTATCTTTAGTACCTGTACCAAGAAGTGGCACAGATGTTTAGGAATCTCCAGAAGGTATTTTAGGAATCTCTTGGACCTATTTGCATCAGCTGTTTGGTATTCCCTGTTAATGTCTAGCAAGTTGAAGCCACACGTAAGGACAAGGGAGTCTGATCTAGAAGTATCTTTTAGTTCCTTAGAATAATTAGTCTCTGTCATTGATAGGTGTGGCCTGTAGTAGATTCCCACAACAAAATGTGCCTTAATTGCTTGTCCCCTCATCCTTATCCAGAGGCTTTCAGCCAACTGCAGAGTAATAACCAACTGCAAGCTCCATAATATCCAACCCCTCACTCACTTACATTGCCACCTCCCTATCTTGCCTGCCCAGAGCCCAGAACATCATGACACATCAATCACAGGACTCTTCCCATCAGGCTTCATTTATACCAATAATGTTGTAGCTCTGGGACTGAGCCAAGGTTTCTAGCTCCTGTTGGTTTTCACTAAAACTGAGGATAGGACAAACGGTAACTGTTTTAAACTAAAAGAGGGTAGATTTAATTAAGACATTAGGAGGTTATGAGGCACTGGAGCAGGCTGCTTAGAGATGTTGTGGATACACCCTCCCTGGAGATGTTCAAGGCCAGGTTGAATGGGACAGTCTGCTCTTGTGGGAGGTGTCTTTGCCAATGGTGGGGGGGAACTAAATTATTTTTAATATCCCTTCCAATCTTTTACAATTCTACCCTGTTCCATGTATCTAAATTGAAACTGGGTTAGTTATTTCAGAAGTGAAGCCGTGCCTTCGGCAGAGGCCCAAACAGTAAGAATGCTGTTAGCTTAGCTCTAAACAGCCATGCAGGTAGACACTGTTTTCCAAATAGCAAACTAGAATATAACAAGGAAAAACAAAGATTTCACAACAAGACTGATGTCAGAAATGAATATAGTTCTTCTCAACAAAGTACAATTTTGATGATAAACTTTATCATCATGACAAAAAAGGACAAAAAACTAATTGCTAGGGCAGTGTAATATGGGTAGGCATATTTTTATTCTTTTGGTCACTGGAAGTCAAGACCATGCCGAATTATGCAGTAAAGTTAAGCAGCATAATTACATACAAATCAGTGTTGTGTCTTAGTCAGCATAAATTCTCTCAGTTCAGCCTCTGAAAGCGTTATTCATTTTACAGTGGCTTCTGTTTAGAAGTGAAGTTTACTTACTTCCATGTAATTCACTGTTTGTGCCTTCCTACATATCTTTAGGAAATTTCAGTTTCAGGATGGAGAGTCTATTAGACAGATTCCATAAAGCACATGTTCCTTCAGCAATTCTGCTCACTCCCTTCTGGATTGTCTCTTTCATGTATCCCAAAATTTTCAACTCATCTTTTTCATCAAAACAAATCCAGGTAGGTAGTCACTGAAGTCAGTATGTATGCTTACCAACCTTTTTTTCTGGTGCTTTTTGCTATGTGGATGGTCTCTTTAAACAGAGAGACATGCAGACCTCATCTGTGTGGAGTACCTCTGAAGGTTTGATCACAGGATGGGCATTTCCAGCTCTTTTGGTTAATACCAGTATTTTCACAAACATCATCTTTCAGTTGGATCTGTATTTTTTATTGATTCCTCTTCTTCTCTAGAAATGGAAGGTAGGTATTTCTTTGTGATGCGTAAGTAGTTTGAGAAGACAAGCTTATCATGGCAGATATCTGTGTGCTGTGTCCTCCTGTTGCACATCATAGTTTTCTGTTTAATATTGATTCCCAATGTGGCTTTAATGTTTGATGTTATGATGGCACAGCTGAAGCTGGTATATAATACTGAGAGTAAGCCTTGAAACAAAGAGTCACAGAATCATTGATATTGGAAGGGACCACGGGAGATCGTCTTGTCTCCCTGCTCAGTCAGGTTCACCTAGAGCCAGTGGTCCAGAAGCAGAGAGGGAGATTCCTCCCTGGGTAGCCTGATCCATTGTTTAGTTATTTGCATTGTAAAGAAGTGTTTTCTGATGTTCAAAAAAAGCCTCTTGTGTTTCAGTGTGCGCCTCTTGCTTCTCACCTCTTACTGGACACCACTGAGACACCTTTCTCCGTTTTCTTTGCAACTTCCCTTTAGGTCTTTGTATACACTGAAGAGGTCCTTCCAGAGCCTTCACTTTTCCAGGCTGAAGAGTCCTGCATGAAATAGAGAGTTTGTAAATTCAATTATACCGTCATATACTTGAATATAGTTCTGATTTTAAAAAAATAATAATGCAGTTGATAGGACAGGATGAATTTTCAGAGATATCACTTTGCTGGATATTTAAGACAGGTTTCATCTGTAGCATTAGCAAGTGAGAATACTGCATGTTATCATAGAATCATCATAGAATGGCTTGGGTTTGAAGGGACCCCAGTGATCATCAAGTTCCAACCCCCCTGCCACAGGCAGGGTCATCAACCTCTAAATCCTGTGCTAGATTAGGTTGCCCAGAGTCCCATCCAGTCTGGTCTTGAAATTATCCATGCTTAAGTACAGATATTATAGCAGTGATAATGTTTTGTAGCTTTTCTCATACCAAGCACGATCATTCATCTAAGAATACTTGTTTATGATTTAATCAAAAACTACTTGAACCAATCCTGTGCCTTTTTCACGCCACCAGGGGACCTGTGAATTTTGCATCAATACAACTCCATTAAATTGCTTGTTTCAGTAGGCTGCTGTTAGAATTAGACAAGTTTATGGAGCTGTGGCAGTACTTAGAAAATTTGACAAATAATTGGATGTGCTTGATCTTGTCACACCAGTAGCTCTCTTGGAGCACAGTATAAGTCCCACTTCAGAAGTAATCCATCTGCCAGTACTTTCAAATCATTCTGGCAAGGTTTGTATTTCTATTTTAAACTGTGTAAATGGAAATCACTCTCATTCTTTCAGAGCTGCGGACAGTGCATGCAGGACCCTGAACCTCTAGGTGTGGGTGACAGGAGCGGATTCTGTCCCACAGTGGAACAAGTCCAAGACCTCTTCATGAAATTGAATATATATATAAGTCTATGGGGCCAGATTATATGCATCCCACGGTTCTGAGAAAGATGGCTGATGTGGTTGCTGAGCCACTCTCCACTGTATTTGAAAAATCTTGGCTATTGGGTAAAATCCCCGGTGACTGAAAAAAGGGAAACATTACTCCCATTTTTAAGAAAGGGAGAAAGGAAGACCCGGGGAACTACAGACCAGTGAGTCTCATCTCTGTGCCTAGGGAGATCACTGAGCAGATCCTCCTCATTACCATGTTAAGTCACACGTGAGATGAAGAGGTGATCTGAGACAGCCAGCATGGCCTCAGCAAGGGCAGAGCTTGCCTGACCAATCCGGTGGCCTTCTGTGATGGAGTGACAGCCTCAGTGGACAGGGGAAGGGCCATGGATGTCATCTCCCTGGACTTCCACAAAGCCTTTGGCATGGTCCCTTCTCTCTAAATTGGAGAGGTGTGGATTTGAAGGATGGACTGTTCGATGGATTAGAAATTGGCTGGCTGGATGCAGCCAAAGGGTTGTGGTTAATGGTTTTGTCAGGGTGGAGGCCGGTCACAAGCAGTGTTGCACAGGGGTCAGTCTTGGGACTAGTGCTCTTCAACATCTTCATCAATGACATAGACAATGGCATCGAGTGCACCCTCAGCAAGTTTGCAGATGACACCAAGCTGAGCAGTGTGATCGATACACTGGAGGGAAGGGAAGCATCCAGAGGGAC
Source organism: Tragopan temminckii (assembly GCA_028571105.1). Lineage (NCBI taxonomy): Eukaryota > Metazoa > Chordata > Aves > Galliformes > Phasianidae > Tragopan > Tragopan temminckii. The sequence continues at coordinate 62,947,034 of JAOWBP010000001.1, read as the reverse complement.
CTGGACAGGCTGGAGAAGTGGGCCCATGAAAACCTAATGAGGTTCAATAAGGCCAAGTGCAGAGTGCTGCACTTGAGTTGGGGCAATCCCAAGTATTTATACAAATTGGGGGAAGATCTCTGTGAGAGCAGCCCTGCAGAGAAGGACTTGGGGGGTCCTGGTGGACAAGAAGCTGGACATGAGCCAGCAGTGTGCGCTAGCAGCCTGGAAGACCAGCTGTGTTCTGGGCTGCATTAAAAAAGGGGTGGCCAGCAGGGAGAGGAAAGGGATTGATCCCCTCTACTCAGCCTTGTGAGGCCCTATCTGGAGTACTTATGTTCTGGCCTCGTGCCCCCAGTACAGGAAGGATGTGGAGTTCTTAGAATGGGTTCAGAGGAGGACCACTAAAATGATCGGAGAGCTGGAGCACTCTCCTATGAGTAAAGGTTGAGGGAACTGGGCTTGTTTAGCTTGGAAAAGAGAAGGCTGCGGGGAGACCTCTTTGTAACCTTCCAGTACTTGAAGGAAGCATATAAACAGGAGGGGGAATGGCTTTTTACAAGGGTGGATAGTGATAGGACAAGGGGGAATGGTTTTAAACTGAGACAGGGAAGGTTTAGGTTAGATTCCTAGAGGAACTGAAGTTCCTAGATCCTCTAGTGGAACTTTAGTCTCCTTGATTTTCCTTTTTTTTTTTAAATTCATCATGGATCCAAGGATCCTGCTGGTTGAAGTCCTTTTCCCCATCTAATGATTTATTTCTTAATTTTAGAAGGGAGATTCCATTTGAAGATGAGTCAGTTTGCCCCCTCAGAAGTATAATTTTATTTTCCAGTTGTTTGATACAGGCTTTTGGAAGGTCATTTTTGTCTTTCATTCCTTCCTCAGAGGAATTATATGCATTAATATTTACTAGTAACGACCATGCTACAGTGGATGCTACTACTAATCTTTCCTCCATTGTTAGGAAAGTTTGTTCTAATTTATTCAGAAATTCTGCCATCTTGGAAGAAGATTTAATAATGGGGCCATATAGGTCCCCATTCTTCAATAATCCGTGCAGCACTCAGCCATTGGGAACCCAGGAATCCTGGGGGTTTCCCACGGGATTTAATCCTTTGGGAGTATTAGGGGTCCCAGTGAGTAGCTAATGCACTTTTTAAGATAATCCATTCCAAGTACATACTGTCACACCTCCCTGGCTCACCAACTGTACCATGATGGAAAGTGAAACAATGACAGCAGAGCAGCAAGATCCCAGGCTGTAGCAAGTGAGGATTTGCTCAAACACAACAGTAGTGGACACAGAGTAAGGGAAAGAAGCTGCTTATCTTCAGAAGGCCTCAGGTATGGAGGGATCTCCAAATGAGATACCCGCACCTCCACTGCCAGCCCTTCAATGAGGTTTGGAAAGGAGTGGATCCTGGATCCTGAGCTCCCCTGAGTTGACTCTGCCTTTCTACCAGGTGCTCAATCACTGTTTCAAACTGTGACTTAGCATTTCCACTACAAGTACAGTTTTTATTTTTGGGCCCCTCAGCCCTAGGAAGACATCAGAGCTCTGGGTCATGTCCGGAGAAGGGCAGCCAAGCTAGTGAAAGGTCTGAAGTGCAAATCTTAATGAGGAGCAGCTGAGCGAACTGGAATGGCTTTGTCTGGAGAAAAGGAGGTTCAGGGGGGGCCTTATTATTGTCTACAACTACCTGAAAGGATGTTGTGGCAAAATGGGACTTGTCCCCTGCTCCAGCCTAATTAATGGTACGACTGCAGGGAACGGCCTCAAGTTATGCCAGGGGAGATTCATTTTGAACAATAGAAAAAAATTTCTTCTCTGAAAGACTGGTCAAGTTCTGGAATGGGCTGCCCAGAGTGGTAGTTGAATCACCATCCCTGGGAGCATTCAAGAAACATTTAAATGTTTAGTGGGGAAATATTAGTGGTAGGTGAATGGTTGGATGATTTTGGAGCTCTTTGCCAAACTTGGTGATTCTATGATTTTAGTAAAAACAGCAATGCTCCTTTACCTCAGCTGGGGACAGTGGTGAGATCTCTCTCCAGCTGTCACTATTGAAATCTGTATGCTGTTCAGTGTTAAACAAAACTAGACTTTGTGTCTAGAGTGCAGAACTGTGAGGTTTTTTTTTAAACATATTTTGTTCTCTGCTTTTTTTTATTATTATTTATTTTTATTTGATCCTCAGTTTACAGACATTCAAACTGTTGAGCATTCCGTTCCCTGTACATCTGTCTCCTCAGAGAAGAGCTGTGTTTCCTGCAGAATGTTGAAGTCCATTTTAAATGCAGGGTAGATACAAAACCATACAAGAATACCAGCTGGTAATCTGTGTAACATGAGAATGTTAGTTACTGCTACAGAGTATACTTGTTTTTTTCTCAGATCACCCTGAGAAGATAATTGACAGTTAACATAATAGAACTAGTGCAACTGGAAATAGAGATATGTTTTAACTCAAGAGTTTCTATGCTCTTCTGTGTTATTATTCAATCTTAAAGATGAGAGGCCTTGTATTTCAGAAATAATAGAAGGATTTTGACTGCATTTAGTCTAAGTCATAGTACTCAAGTACAATAATAACTTTATTCCCCATAATGGCTAGTATATATATAGTATCCAGATTGACGGGAAAATGAAAAGATGGATAGGAGAATACAAATGCAATTCATGCTAATTTCTTTATGCAAAATCTTATCCCACTAGAGCCATATGATATTCTTTATATCTGTCTGCCTGAGTTATGTTGTTTTGTGGAGGTGAAATATATGATAGGTTTTGATCAGAGGTCTGGATCAGCGTGAATTCTGAAGTAGGATGTGTCCTATGGTGACATGGCACTCCAGAAAGAATTGAGTCAGATAATCTCATCTCAAAAATTCTCTTGTAAATACTCAGGCCAAAGATCATGGCACTGAATGGGTTTATCATATCCCCTATCACGCACCAACTTCTGGTAAAATTGAACAATACAGTGAGTTGTTAAAACCTACATTGGAAGCATGTATCATGGACATAGATCTAGAGATAACTCTGTGGCACTGTATACGTGAATTATCTTTTTTTTTCATGTGTGGTATATAGAATGCTGTTATCTACTTTCTTTGTACCCAAAATAAATACCACCTCTGGGTGTACAAGTCATTTTCTGAAGGTGTATGTGTTTTTCTACAAAGGCAGCCCAGGATGATGGAAATTTTAAGTATCTGAACTGAAAATTGTAGGACAGAGGAATTCTAAATCATTTGCGTTTTGACCCGAGGTCTCCTGGTTAAAGTGCTAAAAAACTCTTGAATGTAATTCTAAATAGCTACAGGGTAGTGAGTATTTTGGGGAGGAATAACTTATATATCTATATACATCTTTCTTAAGCATGAATAACCCAGAAATTACATACAAGACTCATTATTGGAGTATGAAAATATGGATTCATATTTGCATTTGCATATTTGCATTTGCATTAGCAGGTATGGACCTGGATAATTTCTTAGCCAAAGAACATATTGGCAGCTTGACAATTAAGGCAGTACACTGTAGTACAAATTAAACTAATCTAGTATTGCAGTTGTGCTTGTCATTGTAAAGAGTTACTCATGGGAAGCCTCACATTAGATTTTCAAGTGTTTTTTTGTTGTAGAAAAGTTGGATGAGAGACCAAGAAAGATGATTATCATCTTTTGTTTGGAAAACTATGTTTAAAATAAGCATTCATAAGTCATTGCCTATTGCCATAATTTGTTGGTTTTCTTCTCAGTAGTTGCCATTTAACTAGTTCTATTAAGACTTTAGGGTAAGTGTATCAGGTAGCTTAATAACAGATGATCCAGAGGGATTACAGGTGTGTATACTCTGAAATTAATAAAAGAACATCTGCACATGCTACTTCTTACTTACAGATGCTCTTTTAGTAGGTGTTTGGTTACTTGATATGTGATTTAAAAAAAAAAAAAGTTAGGGAAATTAAAGCTAGGCCTTACTTGAAATATTTAATTTCATTTCTTACGTCTGTTAGATTTTTGAGTCATGCGTGTGTCAGTAAACCAAACAAATTGCATCAGGGATAAGAAAAGAAAACAACGAACCTAGTGTGTTTACTTTTGCAGGTGATCTTTGAGGCTAACATGCACTGTATATAGAGGCTAGCTCAAAGTGTATCTCTGTTGAATGCCTACAGAGTACAGTACATAGTGCAATAAATGAAATTCCATTAACAGTCTTGTAGGTTTATTTTCAGTTGATCTTAACTTCCATTTTAATGAACTCTACAAAGACAGAAATAAAACTGAGTCTGTGACTCAGCAGTGGGCATAGACTGTGCTTCCCTTGGAAGTAGCCTGCAGAATAAAATCCAACTTTATCAGATGTTTGAGAATCCACGTGTAAGCAAGTTGTTCTAAGTGTCCTTAAGGAGGACAAGCATTAACAAATATTAGTTCACAACAGATCAGAAAGTTGAGAATCCAATAATGAGTCATAAATCTATAGGAATCCAGGTTTCATGACTTCTTCTGTGGCAGAGTGCTTCTTCCTAAAGAAAATAATAGTAAGCTGAAGTAATTAAGTTTGAACAACAGTTGTGGGATTTTTTTTGTTGTTTGTATTTGGTGTTTGTTGTTGTTGTTGTTGTTGTTGTTTTTGTATTGAAAGAATTGCACACAGGAGATATTACACTGATTCAGTGTTGGCATGGAGCACTGAGTCCTTCGGAGTAGGCTCACTGCATTATACCCAGATGAGTCCAATGGACAATGGGATTCATATTCCTTTTAATATTTACATTGAGGTTTTCTTTCACTATGTGCATATGATCCAGGTTGACAGTGATTTCCTCAAATAGTGATGCTACTGTGTAACAGTCTCAATCTGTGGGAGTTACCTGATCCACAGGTATGTAAATACCACAAGAGCGGGTTCATAGGATTTCATAATAAACAAAGAAATTGAGATTTTGTTTCCATGAATTTCTGTACTGTATGTTACTACAAATTACTACTAGTAAGGCAAGTATGTATTAGAAGTTGCTACAAAATTGCTGCAAGTAAAGCAACTGTGTACTTAGGATTAGTTAGTTATTTGTGTGCCTTACATATTATTTGAGGTGTTAACTGTATGGCGCTCTCTTAAGCCCTCCAAGGAATGGGGCTGATCAACAGTGGAAAAGATGATCCTTCATAGATAATCTGTGCCACATGGACCAGCCAGGCATTCCCAGTGAGAATCTGGTATGTATGGAAAAAAGAAGTTCAATTGGGTACAATATGGGTACAAAGAAGTTCAATTTGGATAGATAGTTAGTTCTTATGTCTTTTTGGTATAGATTCATAACAGAGCTTGTCTTGGTTTCAGCAGAGATAGCATTTTTTTTTTTCATAGAGGCTGGTAAAGTGCTTTGTTTTGGATTTAAAATGAGAATAATTATAACATGCTGATGTTTTAGTCGTCACTGTGAAGAGCTTATGCTAAGCCAAGGGCTTTTCAGTTTCTCATGCTACGCTGCCAGCAAGGAAGGGGGTGCACAAGGAACAGTGAGGGTACACAGTCTGGACAGCTGACCCGAACTGTTCACTGTTCGGTCCCATCATATTGTGGAAATCATCAGAGGTAGAAAGCTGTTGTATGAAACTCTGCAAAAGTTGTAGAAACTGTTGAAGGTGAATTGAGCTAATTTGCAGAAGTGAATGCCACCCAGCTAGCTTTAGATATCACTAAATGAGAAAAGTGGTCGGTGCTGTACCTGTGTACTGACTTATGAATGGTAGCAAATGCCATGTGCTTGCAGCAACAGAAGCAGAGCAACTGGCAGAGTTGCAGTGGCAAGAGTGCAGAGGCAAACCTATCTGGGCCACTACTACACTGTAGAAAGATATTGCTGCCAGAGGAGAGAACATGGATGTGAAAGTACATCACGTAGATGCTTACATACTCATGTATTGTGCCACAGAAGAACATCAAAGCAACGAGCAGGTGGATCAGGCTGATAGAATTGAAATGACTCAGGTGGAGTAGGATTGGCAATGTAAGTTGTTCATAGCTCGCTGAGTTCATTATACCTCAGGCCATCAAGGAAGAGATGCAATGTACAGATGGGATCATGAGTGACCATGGTGAATTTGACCATGGGCACTATTGTACAGGTTATTATCCATAAATGCAGCACATATGCTTCAGTCGAGCAAGCCAAGCAATTATAGTCTCTCTGGTATGGAGGAGGTTAGCTGAAATATCAGCATGGCTGCTGGCCACATTGTCTTCTCAGAGAAGCCTTCCCTCATTCCTTTAGGACAATTCACAGTTTTTTCCCTGATGCTTCCTAAAGTGTTGGTGCTCCATGGCTTTTCTCTGTCAATCTCTGTCAATCAAAAGTTCCACTGCTGAATCTAGTTTAAAGCTCTGATAATAAGATCAGCCTGGTTGTTTCTTCATGCAAACTGTCAACTTGCTCAAAAAAATTCATCAAGCCAGGCATACTAGCACTCATGACACCCAACTCTGCCCACAGGCCAGAGGAAAACTTCCAGATTTTGGAGTTCCCTACAACTGAAGATCTGGGTAGTATTCCTGGAATTTTCATTCGAAGAGTCTTCATATAGAAGAAAGGATCAGCAGACATGAATCATAAAACATTCTGGAAATGTGTCATAAAAGAACTGTGTTATTGGACTTTTTCAGATACCAAGAGCACCTTATTCATGTAGAAACAACTGTAGTAAAGAGGAGCGTATTGCAAAAATGTTGAGAAAGACAAGAGGCCATTTCACTTCCATTAAACATTTTTTTTCATATACCATAATGAAAAAATCTTCGTATCAAAAAGGCTGGACAAGGATTCACTGTTCCCAGATAAGAGATGTAATGTTATTTTAGAACCTGAAATGTTGGAAAAAGAGACCAGGACAAATGAATGCATAGCCACCTAACTCTAAATCTCAGAAAAAATTAATAGGTCTTGCAATTACTTTAACAAATGAGTACTAATGATGCATTAATATTTAGTATTCAGATGGGCTCAGCTAATAAATCAGAGACAGCACAGTTCGTGATATAATGATTTCAGAAGAACAGAAGGAAGTAAACTAGGCGTAGATCAAGAAAAGAGAAAGCTGATAGAGCAGGAAGACAACAAGGGCATATGGGAAGAGGAAGAGAAGCTCATTTATCTCTTTTTCACACAAGCCAGACTGAAGACAAATTGAGTCAGCGAAGAAAAATCCAGAATCAAAACGATTCACAACAGATAACTTTGAATACTATCATATGTGAGGAGAAACACTTTATCATTAAAAGCTTTAAACTAAAAGAAGATAGATTTAGGTTGACATTAGGAAGAAATTATTTACTCGGAGAGTGGTGAGGCACTGGAAGACATGGCCCACAGCAGTCATAGTCACTTCTCATCTCTGGAAGACTTCATGGCTGTGCTTGATGGGGCCCTGGGCAGTCTGATCTAGGGGGTGGCAACGTTGTCCAGAGCAGGGGCACTGGAGCTCAATGATTTTTAAAGTCCCTATCAACCTAAGCCATTCTGTGATTCTCTGAAGAGTAGATTTGGCACAGAACTGTAATACTGCTCTTTAGAATATCACAGGTTTAATGAAAACACAACTAACTGTCTACTTCTGATTTCACTGCACAGTGATCACAGATCAGATGGGAAGTTCTGTATCAGCCATTTTAAGCAAGTATTTAAAAATAGCCAGCTTTCAGTCCCATTGTAGTATATACATTACTCTTGGCCATTCTTGAGAAGACCTGCCATATGACTATGGTAGAGAACCTTATTTCTTTAACCAGATATGGTATTGTTAAGAGTGATGAGAAGAAAAGAAAAAAAAGTTAATTTTGTGCTTTATTATCAGCTTTGCATTTCCTCTGGGTTCTGCCACTGACATAGAGTAGCGGAAGTTGAGCTTCCTGTAGATAATAAACCTATAAATCTGATTGTTATTGAATAATGGCAAACAACCGTGATGCTATGAGAACTCATCAATAATCTTATCCGGGCTACTGGGACATTATGACAAATATTTATTGAAATGATAATGTTTTAATTACCTCCATGACTTCTTTGCTTGGCCTAGAATGAGGAACTGTGGGGCTGGATACTCTGAGAGATTGTAAATGGTTGCACAAATATATGTGATGAGGCATTCTTTCAAGTAATGTTTTTGTCCTTCCTACAGAAAACTTGCGCTGGGTTGTGTTGCTGGGAGATAAATTGGTAGCTCTGACTTCATCTGCTGAGTCTTCAAAAGTAGAGTACTTTGAGTGGCATTTAACTTGATTTATCTGTGTAAATTACATGCCTAGGTTTAGGTAAGGACATTTAGTTTAATTTTGTTTCAGCACCAAGCCAGTGAGAATGTTACTGCAGAACAGTTAACTGGGAATTTGCTTGAGAAACTCCTTCCTTTCAGAGAGCAGAGGAAGGAGTCAATGATTAAACCTTTATTTTATCTCTTTGCAGTTATGTGGCTGTGGGCTCCTGGGCGTGGGCATCTGGCTGTCAGTGTCACAAGGAAACTTCGCCACATTTTCTCCTAGCTTTCCATCACTTTCAGCTGCCAACCTAGTCATTGCCTTTGGTACAGTCATCATGGTGACCGGCTTTCTGGGCTGCCTAGGTGCTATCAAGGAGAATAAGTGCCTACTTTTGAGTGTAAGACATCAATGCTTATTTTCATGAACACTGTTGCTTTGTGATTATTTTATTAAAAACTATTTTCACCAGTGCAAAGCAGTCCTGTGGATCACTAGCATTTCCCTTAACTTCCTGTCTTCTGTAGGATTGCAGTATGACATTCTACAGGTTTGGTCATAGTAATATCGCTGGTGCTTTAGCAAATGCATCGTAGTTACTGTACATTCTTATGTTTTAGATACCAAAGTACATTACTCAGTTACTTCTGAATGAAGTGTAGGGTCAAATAGATAGCCCTTCTGAAAATGTTTGTTAGAAGGATTGACTGGAAAATCTTAAGCACATCTGCTTTTGGGTGCCAGTCGTAATTGCTCATGGCTATTTTCTACTTTGTCTTTAGATAAGGCCTGTGTCAGAGATTGGTGGAAAGCATCTGACCTGAAGTCAGGGTCACTGCCTGGCATTACCATTAAAAAAATAATAATAATAATAATAATGATCTGGTAATTGGCAGCATTTGTCCAGCAAGGAAGCACAGAATTTGAGAAACTCTTAGAAAACACACCGTGGATCTCTCCTCTTGCATAAACACAGGAGGTTTCATCATGATACTCACTACTCTGAAGGTTAGAGAAGGGCTTCCAAAGACAAGTTCCAATTCAATTGAAGTTTGTGAAACACAGGTTCTGTATTACTAAGGATCATGTGAGTTTTTCATGTGTAAATGTCTTCTCCCTTATATGCTGTTGGGAAGCAGCTGAGCAGTATTCCTTATACCACTTCAGAAAATTAAACTGGAGGAGAAACATGCACTTGCTCACTCTCTGCTGTTTTGTTTTGTTGGTTTTTTTTTGTATGTTGTACAGCTGGGAAAGGAAATAGAGAATAGTAATGGGGTCTATATTGTTCATTTGCATGAACTACAACACTAACAGAAACTACTTTTTTTTTAAGAGTATGTTTTTATTCTTGTAAAGCTCTGCAGAAGTCTTTTGATACAAATTATTGTATGTTTCTGACTTTTCAAGTACAGCACATCACCCTCTGCTTCTCCCACTGTGTATATGGGGATGCCATGGCTATGTGGCATACCAGTAGTAGTTAGAAGGTTGCTACTGGACATGAAGAGTAATTAGAAGCTGTTGAAGCTCATACTTGGGCTGCCCCCTGCAGAGAGAGATTTCAACTACAGACAGTTAGAAATAGAAATGCTGAGTCACTTGACTGTCCAAACAGACAGTCAGATCCAGTTAAAGCCTACGTACAAGGAAACCATTCCTGTGACACATCACATTTATCTCTGTAGTAACAGGTGGCATTTGTTCTGCAGATTGTATGACTGTGTGTACTGCTGAAACTTGGAAACTGATAGTAGAGCAAAATCTAAGATTTAGAGATTACTAAACAGCGTGCTTCCTCACTGATGGTAAGACCTACAGGAACTTAGTGACAAGATAGTATTAACAATTAACATACTTGAACAGTTTGAATTCAAACTTGCATATTTTTAGCAGTAAGGAAAGGCTTGGTGGACAAGGCCTATAATCTCCAATTCGTAGCTGTCTGTTTTGCAAGTGTATATTCACAGTGTTTTTCTTTGTTCTAGTTTTTCATCGTTTTGCTGATAATTCTCCTGGCAGAGCTGATATTACTCATTTTGTTCTTTGTTTATATGGACAAGGTAAGCAAGTATGACACACAGATTAATTATCTTTACTAGCAAGTAAAACAGGTTCAATTTGCTTTTGTTAGATGAAAGTGTGAGGGTTTTCTCTGCTCTTCAGTTTGGCAGAGGCTTAACCCTTAGGTCTTGGCTGCTTTCTGTAAGCTGCTTCTGAGGGAAAAGGAAGGGAGGAAATCATAAAGAGGGCAAGTAGGAGAAAACATTTTTCTCCCTGAAATAAAAGCCATGGTCCAAAGCCTTCTGTTTAGTCTTATCCTAAAAGTTAAGACACCTATCAACATAGTTATTTGATGTTTCTGCAAAAAGCTGATGATCTTATGGATCTGGGTTCTGGGAGGTTTGGACTTAGTTATCTTCTTAGGGCCAACCCTTCTACAGAACTGGAGAAGCAAGGAGCAAATTCGGGGAAATGAAGAGGCAGCTTCTCATAAAGCCCACTTGTATCCTGCTATCTGGTAATGATTAAGAGAAGCAGGTAACGCTGACTGGCTTAGCAGCTCAGTAAGACTGAAAAAATCCTGGGAGAATTGGAGAGCTCTGTTAAACATAGGACAGAGCCTTATGCTATGAGCATATCCAGACTCATTTCAAAACAGATCTCTTTCCATGTTGTATCTCTTCCCAGATTGTCATGATGATGTCTGCCACTTTCAAGGAGTTGGGGTGAACTTCTGTTTTTGAATAAAATGTGAAAGAGGAATGAAATAGATCTTACAAAATAGTTGTCCTCAATGCCTGGATCTATACATAGGCTAACTCTTTCTGTTCTGCCAGCTCACTGCTGAGTTGGCAAGCTGAGTTGGCAAAACTGCAAACTGCTTCTTAGCCTTTTTCCAAACCTTCATTGGATTTGGCTGTCAGAGCCAAGATACATTCCTACTTACATCCAAAATTTCAGGCTTGGACAGAAATTCATATGAGAAATAGGACATATGAGACCTCTTGTTAAGCATTCCAACTTCCTCCTTTGAAGCAAGAACACTTTCAAAAACTTTAAGTCCTGCAAGCATGTCCCAACAAGCAGAACAATGATAATGCCCTTTCTCAATTGATTTCATATTGACCATTAACTATAGCCTGCCTGAACTTGCGCAAGGAACAACTAAGTTAAGTTTGGGAGATGGAGACTCCAGTTTTAGGATACTGGCAAATTAAACTAGGCCATAAGTTACTGTCGTGAGAGGCTGCTGTGATATATTGTCAACATCTGTCTGTGGCAAAGTTAACATAAGCTCAGCTTATGCTGATTACTTCGGTTAGTTTGGATCAGATAACTATATGATAGACTCTTACTAGATGGGAAACTGTTTAAATTCTCATGAAAATTAATCCAGGAGTAATTAATCTGAGAGACAGACCTCACCTTGGCAGGTGCTTGAAGAGACCTTATGAGAGTATTGAAGATAAGAGAGATTTTTTCTGCCCATGTTAATTTTGTGATGTGACAAAAGAAATATATTCCACATTCAGGTCTGCACAATTTGGTCCTTTCCTACAAATAGCAGTGCACTCACATTCAGTATTTGTATGATGCAGGTCAGTGAGAACGCAAAGAAGGATTTGAAGGAAGGTATGAAGCTGTACAATTCAGAAAATAATGTTGGACTGAAAAATGCATGGAATATCATTCAAGCAGAGGTAACTCATTTTCTCATTAGAAAAAATAGCAATTTGGCTACAAAGGTTGCCACAGTCTGTTAACTGTAGGATCTGTTTTCAATTTAAAAGATGACTAATGCAGGCTTTTGTTTTGGGTCTTGCACTCAAATATCTAGGAAGTACTCTCAAACTCAGGATCAAGGAGTGCTTTGTAAGGTGAAAGTTGCTTACCTCTGTCTGAGAACTGTGTTTGTCATGTGAAAATATAGTCTGTAACAGAGGAAAAGAGCAAAACCTGCATATATAGAACAGTTCAGGACTTGTAGGCAAATAGAAATTACCACATGTTTTGGCATTTGGGCATTTGTCTCTGGGACAAAAATGCTAACATGCCTTGGATATAGGACTGCCTTTTTTTTTTTTTTTTTTTTTTTTTTTAATGTCATTAAGTATTTGCTTTTAGTTATCACTAGGCACAAAAAAAAAAAAAACCAGTACAGGGTGTAAAGAAGTGGTCAGCCTCACCTCAGTGCCTGGTATGATTATGGGAGAGATCCTGAAACTGATATTCCTGGAAGCTATACTGAAACATACAGAAGGCAAGGAGGTGGTTAGAGACAGCCAACATGGCTTCACCAAGGGCAAATCATGCCTGATGCAGCTAGTGGCCTTCTCTGAAGGAGTTATTGCATCGGTGGACAAGGAAGGGCTACCGATGTCATCAACATGGATTTCTGTAAGGCCTTTGATACACTCCCCTACAGTACTCCTACAACAAAATTGGAAGCCTATGGGTCTGATAGATGGGCTGTTAGATGGCTAAGGAATTGGCTAGATGGCTGCATCCAAGGAGTCATAGTCAATGGCTCCACATCCAAACGTAAACCATTAATGAGTGGTGCCTCTCAATGATCTCTACTGGGACCAATACTATTATACATCTTCATCATTGACATAGTGCACCCTCAACAAGTTTGTGGATGGCACCAAGCTGAGCGGTGCAACTAACCATCCAGAGGGACCTTGGCAGGCTTGAGGATTGGGCCCTTGTGAACCTCTTAAAGTTCAGTAAGGCCAAGGTCCTGCACATAGGTTGAGACAATCCCTGATATCAACACTGACTTTAATGAATTGATGGAATGCAGCCTTCCTGAGAAGGACTTTGGGATACTGATGGATGAAAAACTGGAAATAAGATGGCAATGTGCACTTGCAGCACAGAAAACCAGTTGTATCCTGGATGCTTCAAAAGAAGCATGGCCAAGAAGTTGAGAGAGATTATTCTCTCTCTCTGCTCTTGTGAGACCTCAGCCTGGAGTTCTGCATCTCCAGTTCAAGAAATGCAGGGATATGTTACATCAGATCCAAAGGAGGGCCACAAAAAAATGATCAGAGGCTGAAACTTCTGTCCTATGAAGAAAGGTTGAGTGAGTTAGGGTTTTTTTAAGCCTGGAACAGAGAAGGCATCAAGGAGATCTTATTAAAGCCTTCCAGCATATAAAGTCAGCTTGTAAAAATGACTGAGAAATACTTTTCTACTATACTACCAGGATATGTAGTGACAGAACAGAGGTAATGGTTTTAAACTGATGGTCAGTAGATTTAGGTTGAATATAAGGAAGAAATTCTTCACTGTGAAGGTGGTTAGATACTGGAGGAAGTTGTCCAGAACAGTAGTGGATGACTTGTCATTAGAAGTTTTTGAAGTCAGGTTGGATAGGGCTTCAAGCAGTGAAAGATATCCTTGCATTTCACAGTTAATATGGAAATAGATGATTTTTAAGGGTCCCTTCCAACCCAAACCATTCTATGATACTGTGATTCTAGCTGAAAGTTTGCTATGGTATACTTTTCACAAATTGTGTATAGTTAAGATGATTTATTAATTTTTTACCATAGATGAAATGCTGTGGTGTAAATGACTTTACGGATTGGTACCCAGTACTGGGAGAAAACATTGTCCCAGACCGATGCTGCACAGAAAACTCTCAAGACTGTGGACGGAATTCCACTGAATTAGTGTGGAAAACGGTAAGGTCAAGTCTTAGAGAGGGGTGGGAAGGAACAAAATAGAGGGAATGCATATAAAAGAAATGTAACCTTGAGAATTCGATTTTCATCTTACAGGGATGTTATGAGAGAGTTATGACTTGGTTTGATGAGAATAAACATGTCCTTGGCTCAACTGGGATGTGTATCCTTATAATGCAGGTAATGCTGGTTTGATGTGTGTCAACATAGATTCGACTTGCTCTGAACATCCTTGTTTCTGTTACATGAAAAGTGGTCCTCAACTGCTTTGAGTTTGATCATGTTTTCAAAAATGTCAGATTTATTCTGTGAGCTTATTTGAGGCTTTATCTTTGTAAAGAATACAGATCAGTCATCATGCTGATCCTCAAAGAAGATATGCTACAGTGGGGTTTCACTTATCTGCATTTTTACTTCAGAGCCTGGGGTTATCAGGTTTAGTATCCGTTTGTTACCTTGTCTCTTAGAGAACTCTACTTTTTTAAATTTGGAAGCAAATTCTGGAAATTGCCAGAATGAATTAAATCATGGCTACTGAACTGAGTAAGTTAATATGTGCATAAAAAAGGAAATGCAGAAGTATCAACATAGTCTAATATTGTTTGGGCACTCCTGCATAACTGCTGTACTTTGTACAGATTGCCAGAATCTGATGTTTTCAGTCACAGGTTTTTGGTTAATCAAGCACAAGATTTTGGGTAAAAAAGTGACACACCTATGTTTTTCTGAATTTTTTTTTTTCCTTCATCACTGCTTTAACAGATGACACATCTTCAGGCATTGCTGTGTGCCTTCATAATATGCATCCTGGTTCACTGATCAGTGCTGAAGACTGAGAAATCTGACTAGTGTAGAATGACTTTTAAAACTAAAGTTGGACCATGAACACAGGTAGTGTAGTTTTGGCCATCTTGTTGTACTGAAGCCTTCATTGTTTGCTTTCCTTCAGATTCTTGGCATGGCCTTCTCCATGACACTCTTCCAGCAGATTCACAGGACTGGCAAAAAATATGATGCCTAAAGCCTCTGAAACATTATCACATCAGCCCTTCTGTTTGATCATAAAAATGAACAAAAGGAGTGACTGCAAAGAGTATCAAGCCAAGCCCTGCTGAGTGAATCCATCCCACTGACCGATCTACTTTGTTGTTACTTGTACAGATATTATCAGAACTTGTTGTTTGATTAATATTTTTGTCTGTTTCACATTTGCCATTTATTTGCCAAAGAGAGGGGGAAAAGCTCCCGAACAAATGGATTTTCTGAACAAAATCAGAGATCTGTTCCAAGACTATTCCCTTGATTTAAGAAAACGTTTTGCTCTACCAATACATGCTAAATGTGCAAAAGTTATATAAGTTAAACTTTAAGGGAGAATTCTTCAAAGTCTTCCATTACGTTTTCAACCCTCATGTTTAATTCACTGGAAGTCTTGTAAAAGTCACTCTAACTGGGAGTCCTATGAATTGGAGCTTCTTGTACCTGATGGTGTATCCTTTTTTTTTACGATAATGATGATTATTAATATTATGATAAATATAGCTTAGAATTTAGTAGCCTGATTTATAGCTTCTATATAGTATATCTGTTTTTACACATTTATTGTACATTAGTGTAGAAACCACTATGCAATCTCCTGAGGATATATTTTTCAAAGTTGACAGTTGGGGGGGACAGATAAAGAGATTGTTTCTCAAGTTCACTACTTGAGAAACACTCCTCCTGACTCCTACTTACTGCTCCTGGCTAAATTTCGGTGTTTTTACCCAGCCAAAGCAGACTGTGCCACTGTAATTGATGGTTCTTGTTAGACTGCTTTGATGTTATGCTACTTTGAAATCTAGAAGTACTGGCGAAGTGAATGAATTCTCCCTGCCATAAAGGAGAAAGGTTGCAGTCTGACCTTCTGGTCACTTGGCAGCAGATTTCACAGACTGTATTGTCTGTTTCAAAAAATTTGCCTAAAGCATGGCATGCTACTGGATATTAGAAAGAGGGGTAGCAATTTTATTACAATTTTGTCATGCTATGCCTTTCAGTGAAGGGGTTCCCTCAAAGAGATGACAGCTATCTCTCTGAGCTGGAAAAGGTGTCTCTGGACAGAGAGGAACATGAATTTGATTAAAGAAGAGTAGATTCAGGAAAGGGGCAGTTTCCAAAAGAAACTCAGAGAGACTATGCACTGTCACACCTTCAGCACAGAACTGGTTCTTGCTGGGAGATTGCCAAGTCTACTCAATGAGGTGATCAAGAGTTCACTGAGATGCGATGCATATTTTTTAGCCATATTCTGACTACAAAATTTGAACAAAAATTTTAGTTTGAATGCCATTTTATTGCAAGCCAATGCCATTTACTCTTTTCATTATTATTTTTTTTTTTTTTTAAGAGATCTCTCCTAAGTTTTACAGTTTTGTGAAGGAAGAAGAAAAGGCCATTGGAGGATGTTGTGTTTTAGCTCCAATCAGGGCTCAACTCAGCTCTGAAAGGAATTCTACTGCTTATATTAGTGGCAGTTAGAGGGGATCTTTGTAGGTTACCTCATCCAATGTCACTCTTAAAAGAGAGCTGTGACCTATGTGAGGTGGAATTCACTATGATGTTATTAGCCTGAATAATAGAAACTGCTAAGGATGGAGATTTTATGCCTCTGTGGTATCCCATTCAGAGACGTGCCATCTCAAACTACTCCTGTGGTAAATACATTTCTCCTAATGTCTAGTCTGAATATTTGTGCTTTAAACTCTTAAAATATATTGTTTTCATTGTATAATTCAGCCAATCTTTTCATGATGAGCTGAAATAATGGTTGGGCCGCTTCCTATCCGGGAAGTATGAGTACCCTGTTTATCTTACTAGTAGGTTCTGTTTGCGTTTGTAAATCAGACAGCAATAGCATTTTGTGTGGACTCTCTGTCACTTTTTGAAGTTCCTTTGAGATCAGTATGACAGAATGAGTGTGAATGCGTGGGACAGAGAGATGAATTTGGATTTTGGGTATTACAGTGATGAAGGCGGTTACTAATCTTAAAGCATGGCCCTTGTCCACATGAGCATGATGCCTGAAGTTTCACAAATCTCTTGTTTCCTACTGAGGAACACTGTATGAGCTCAGCTATTTAATTTGCATTGCCTTTGAAATCCAGGGAAGGAGTAGAAGAAAAGCACAGTAACTGAATCCAGTTTTAATTCCATTTCTAACAAAAATTGGGACCAAGAACATCTGAGCCTCATTGGAGATGTTGCTTATCGAAGAAGGAGCTCTCATGCCCAGTGTACTTGCTGCTACATGTAAGACTGTATACAAAATTACTAAAATGTGTTGCTATTTCTACAAGAAAAGACAGAACAATTTTCATTTAATGGCTCTATTACATTCTTCCTTTGGGCAGAGGTGCTTTGCTTTCTTTAATCTTTTCTGGGATTCAAGAAGAACAGGATGCATCACATCACATCTGTCCTCTTGGGTTGCACAGTGGTACCTGCTACAACTTAAATTTCAATCTACATACAGTTTTTATACAAAAAAAAATATATATATATATATTAGTGAAAATAATAGGAAAGTAAAAAAAAGTTTTTTTTAAGTTTATGAATAAAACAGAGAAGAAATGCGTAGTTGCAAATTTGACTATTTTGCCTTCCACCTAAACTTTTTTTAGAATGCTTCATTCCATTTCACAATCTAATAGTAAGTAGCATAGATCCTAATCTGAAGATTACTTTTATCATTCTAAACGCAACATTAATTGAGATAGTTACACAAGCTTTGTGTATTCATCTCTGTGAAGCCAGTCTACAGTAAGGTAGTCAAGAGCAGGGCTGGTTTGTATCTCTAGCTGACTCACTGATGTGGGAGAAGACAGACATCCTGAAAGGAGAAGAAAAGTAATGCCATTTTCTAGGCAACAGAAACAGCCTTGGAAACTGTGAGGCTGCATCAGTAAGTTTGTCAGGGAAAGCACTGACTGTCTCATAACTGTTTGGTCTCATGTATATATGCACCTTTCTTGCTTATGCTGATGGGTGGCTGTCTATGCGTTTTCCCCAAACATCATTTTAGTTATTTAGCTGCAAATTTTTAGCATGTTTTTAAATTAAAAAAAAAGTGATAATTCAGTAAAAATATATTTAGTATACACAAATATTGATTTGTATCAATACATACCTCTCTGCATCTCTAATTCATGAAAGCACAGTTCAAGTGTGTGAAAATGCTGTTTCTTTGAGTATTTCTTTAGATTATAGTGTATCTGCTGTCTCACCGTGCTTTATGTTTGGAAGCTGCATCAGCACTTAGCAGAGACATATTGGGAAAACTGCTTGAAAACTGTGGAAGTGAAAGCAGTGAATTATGTTCCTTCTTGGTGGTACTAAGGTTTTTAGTCATAGGAATTGCAGGTGGAGAGCACTGAAAAGAGCACACTCTCTGCACATAGCATGTGAGGTGTAGCATGTGAGATGTTACAAACAATGGCACAAATTTGTCAGTGATAACAGATTAGTTGTGTATGCTATGCATTGAGTTCTTGGACTGTGGTCAAGTTATGCCAACTCTCTTACCTGTGTCCCTCCCCGCTGTCTCCATTATTATTAATATACATGGACTACAAACATACACAGGAGAAGTGCAAGCAGAAGACAGCAGAATTGTTCCTCGTGGTCTTTTTTGGGCAGTGTGTTGGTCAAGTATAGGGAAGACAAGAAAGGAAAGGGTATTTTCCTAGCTGATATTTTTTGGGAGCAGCATGAAATAGGGCACATATTCTGATGTAACTTACTTCTATAGGGTTGAACAGCTTCATCCTGTTGCCTACGTGGGGAAACATGGAGATGTTTGCCTGCAGACTAGCCAGCCGTCTGTTGTGCAGTAGATAGTAGGCACAAAGAAACAACATACCATTCCCACCAGACGATGTTTGCACCAGTGTTTCTTCTATGCAATACCTTTTTTGCCTTTATATAAAAGTTTTTTTAATAGGATGATACACAAATAAAGAATATTTTAAAAGGTGCTTCTTGGAGCTCATTTCTTTCCCACCCTCTTTATCACTAAAATCAAACGTGTTCTAAAAAAATACCTAAAAGATGATTCACAGAGATCCATTCCTACTTAAATGTCGCTGAGATTCCACAGGAGTTGCTTGAATGGGTTGGTAAACTATGATCCATTTGGGCAGGACAGAAAGAAGGATGTGGCTGAGATAAAGGGCTAAAGTCAGAGAATATGTGCATAGATATGGAGATGTATTAAGTCAGAAGGAGAGGACTAGAATTTAAAGCCACTTAGGAACAAAGAGGGAGTGAATAGTTCAGAGTGTTGAGTGAATGGAAGCTAGTAAAGTATGAACTCTGAAAGTACTGTGTCTTGCAACCCAAGGATTGGAAGGCAACTGGAACTTCTATACTGTTTAGTATGTGAGTTGAGTGTGAATCGAAGAAATAGATGTGTAGAAACTTAACAGCAAAGTTTTGTTACTGTTAAGTCAGGTATTCTTTATTAGCGGCACCAGAAAGCCCTGGGGATGTTTCCACCATAAGCACTTCAAAGATTACATGATTCAGAGTTCGTTATATTTCCACGGATGGTACATATTCATGAATTACACGAGGCAATTAACATATACATGCTCAGATAGTGATTTATGATGTTTCCAGTCTTCTATTCCATGGTCTCTTCTACCATCTATTGTCCTTTTAGCATCATGACAGTCCAACCAACAGTCTTTTACTTCATCCAGTGATCTTCCTTGCTTGTCCTCTAGATGAACTTTCTTCATCGATGCACCAAAATAGTAGCATTTGTTCATTCGGCCATTATTTCTGGACATCTGCTTCTCCTTGGATAGAGATAAGTTTGGCAGCCCATTCATTTGTTCATTCATTCATTCATTCATTCATTCATTCATTTACTGGGGTGTTAACCTGCCCTTTAGTGATGCATACTGGGGTGCAGAAGGAAAGGAGGATAGTGTGGAGTATCTTGATGCCTGCCTGTTGCATCCCAACCTAATCCCAGAGTGAGACAATTTGTCCTTGTGTGGAGGTCTTTGCTTTCATTATTGTGTTTCTTTTGCCAAGGGTCTCTTATCAAAACAGAATAGCCTTACAGCATGCTTTCTATTCTATAATACTACATCCATACTGTTTGCAACGTCTAAAAGCTGTTACAGTAATGCAAGAATTAATCACATAATACATCAATTCAACAACTATATTTTTAAAATATGCTACTAAAATATATGGTATTTCTACTTTTTCATATCAGCTATTTCTAAAAACAAGTAACAAATTACGCTGTGCCCTACTTCAAATCAAGTGGAAAAAGGCTGGAGCTGGAAGTTTTACTGTAGGCTGGGATTGGGGAAAGTGTGAGGTGATAGTTGAGGGGCCTGGAATTGGAGAGTCAGTCAGAATGAGAAGACTAAAACTTTGACGGAGAGAAGAAGAGGAATGGGTATGGAAGCCATGTATGGTAGAGGAGGATAAATGGAATTTGGAGTTGAAAAGTATGTTGGGAGTGTGAGTCTTGGAGGCAAGAGTATGTCTAGACAAGCAGAGAAAAGATTGTCAGTGGAAGGTGCACACTGTGAGGGAAAAAGAGACAAGAGGTACAAAACATTTTAAGATAATAGGAAGAAGACTAAAGCAAGAGGATATCTGTGTTGAGCAAGACTTAATGATACTATGATTCCATTCATTCCTCTAGTGACAACAGTCTTCAGAGAAGAAATCTCTTTGCAGCTTTCACTTGGTTTTAGCAGCCCCTTCCCAACCCCACTCCAGCTGTAGCCTGTCAGCCCTAACCAGAATCCAAACTGACCCATAGTCCAAAGACTCCAATCCATGAATAGACTCAAATAGATGGGTCCTAATTACAGACTGTATTACCTTTTTCTGTCCCTTACTATTCCCACTGCACATGTAGCACTCTATATTCTCTTAAACTTTAAGTATCTTATAGGCTAAGACCCCCCTCTCTCAAGATCCTCAGTCTTCCTTCATTGGCTGGTCCTTTTCAGTACCACTGTAATATGGTTTTGTGCTTTCCTCTGATTGTCAGCATTTACCATAACCTGTGGGCCTTTACAGGACCCCACTTATGCCAGAAACTTATTTTTCCTGAGAGAAATTTTATTTGTAACTGATGCTTTTGTTTCAGCAATCCCATTTCAGTCACAGTTGTCGTCCAAAATCCAGGAAGAAAATTCTCCAACTCCAGTGCGGTGTTAGAAAGCGGTATTCCTTTATTCCTCATGATACATATCAGGCAACTTGACAAACAAGCACACGCTCTGAGAGTTCAGGTTCTACATTTAAACAGTTGAGACATACATATACTATATATTGGCATACATATTCATTCTTTTCCAAGAACTCATTAATACATGCTAATATCCGTCTGGGCATGTGCAGTAGTGTCTTGGGTGGTCATATGCCCACTTACTTTATCCCCATTTTTTCCATTATCAGCTTCATTGCTTTTGGCTGACCTTTAGCTATTTTTCCCCAGTTTGGCAAATTTCCATTGCTTGTTAGGCCATAACAAGCAACTTCCAAAACAATACATGTGAAATCTGAGGAAGAAATCCTTTGCACCTGTTGGGTGCAAAAGATAAAAGTAGTCTATTATGACTCCAGTGCTTCTTGTGAAGCAAAATTGTTGAGGAAAACAAGACTGTTCACAGAGGTTGAGAAAAGGAAACAAGGTTGTTCACACACCAAGCAAAATTGAAATTGAAAGTTCTAGAACTAACGCTCATGGATTCCTTTTGTTAAACTAACATATTCATCCTTAAACTAATATACTGACCCCTATTGCTAAACCAGCCTATATCACAGTAGAGATGTGACTTTCAACTCTTGTGACTTCACAGATTCCATATTCATGAGAGACTTCTTCTGCAGTCCTGACTTTCCTTCGGCAGGCTCTTTCCAGCCCCACCCCAATTTCACCGGTGTACTCAACCATAATCCAGCCATAATCCAAAGGATCTTACTCTTTTCTCAGATGTATTACTGAGAAAATATTTTTTTTCTGCAGCCATCACTTTTCTTTAGCAGTTCTTTTCCAGCCACATGACAAATGTAGCATTTGTAACACATCTTTCTTTCAGTCCTAGCCCTATGCGGAACTATGGTCCTGGGTCTATATGATCCTGGAACTGTATTCCTCCTTTCACAGGCCCTGTATTACTCCTCAGACGCAAATATAAGTGTGCTTACTATTTTTGGCATCCCTGCTTCAACTGTAGCACTATGCTTTCTCTGCCCTCACCCTAAACTTTGTGATTCTAACTTGTGATTGACAAACAAACCTGGGACCTCACTTCCTGGAAAAAAAGTCACTGTTCCTTAGAGAATTCTTCTATGGCCCAAAGATTCTTTTGGTAGTCCATTTCCAGCATCATTCCAACTACTGTGCTGTGCTTTTACTCTCTCAAACTGAACTTGAGCCTCAGTTATATAGTAAGGACCCCGCTCCCGCTACAGACTCCATATTCCTCAGAAAAAAATATCTTCATACATGTTTCACTTTTATTTGCATCTTTCCTGCATGACTTCAAGTGTCGCTTTGCAGTCTCTTTTTCTTTCATCTCCGATCCTTACCGTGATTCTAGATTTAACATTTTTTAATCAAGGTTGAGCAAGAGTACTGCTGTTCTCTAAGGGAAGGTGAGGTGGGAACCAAGAGTTCCAGCACCATTAGTAGAGATGGGGCATCACCAGGCAGGGCCCAGTTCTTTTGAGGCCATGGCACTCAAGCGAGGCGAACAGGATAGATCTGGAAATGGTGACATCTGACCTGAGTACAGATCATCAAGGAAGTTCATGATAATGAGACAAGTCTGAGATGAAACCAGGCTTCACTCAATAAATAGGTTAGTGCTAGAATGAAGGCCAGTGACTGCTAGGCTTGTCCATAGTGATTGCACAAGTCTGAATTTAAGCTAGGGAGTCAGTTTGCATCACAGCATGGATCAAGGGGTTCTATTTCCTGCTCATTTGGATGGATTGCCCCTGAGCTTGTACAGGCTACTGATGGTGCCACAGCAATGGTTGCTAAAAAAGAGGGACTTATACTTTTTATATTAATTTTATTAATAGAAGACAATGCAATTGCCACTGGCTACTCATGTTTGATGAAATACTGCCGCATCGTACATCAAGAAAATTTATGTATCATCATTAAAGCTATGACTTTTGTGAAGTCTAAGGGACTGAATCATTGCAAATTCCAGGAATTTCTTAAAAGTATGGATGCTGATTGTGGGGAGATCATTCACTTTTCTGAAGCCAAGTGGCTAAGCTGAATTAAAATACTAAGTGATTTTACGATTTGTGAAATGAAATTAAGTCATTTATGGAATCAAAAGGAAAACTTGTGCCTGAACTTGAAGGTGAAAATCAACTTACTGTGCTATGTTTCAAACCATAGCAGAGTTCAAAATAAATTTTGGCAAGCTCAAGTTAAGTCATATAATTTCATGCATTCGCTATACATTGTCCTGGGAACATCCCTCATTTCATAATCATGTCTTGTTCATGTCATTTATTCATGTGGTGCTATCCACCATCCCTGGATCTGTTTAAAAACCATTTGCATGTGGTGCTCAGGGACATGACTTAGTGGAGGGCTATAAGAGTTAAGGTATTATGGTTAGGTTGTGGTTGGACTCGATGATCTTTAAGGTCTTTTCCAACCAGACATTAATACATAAATTTCATAAAAACAAGGTAAAATATCCCACCAGCTTTATGTTTTTGTTGCTCCTTTTTACATTTTAATAAAAATATATTTAAAATAGGTTTTATTACTTATCTACATTAATTATATTTTGTATGCATCCCAAGGCAATTTCTCTTCACTCATTTTGGCTGAGGCAAGCCAAAAGGTTGGACACCATGTTGTAGTCAGTGTTGCCCCAGGCAATATCATTGGTGTCCACATGGAAGAAATAGCAGGAAGTAAGAATCACAAAGTTGGACATACTCTCACAACAACATCTCAGATCCAGACAAACAGCAATCTTCTCTAGATGACAAGCCAAATTATCAGATTGGCCTGTCGACTGCAGAAGGGAGTTGCACACTACTGTAATTTACCACTTCTTTCTGGAGATCTTGCATGATTCAGAGTGAACTCACCCCGATACTTCACATGAAAGCATAACTAGACAATCCTCATTTTTGAGAGTAGCGAACCCTGTAGTTTTAAACTTGTAGGTGGACCCTTCCTCTCAATGTCAACAGTCAATGCCTTTCATTCTTTGCCTTCCCCAGAGGTTGCACTTACTATTCTATTCGGAACAGATTCTGCCTGCAGCTAAGGTCTTCAAGCTGTTGCATTTCTGAGATCATGTCTGTCTCTCTCATCCTATCTCATCTTCCTCCAAGAGAATATTCTAATAAAAAGAGAAATAAGTCTGAAAGGTCTGCAAAGATCAGCAAATTGTTTTTGAGAGCCTCGCAATATAGGAAACAATTTGTACATGTCTTAGAGAATAAAGAGTAGACTCAGAAAGGAGAAAATAGTGAAAAGATAGCCAGAAGTCTCATAGAAACCAGAAGAATTGATGAAATACTGAGATAGACAAAGATCACATTATAGACTCCCAAGTGTTTGCAAAGCCCATACAAAACAACGAAAATAAGCAGAGGCCAACAAAGCAACAGAGTCTGAAAGAAGGGCAGGGAAATGAAGTAGTCTAAAGGAAAGTAAAAAAGCCTGTAAGTTCCAGAGGGAATAAAATGTTGCAGTGCCGGAGAGGCCAAAGAAATCAACAAGACAAATGACCCACCCAGAGAATACAGAAGAGCCTCAGGTATAATAAAAAAGCATCACAGAGATGAAAGGAACCTCCAGAGTACCCAAGGGTTTTCAGAGGAAAACAAAACAAAAAAGGCATAAACCTTGAAAGAACCCCAAGAGGAGTATCAAAGATACTCTGTAAAAGACTCAGAGAATACAGTGTAGCCTCAAAGAGACAGAAAAATAATAGTAGAAAGGCAAAAAAGAACCATGGGGAATACAACACAGACCTTGGATATGACAAGAAAGCAGCAGAGATTCTGAAAGTTCAGTAGCACAAGAGAGAGTACCACTGCAACTGCTAAGAAAGGACAGAAGATTAAAGGAATGGCAGAGAATAGCCCAGGAGTGGGGAAGAAAAAAGCAGGGAGGCTTTCTCCCAGGAGAAAGAAGAGTAGCTGCTGAAATGCCAAGAATCTTGAAGACAGTCTGAAATAGCCCCAGAAAACCCAGATGAGCTTCAGGAATGTGAAGAAAAAAGAAGCTGTAGAAAGACTGGAAGTGCTTCAAAGTCAGCTTAGAAAGGGGAAAGAACAGACTAAAGGCCTTAAAAGGAGCCATAGCAGCTTTGGAGAGGCTAGGAAAGCAGCAAAGAGGTTGAGAGAGTCCAAGAGAATACAGAGTAGCCTTGCAGAGGCTAAGGGTCTAGAATAGAGCACGAAAGAACATCAGTGAAGTCTCAGAGAAGTAAAGAAAATAGCATAAAGCCTGCAAATGTGAAGGATAACAGAGACCAGTCTGAGAAAGACGGAAAAAAAATAGCTGCAAAGAGACATAGCATACAATATCCTTGACAAGGTGAAAAAACATAGCACAAAACTGAAAGAATGCAAGCAGAGCAGAGAGCAGGCTCACAGAGACCATGAAAAAACAGAGATGTTAAAAGAACCCTAGGAGAAGAGAATACCATTGGAAGGCAAAGAAAGTAGGAAATGATAGATTAGAAGAACCTAAGCAGTGTATGCTTAGGGCAGAATGGAAACAAGCAAATAGCCTCAAACAGCCTCTGGAAGTATGCAGAGGAGGTCTTTGTGTGAGAGAGACCTGGGTAGGTTGGTTGAGGCTGTGGCTGAGGGCAGAAGGAGCCTTTGGCAGAACCTTGAGACAGAGATTTCCAGTCTTCTTTGTGGTTAGCCTCTACCTGGAAACTGAACAGGATTTGTCATGTTCTGGTCTTGGACCTGCGGAAGGAGGCCATTTTCCAAATCTCATGTGGAGCTAGAGTTTCTGCTGGGGCCCAGCACTTTTCTTCCTTTCAGAGTACTGCAGTGCAAAGACAGGAGAGCCATAGTAGTATCTACACAGCAAAAAATCTTAAGAGTTTACAGGGAACACATTTTTGTGGTGTACATAGAGTGAGCGTGCTGAGACATGCCCTTATGGCTCTGCAGTTTTACAAGCTGAAGGCTCAGCTTCAGCTCCAGGAAGGCTGACAGGCAGGAAAGCAAGAACGGCAGCAAGAGGACAGCATTTCATTCTTGTCAGTGCAACACAGCTATGTTAACTCCTGATTCCAGCCTTGTCACCTGCATCCTTTCTATAAGACTCTGTACTGCTGTTGACGCATTGCTGAGCCATCACCAGATGGCTCAGGGATGATGCCTCTGCAATACTGCAAGGACATCACTTTGCCAGGCTGGGAAACAGAGGTGTTCTGGCTCCTTATGTTTATAGACATTGGAACAATGTTTTGTTCTCACTAGATAATATGCTGTTCCTTATCTTCAGAAGAGGAAAAATAAATGTACCTTCAAATCTTTGTTTTCTAGTACTTGTTCAAATGCATCGACTTTTGGATAGTTATTCTTGATGTATTCTGTAGACTAAGCTACCTTTTAGACCCTACAGGAATGAGAGATCTAGATGATAAGAAACTAAATCTACAACTCAGTGGATCCAGGAAAGCACTGGTGCACACGTACATATCACAACAGAAAATTAAAAAATGACACAAATTTTAAGGTGAAAGGAATCTATGAAAATTAACATTTTTCAAGTTACACCAGGCTGCTTAGGGCCTTAGCCAGTCGAGCTAGGAATAACAACATCAACGAAGAACCTACAACCTCTCTGAGGAACCTGTCCTAGCCTTTGACTACATTAATAATTAAAAGAAATATCCTAATAGCTAACTGGAATTTTCCATGACATAACTTAGTCCAACAGCTCTCATCCTTTCACTCTACACATGTGAGAAAAGCCCAGCTCTGTTTTATCCACACTTTCTACTTAGTTAAGTGAAGACTGCAAGTGAGATTTCCCTTTTCTTCCTAAGAGCAAATTCAACTCTCATTTTTCCCTGGTATGTGTGAGATAACTGTGACAGTGTTGCAGTCTCCAAATTATCTTAATGGCATGCCATTGGACCCACACCAGTATGTTAGTTTCTTCTTCTGCAGGGAAGACTAAAACTGGGAACAAGTACTAAAGTTCTAGTAGAACACCAAATAGAGGATAATAAATTATCTCCCTTGTTACATTGTCTACCCTTTTGCTAATACTGGCTTGTTCATCAATAAGATTTACTGCTGAGTCACATTCAACTCTAAAAAGACTTCTGATGTCGTCTTCTGTAAAGATGCTTTTTTCCACTTTGGCCCCCAATCTGTACTGTAGGATGGGGTTATTCCACCCCAGTCTCAGGATTTCATACATTTGCTCTTACTGAAACTCAGAAAATTCCTGTTAACCCTTTTCTTCAGTCTGTTGAGAACTCTCTACATGGCAGCCCTCCCCTCCAGTACGGACCACCTTCCCCACCCATTTGAACCCACTCATCCATGAACTTGCTGTGGAGCACTCCATCCCACTGTCCATTGTTAATAAACAATCTTGGCACCAATATTTACCTCCAAATGGGGCTGAGTAGGGGGACAGTGAAGAGGTACATAAAGAAGAGGGAAGATGTGCTTTACATGCACAAATTTGTGCCAGAGAGATGCTGGGAAGAGGAATCTGAGGTCCCTTGAGTGCAAATGAGGAAACCAAAAGTGTAGGCACCAAAGCCAGGATTTGGCTCAGCTACAACAAGAGAAGCTGGGGAAAAGAGGAGACGCTGCTGTTTTTATTGTGTGAAAATACCGAAGAGGAAGATGAGCTGCAGGATGTGATCATTCCAACTCTGGAACACCAACTCCTTAATATTCATGTAAAGGACGGGTACAGCAAAAGGAAGGGAAGAATTCGGGGAGAGTTTTAAGGATGCACTGAGAACCTTTCACAGAATGATTGAGGTTGTAAGAGATCTCTGGAAATCATCTAACCCAACTTCATTTCTCAAAGCATAAGCCTTGTCCAGAAAGATTTTGAATAGCTCCAACAATGAAAACTGCAGCCTCCCTAGACAACCTGTGACCACAATTGATCATACACAAAGTAAGGGTAGCATTAAGTTTTTCTTATGTTTAATTGGAATTTCCTGTATTTTTATTTGTGTCCATTGCTGCTTGTCATTTCACTAGATGCCACCAAGAATTTGGTTCTATATTCCTTGCTCTACCCCCACCATCAGGTATTTATACAAGCCACTAGGTTTTAACTCTACAAACCTTCTCGAGGCTAAATAATTTCAGGTTTCTCACTCTCTTTACATGTCAGATGCTCTAATCCCTTAATCATATGCATGGCCCTTATGCCACTGGTAGCAACCCTTTGAGCTCAGCAGATCAGGCAGTTTCTCTCATTGTTTCACTGCAGAATTTGGTCAGACGATATCTCTTTGGAAGTCAATGTGAACAACTGCCAATTACCTTCATATTATTGAAAATAATTTCCATAAGGATTTGTTCCGTCACCTTTCCCAGAATCAATGCCAGGCAGACTAGTCTGTTGTTCCTTGGATCCTCTTTCTTGCTCTTCTTGAGATTTGCTCTTTTCTAGTCCTTGGGAAGGACTAAGGATCATTATGGCATTCCAAAGAAAACTGAGAGTAGTGTTGTGACTGCATCATCTGGCTCCTTCAGTATTTGTGGCTGCATGACAGCAAGTCCCATGGATGAATATATGTCCAGTCTGTTCAGATGTTCCCTGATAAGGGCTTTCAGAGGGACCTTTTGGATCTGGAAGTAGGAAAGATACTTCTGACAAGAAACTTGAGAACCATGAGGATATATAACACAGAGACATGGGAATTAATTTTGCTTTTTCTTGTGGGTGGCTCTGCTCTTCAGAATTCCCAGACAACCCAATCCCACAGTTTGCAAAGTAGGATTTTCTGTGATCACTTCAATCTTGCTCACTTCATTCCCCAAGCAGAGAAGAAACTGTTGCTTCTGCTGCACAGGATAATTAGATACAAAGATTTTTTTCTTCGGAAAAGTCTTTGCCCAAAACTGGGAGCAGAGATAAGAGAGTCTATGCAAAGAAGCCATTCCCTACATGAATGTTATTCACTAGGGCTGAGTTGAACAGAAATACCCTCTCCTGGCATTGAACAAGGTTGACAGTAATACCTGCATCCTTTTCTTAGGGTGCTGCAATGAACAGTAGGAAAGGAGTGCACCAAGTTATTGGAAAGCCTCTTTTCCCCAGTGTAGAATTAACCTTTCTATTGAAATCTTAGATTGACAGAGTTCAGTGCAGACATGGTATGTACACTAGGGCACAGAAAAACTATACTATAAACACAAGCAAAGTAGTGTGAGGAGCAAAGTTTAGTCATTAAAACAATGTCCAGGGAGCAGTCTCATTCAGTCATTTGCGTCACACTTGGGAAACTACACAGGTGTTGGCAGCCTTCTGCTCTTGACATTATCTAATGAGACTTTGTCTCATTGTGTTTCAGCTGTTTGTCTCAGACCTTGATGTCATTATGATATGCTATGTTTAATGGTACGTGACTCTCTCAGGCTAGGAAAGGTCTAGGTCTATATATCTAGAAAAGATTTATATTTTACACATAAAGCATTGTCAGCACCTTTAAAAAATGAAAAAGAAAAAAAGAAAAGAAAAAAGAATGTATTTTGCAACAGGTAAGGTGATAATCCTCTCTTATTTCTATCCTGTTTGTAAAGCAAGACAGCACAGAAAGGCTATATCCCCACAGTCATGTGTTTTGATCACATCAATATGAATATCATGGCTGGAAAAAGATGTCCCTACTTTTGGAAAATTGCTTCATTCTTGAAGCCTCATATTCATGGTAGTGAAATGCCCTCAGTGATTCACCAGATGCTGTTCAATCTTTTAACTCAGAAAAAAATAACAATTTTTATCTCAGAGGTGAATCAGCCAGAATCTTGACACTTATCTGCCTGACATTCCCTTAGAATATAAGAAATTCATCATCAGGAAAAATTCTTCTCAGAATGAACAGTCAGGCACCGGAATGGGCCTCCCACAGAGGTGATGGAGTCAATGTTACTGCAGATGTCTAAGAAACATGTAGATGTAGTATTGAAGGACATGGATTAGTGGGAAATACTGGTGATAGGTGGACAGCTGGACTAAATGATTTCAGAGGTCCTTTCCAACCTTAATGATTCTATGATTTTATGATTTTAAATCCACCCTTTGTTGCTTTTGGCTTTCTGTTGTACCAGTTCGGGCTGAGATAGAGTTAATATTCTTCATCAAAGCTTGTATGGTGCTATGCTTTAGATTTGTGATCAGAAGAGTGGTCATAATACATTAATGTTTCAGTTGTTTCTTAACAGCGCTTACACAGCACCAAGGCCTTTTCTATTTCTCTCACCATCCTTCCAGCATGAAGGCTGGGGGTGCCCAAGAAGCTAGGAGAGGAAACAGCCAGTATAGGTGATCCAAACTGGCAAGAGAGATTTACATACTGTAAAACACTATATTCAGCTTTAAAGCTAGATGAAAGGAGGAGGAATGGGGCTGCAGGGAGATGTAAGATGATGACATTATCCTCCCAAGAAACTGATATGCATGGTATGCGCTGCTGTACTGGAAACATCTGCCTGCCAGTGAAAAGTAGTAAATGAATTCCTCATCTTGCTTTGCTTTGTGAACACAGCTTTTGCTTTACCCGTCAAACTGTCTTTCATACATTTTAGACATCTTATCTCAACCTACAAGTTCTCACGCTTCTACCCTTCCCTTTCTCTTTCACATCACATTGCAGAGAATTGAGCAAGAAGCTGTGTGGTTCTTGGCTGACTACTGAGGTTAATCCACAACAGTTGCTCAATGAAAATCCTTCACAGCAGGACATACTTTATAGACCTTGAACAATATTACAACATTTGATATAGGTTGTTTTTTTTTAGCACTAGGGATTAGTACATTAGTTTAAGAACCAGTATACTAGTTTAGCAAAAGGAATTCATAAGTGATAGTTCTAAAACTTTCCATGTCAGCTTCAGTGGGTGAACAGTCTTGTTTTTCCTCAATAATTTTGCACTGGGGACATAATAGAATACTTTTATCTTCTGCCTCAATGATTTTGCCTCATGAGAAGTACTGGAGTCACAATCGAATACTTCTCTCTTTTGCTTCAGACTGTGCAAGGACATTTTCACTGGGTTCCACATACATTGATTTCTTAAAAAGTAGCTCACTGTGGCCTAATAAGCAATGGAAATCTTCCAAACTGGGGAAAAGTGGATGGAAGTGAGACAAAGGCTTCAGTGATTAAGCTGATGATGAAAAAAGGGGAAGAAGCAGGTGGGCACTCAACTATCCTAGATACCACTGAGCATGCCCAAAGGGATATTAGCACGTATTTATGAGTCCTTGAAAAAGAATGAATGTGTATGCCAATGTACTGCACATGCGTGTATTAGCTGTTCAAATGTAGAACCTGAACTCTGAGAGGGTGCACTTTCTTGTCAAGTCGCCTGGTATGTTACTGTATTGTGAGGAATAAAGGAATGCTGCTTTCTAACACCACACTGGAGTTGGAGAGTTTTCTTCCCAGATTTCAGATGACACAATGGCCTATCTGGAAGCTTCCAGCACAGTTTCCAAAGGCTGCAGCTTACATCTATGGATTAGTCAGTGACAGCTCTTCCACTCAGCAGCTCTCATCCTAGAGCTTTCCCTTGAAGGACCCCTTGAAGGGGTAAGGCACAAGAATGACTATGTCCCCTTACCAGAAGTCCTTCCTAGAGCTGCTGCCACTTCTAGAACTTGATTATAGGGTAAAGCTGCCCACAGTGTTCATTTTTCAAATTCTGAAGGTCCACTTGATGGATAATGCTATAGGCTGCAGCTTTTATTGTTATTTTCATTAGATAATCTTCTTAGAGCTGCCATTTTTACTGCCTTACCTGCTGGTAATACAGTATGAGTTCATTAAAATGCTACGTGCAAAGAATATATATAAAGGCTCTTAAGGAAAATTACGGGCTGTGAAAAATCCTTTGCAGAGAGGAAGCCCCTTCCTATCCACAAATACAGCCAGTAATTAAAAGAACACATCAGAAGGTAGTTAAAAGACTGCCAAAGAGCCTACAGCTGACAAACCACTGCCACACAGCTGCTCCAGGGAGACCGGCGCACACAGCCGGCCCTCCAAACCGCAGCTTCACACAGTGCCCCTTCGTGGCATGGTACAGAATCAAACTCAACCGTTCCCTTGCCTCTTACTTCAACCCCGCCTACTCCGCTAAAGATTTGCATACCAGGCCTCGCCTCTCTATGTGACGATCCGATATAGCGTTGCCAGTAACAACTGTTGCCCCTCCCTTTTCTTCTGCCATCGGTAACGGAAGCGTCCGGAGTGTAGGCAGTGACGCGATCTGCACTGCTACGCTTGGCCTGCTTCCTTTTCCCCCGCCTCCTCCCCCAACACATACACACTCCTCCCCACTCTCCGGCCAACATGTGGGGAGCGAGCTCGGGGTGGGCGGCAGATGCGGTGAGTGCGCGCGGGAGAGGGGGACGAGGGAAATGGCCGCTCCTTTCCATATGCTCCTCACCCGCCTCCTCGCTACGCGCTGCCGTTTCCTGACCGGCCCCGCCTCACTCCATCATACCCGCCGCAGGCGTGGGGAGCGACGGCGTTGCACTATCGGGGAAGAGGGGATGGTGTAATAGGCCGCCATCTTCTCCATTTTTCGGGGGAACACGGGAGACAAATGGGGAGGTACTGGTGCCGTGTATGGATTAACGCTTTCCCCCTTTCAACAGTGCCCCTCTGTACTATAACGGGAGAAATGGTGATACAGCTCCGGAGGTTATCACGTGTTATTCCCTGTACTTGTGCTAATGCAGTTCTTCCTCCCACTTCCCAGCCCTGTATTCTTATTTAATTATAAATCACCCGATCACGTACCATGTTTCCTAAGAGGCCACAGACCATGGTACATGTGTTCACATCCGGGCATTAGATAATGTTTGTAGGCAAAGCAGCCTTCAACAATAAAGTATAATCTGGCAAAAGGACACCACAAGAAAGCAGCCCATCTAGATGCACCTTAAAACATGCCTATTCAAGCTTAAAAGAACTAATAGGTAAATTAGGTTAGCAGTAATAATAAAGCCACACTAGTTGTAGCGCAATACACAAATGAGTTTTCTTTAGAAGAAGAATTTTGTTGTCAAAA
Source organism: Tragopan temminckii (assembly GCA_028571105.1). NCBI lineage: Eukaryota > Metazoa > Chordata > Aves > Galliformes > Phasianidae > Tragopan > Tragopan temminckii. Next base: position 62,913,767 of record JAOWBP010000001.1, on the reverse strand, counting down.
GTAGTAGTGTTGCCTTTAGGATGTTTATGGTAAATCTGGGACCGTTTTTGAAATTGATATTAATGGACATAATGACTTATGTTAGAAATAGCATTGCTAATAAAATTCTCATTGCTGCATCTTTGATAGTTGACATCCTGTCATCCAGAAAGTCTGCTGATATATTTCTGCTCACTATACATGTGTTCATAGATTTTGGACAAAAAGTTGCATGTGCCTTATAAGTTGTGTGTATGTGGTGGTTAAATTCATCGGTAAGCCGAGTAATTTTCATCAAACATTTTGTATTTATGTCATTTCTGAGAATAGCCCTTTTATTGTGTTTATGGATTTGGGTCATTCTTCCTTACTTAGAAGTATCTGGAATCTACTTGTTTACCGTGTACTTCCTGTCTCAAGGTAGTGCCTATGGTCTGAATTTTTAAAGCTGTGGGAATACTTCTGTCTTTCATCAATAGTTTATTCTGGAAGCTGTGTTCCTTCCAGATGCGTAAAATTGTGTTGATGGGGCATAGGTGAATATGTCTTCACTGTTCATAACTTTTTTGAAAGCCAGTACTGATTTGAATGATTATATTCAAGGCCCTGAACTAACACTGGCATGTAGCTGCGATCTGACAGTTTTGGTAGAAACATGAGGAAACTCAAGTTTACCCAAAAAGCCTGAATTGCGTTCCTCTTAGCTGTAAAAATGTGTGTAGACTACGGTACAGCAGCCTGTAGAAGAGAACAGGGCCAAATATTCGTGTAATCAGAAGAATCAAGTTGAAGGTGGAAGTTGATCATCAAAAGATCTTGGCCAATTGTGCTTTAATACCAAGTGAATGTACGCTCTATGGCTTTGTATTGTTGTGAAGAATGGAACAGAGAGTGGTTTTCTTGCTCTTACGAAGTATTTTTGCCACATAGCTGATGTACCTGTAGTATAGTTTTGCTTAAACTTGAGGTAGCTGTGCATATAGGTAGATTTGCATGCTTCCATTTGTACTAAAGTAGATTTGCTAACAAATTCTGCATATTAGAGATGTTGTGACAAGAGCTGTCTCTGATTCCCCTGGTTTCTGTTTCTGTTTTTATAGCCCTTTGAAGGTTATGATGATAAATAGACATTCCTCATTTGAGATGCAGACTTCAGCTGTTTCCATGAGGAGGTTTCTAGGATTGTTTCTGCAACAGCCACAGAGAGCAAATAGGCAGGGTGGTGCTAGCAGTTTTCTGCACTCAACTCCTGCCTCAGCAGCACTGGCCAGTTGGTGCCTACTTGTAGATTCTAGTGTATGCATTCTTCAGGTCGCTCTGTACATTTTTCTGGGTTGAAGTCTTCAGGAAAGAACTAAAGCATTCAGGATATTAACTGTACTTTATTTATCCTATTTATACTAGAGTGCATTGTTCTACTTCTTGAAAGAAAAAGTTAAGTTGAGGAAACTGTTAGGAAGAGTGCCAGGCATGGTTAAACAGTTTGTCCGGATGAATTGCTAGTACTTTCTGGGAGGAGGGCATATTTCTTCCTCTGAAAGTTCCCCAAGTGCTTCATATTTTGATTTGGGGGGGGGGGGGGGGG
>JAOWBP010000001.1:62887827-62900256 GCA_028571105.1 Tragopan temminckii | reverse complement strand
AAACATTTAAGAGAGATTGTTCATCTGCTTTTAAAAATTTGCAAACAAACTTCACTAATGCCTTTTTACAGTGTAAGGGAGTATTACAAGTCTGAAATTGCTTAGTGAGTGCATTAGTAAGTTTTTGTTCGAAGACGAGACTTATGTTCTGAGTTTTTGAAAATACGTTGCAAGTAGTTATTTGTGTGGTAGTAATATGCTTGTAATACTGTAGCTCTGTGATTAAACAAACCTTTTATAAAGATTGTTTGTAGGACTTAAAGCCAAACCTGGATGACTTCTCCTATGTGTATGTATGTGTGTTTTGTAGTACACATTTCAAGATGTACAGGACCTAATGATCAACAAAGGTGCTACACTTAGCTTGAAGGTAAGCTACTGTTATATCCTTGCTTGGTTACAAAACTCTTTCGCTACGATTTCAAGTTTGCTTTTGACAAAACTGATGCCCTAAGGCTCTTGTGGTTGGTAGCTGTTCGGTGTATAAATACTGAGCTCGGTGCTGGGATGTCATCACAGCCATATACCTTTCTGAGTTCTTGCTCTGTATTTTTGCCACGTTGTTGTAGTATGTATGTGCATGCACATATTTGCATGCAGATTACACAGTCTTGTCTGATCACTGTTTAAGAAGCACTCAGTGCTGGTTTACTTGCTGTTACCGAAGATGGCGTAGGTTAACTTCACTGCGAATAATGCAAAGTTAAACCAACAATGAAAAATCTCAAAAGATGTCATCCTTTCTTTTTTTAACACTTCAATAAAAAAGGTTTTAATAACATATGTTTAGATAGGTTTTCCTAATTTGTGTAGCTGTAAAATTAAGGAGTGTTTTTGACAAGTGGAACAGAAGAAACTATGTGTGGGTGAACAGCATATGTAAGTATCCATACGCATGAATACGAGCTCAAAGAAGGGAGCTGTTACTATGATATGTACTAAAATCTTAGCTGATTTGCCATAAAATTGTATTCCTAGTGATTTTATTTGCTAAGAGACATAACGAGGAACACATGGGGCAATAATGAGACGTAAAAATGGATTCGTTAAGCCTTCTATGCTTCTTCAAGCTTGCGTTTGGCTATGTAACAAATCCTTACAGAGAGCATTAAGGCAGGTAGGGACTAATCTTTATTGGTTTGTCATTGAATTGTTAACAGACTTCTTGGATCAATGGCTGTATTTAAAATTGGCTACATATCTGGCATCGTAACTGTCTCTGTTGTTTCATCGTTTTCCCTAGTGTTGTTATCTTTTCCTGTAAACGGAACTTGCACAAATTGGCTACCTGTTTTAATTTATAACTTTATAGCAGCTTTTCTGTTTGAGATAAAGATGCGTATTTTTTTTTTATCTTAGATGAATATTTGATCTCTAATTCCAGCTGAGAACTACAGGTCCTATAGTTGTAAGCATGATTCATGTTTGATTCACAAATACGCTAGCTGTGCGCAGTTTCCCACGCTGTGTAAAATAGCAGATCATATAGAGAGTTTTTAGTTACTGGCTCCTTTTCATTCTTAACCAGTAACCTACAGAATATGTCCTTCATGAAACCAGCAGAAACTCATACTGTTGTTACTTTGATTTGTTCTTTTATTTCTTCTGAAGTCCGTACTGATCTTTCTTAAATAGGAAACAAGGTTTTGTTTGTTTCTTTGTTTGATAATGCGATGTAAAAGTGGAGAAGTGGCCAGGAACGATTTATGACTAATTGGATAAGTGCCTGCATGCATGGTTAACAAGTGTTTGTTGGATGTTTTGTTGACGTGTAAAGGAATGTGGGACAGTTAAAAGAGAAAACCTGTGAATGCATTTAAGGGATGTTAAAACCTGTAATATATTATTTGGATCATTCCCAGCTGAGTCCATGCCACAGATGCTGCACCTACATACATACATATATGTATTTGTATATACACATCCTCTTCCCCACTTCACTTTAAGCAATAGATGTTCCTTGTATTTGTGTATGATTCAGGATTTTATTATGGCATGTTGCTAGTTGACAAGATCAGCTTTAAAGAAATTTTGTTTCAAATTAGAAAGAAATAAAGAAATTTCAGCTTTAAAGAATTTTCACATCTCTTGAACTATTCTCCTCCTACAGTCATCACTAAAACTGTAACTTGTGAATAAAAATGAAAATATTTTATCTGCCCAAAACCCAACAAAATTTTGTCTTGGAATCTAAAATCTGTTCTCTGCTTTTATTTTGTCACAGGATGTTACATCTTCATCCTAAATTAAAGAATTTGGATGTACAAATTAATTATCATCCTCAAATACAAATTAATTTTAAATGAAAAATATGTTAGTGGAAAACTTCATTCTTCTTTGCCAGTGATCTCAGTGGACAAAGCTAATGTACTAGAGACCTGAGAGACATCTACAAATGTGTCTTTAGCTATTTGGAGTTTTGTTTGCATTTGGGCTTGCAAGAATTCTTGCTTTCAAAATGGTCAGAATTTCTAGAATTATAAAGCTTGCTCTGGAAAACTACCTCCAAACAACTGATGTCAGGGGGATACATTGTATGGAACAGGACCACGTGAGTGAAGCATGCAAATGTTTCATTTGCTCATCCACTGCTTTTCCATTACAAGAAGCAATGATATGATAAAATATCATGTTTTCCTATATGTTTTATAAGATAACCTTCACATTATCTGTTCTGCAAAGCTCAGTTCCAAAGTCTGAAGTCTGGAAGACACATATGAAGAAATCCACTTTTCTGTATTTGATTAACAGGTTTCATGTACTTCATCCTTTAAAAAAACAAAACAAAACAAAAACATCATCACTAATTTCCATCTTAAATACAACTCCCAGCTAGTAGAAAATTTTTCTTGCATTTCTACGAAATCTCTGCCTCCACTTATGCTGCATTTTAACTAGTGGAAGTTCCTCAGCAAGATCAACTATCTCGACATTCCTTCTGTGAGACTAAGAAATGAGATGAGTTATATGAGGGGAAAGCAGCTACAACTTGATTGCGGATAAGCAGAGTATCTTCTTGTGTGGTTATTTGGAGGTCGCAGGCCCTTCAAGGGTGAACATGTGGCCACAACTCAGCAGTGTGGTGACTTTCCACCATCTAACAGGTATGGGTACTTCTGTTTGGCAAAAGTAAGATATCCAAACAAATTGAATTCTGGGACGTAAGAGAGCAAACACAGGATACAGGGGAATAGCAGAAGAGCATGAGAAGAAATTCAAATAAATACTAGACTGAAACATGATACAACAAATCTGGCAGTGACCACGTGAAGCAGACTGCACAAAATTCCCAGTAAGTTATCCTATGACTTGTTCATCTGACTTTGTGCTGGTTCGACTTATTAAATGCACGGGAGAAATACCCCAGATAAAGGCACTGCTGCCTAGAAATGCAAGTAAATATTTAGGATCAGTTATTTTTTGTTTTCTCTAGGAATAAAAAATAAATCATATCTAGACCGGAACCTCTAGGCCTGATCTATTTTGGTCTTTGTCTTGACAGACCTCCGAAGTCTTTAAGTGAGTTTTAGTTTCTCCATAAGGGGATTTTGTTGCTTTTGTGTGGATGCGTCATGGGTGGTGGAATCAATTATGTTTTTACATTAGGCTTAGCTTAAACTGATTAAATTTTCACTTTTAATTAGAGAAACAGAACTCTAAAGCTGTATTACCCCCTCTGTATGTGTAGAATTATACAATTATATATTCTGCAAATCAGCAAACAATGGCAAGAGAATGTAGGCAGAGCTTCATAATCTTAACCTCTCCATATGGCTACCATTTACCCATCTACAAAAACATGGCAATAAAGAGAACTATTAGCAGCAGCATATGCATCCTGTGGGCTGAAGAAACTACAGAAACCTTGTGGAGTAATACTGTTTAGTACATTAACTTCTACTGCATTCTCCACTGTTCTCTTCTAGTCTATCACTAGACAGAAACATTAGCAAGGAAAGTTGCCTCACAAAGAACCAAGTATGTCCTTCATTTTATCAGCAGTGAACTTGAAGTTTCCAAGAGACAGCAGGCCAGGAGGCTGTTAACTATTATTGTCCTTAATTTCTTTGCTACTTAATTCATTCACAGAAATGTATCCACTATTTTTACTTGAAATACTGACTTTTGATTTCTTTTTCCAATGTCAAGAAAGATCAGAATCACTATAGAGAAAGCTAAAATCTATTTTTCACTCTTTCTGATGTAGCAATTACCACCTTCTTTTTTGAGCTGTCCAGTACTGATGGCCCTAATTATAAATTTGGGTAACAAATATCTGAGTCCTTAGGACCCTCAGAGAACCAGTAAACTTTTACCTGTGCATCAGAATTATTAATACCACCCATTTAAAAGAAAGATGATACTAAACTGCAAACTACTGTTGAAAACCACAACATCACTTGGCCTTATTGAACCTCATTTAGTTTTCATGGGCCCACTTCTCCAGCCTGTCCAGGTCCCTCTGGATGGCTTCCCTTCCTTCCAGTGTATGGACTGCACCACTCAGCTTGGTGTCATCTGCAAACTTGCTGAGGGTACACTCAATGCCATCGTCTATGTTACTGATGAAGATGTCCCAGGACTGACCCCTGAGGGACACCGGCCTCCACCCTGACACTGAACCACTGATCACAACCCTTTGGCTGCATCCAGCCAACCAGTTCCTAATTGTGAGAGGTAGATTGTGTCTTTGCACTGGAAATTTTCAGTATTTCTGTATGTAGCATAGGATGAGTTGCCTTTCACAAAGCAAGTTGCTGAACAGAGTAAAGTTGAGACTGGGGCATTCCAACCAAGTAAAATTGACAAAGGCTCTAGGTGAGGTAATTATATAGGGTAGGGGAGAGTTTGGTATGGGACAGAACTAGTGTGCAGATTGTTGAAAATATTGTTGTATCACCGTTAAAAGGTACAGAACATACCCAAATACAATGGGTTGGTAACAAACATTGTGTGGAAGTATAACTTATGTATGGAAGTGTAACATAGCAACAGCATCGGAAGACTGTGAGCCTGAGACACTCGACCAATGAGTGCCAGGAGAAGCTTTACCTGCATTGGACCCAGGAGATACAACAGAATGGATTTCACTGACTAGTTGCGCAATTTCTCCCTTGTCAGTAGGGGGTGTGCACCCATTATTGTAGTAATGAATAAACTGCTCTTCACAATCTGCCTGATTAGAAATTTATTATCTTGAGTGTGTTTCTCACATAATCCATCAAACAGTCCATCCTTCAAATCCACACCTCTCCAATTTAGAGAGAAGGATGTGGTGAAGGACCATGTCAAAGGTCTTTCAGAAGTCCGGGGAGATGAATGACATCCGTCGCCCTTCCCCCCATCCACTGAAGCCATCACTCCATCATAGAAGGCCACCAGATTGGTCAGGCACACTCTGCTTCTAGTGAAGCCACGCTGGCTGTCTGGAATCACCTTTTTATCTCGTATGTGCCTTATCATAACTTCTAGGATGATCTGCTCCATGATCTTTCCAGGCACAGAGGTGAGGCTCACCAGCCTGTAGTTCCCTGGGTCTTACTTTCTTACTTTCTTAAAAATGGGAGTAATGTTTCCCTTTTTCCAGTCACTGGGGACTTCACCGGACATCTGACACGTGAACACAGCTGTCAATTCCAAATGCAAGTTTCTCATCCCACTTTGGTTGCTAAAGTACCAGCATTACACACAGATGGAAATCAAGGCAAAATGGGCTTAAACAGTTTCCTCACATTCACGCCAGCGGGTATTGCAAAGGCAGAACAGCATGCCTGTGGTTCTAATACTGATGCCTTCCCGTGTGAGATTGAGTTGAAAGTTAACAAAAGAGTCTGGCAGGAGCTGGGAGTGCTGTGTAAAAAATACACCATATTCAGAAATGCTCCTGTGCCACCTCAGCTTCACTGTCATCAGCAGAACTACCACCTACCAGGCGAACAGACTAGGATGCTTCTCTCATGCGAGATTTTCCAAGCTTCCTCTCAGCAGACACTGCCCATGCATACTGCAAGAGTTGCTGCCAACATAGCACGCAAGGTCAGCCCCTCTGAGAAAAGTCAGAAACATGGACTGACACTCAGGAACAGGAAATTCACTAATGGCAGCCTTCACTTGTGGGCAGCCCTGAACGTGCCAGTCCCTGACCGGATTGCCAAGTCTGCAAAAGCAATGGTCTCTTGCAAACAGCCTGGGAAGCAAAGATTTCAGCAGACAGTGCACTGTGGAAGAGCAGGGCACTGTTCAGACATCTGTGCTCTTCAGGGAAGGGTGAAGCTGTTGTTGATGCATTTTCACCAGCTGCATTGTTAGGGGAATGATCTGGCTCTTCTCTTCTGGCACTTTAAGCCCATGATAGGTTCCCCCTTATCTCACCTCCTGCAAATTGCTGCAGGCACTCATGCCAAGGTGTAACACAAGTCCCATGTGCTAAATGATACAGTCCCACGCACACATCATACAGTGAAAGTAAGAGCACAGAAAGGTTGAAACAACTTTCAAATCTTTGTTTGGGCACAGATGACATAACTGAGTGACAAGCAGTTAAGCCCCAGGGCGTGACAGCAAGATTGTGCAACCACCCCTGCCTGCTGCTATGTAATATATAATGCTACAGTGTGCAAATCTCTACATTAGCGAGCAGGTTCTATGAGTATTGCTCCACCTCCCCTGTCCCCCACTCCTCCTCCCACTCCCCAAAAGAAACTTAACTTTGTTCATATCCCTGCAGGATATTCTAACTGCAGAAGAGCTCTTCATGATGTATTCCATTCAGTATACATGCTAAAGCAAAGTGATACAATTCATCCAGTTGTGTTTGACCTCAAAATGGGTAGCTTCATGAGGTGAGAAATAATCCAAAAGGATAGCTAAAGTAGAAAAAAAAAAGAAAAAGAAAAAAAAAAAGCAGCTATACAAAGGCAGCCTGCTTCCAAAGCATCATACTCCCAAAATTATCAGTTAAGTAGTACTTATTTACCTAAATAAGTAATGATGTAGATATCACAATCTCAAAGGTAGGGAAGAACTGGAAAGCACACACTAAAGCATCATAAAATAGAATCATAGAATAGAACCATAGAATAACTCAGGTTGGAAAAGACCTTAAAGATCATCGAGTCCAACCATGACATAACCATACTACCCTAACAAACCTCCACTAAATCATGTCCCTGAGCACCACATCCAAATGGATTTTAAACACATCCAGGGATGGTGACTCAACCACCTCCCTGGGGAGCCTATTCTAGTGCATAACAACCCTTTCTGTAAAGAAGTGTTTCCTAATATCCAACCTAAACTTAGCCTGGTGCAACTTGAGGCTATTTCCCCTCATGCTGTCACCTGTCACCAGTGAGAAGAGCTCAACCCCACTCTCGCTGTAAGCACCTTTCAGAAGAGAGCAATAAGGTCTCACCTCAGCCTCCTTGTCCCCAGACTGAACATCCCCAGTTCCTTCAGTCTCTCCTCACAGGGCATATTCTACAAGCCCTTCACAAGCCTTCTTGCCCTTCTTTGGACCTGCTCCAGCACCTCAATGTCCTTTCTGTACTGAGGTGCCCAAAACTGAACACAGTACTGGAGGTGAGGCCTCACCAATGCCGAGTACAGGGGCAGGATTACTTCCCTAGTCCTGCTCACCACTCCATTCCTGATACAAGCCAGGATGCCATTGACCTTCTTGGCCACCTGGGCACGCTGCTGGTTCACATTCAGCTGACTGTCCATCAGTACACCAAGGTCCCTTTCCATCAGGCAGCTTTCCAGCCAATCCTCCCCAAGCCTGTAGGGTTGCCCAGGGTTGTTGTGACCAAAATGCAGGACTTGACACTTAGACCTATTGAAACTCATGCAGTTGGCCTTGGCCCATTGATCCAGTCTATCCAGGTTCCTCTGTAGTGCCTTTCTACCCTCCGGTAGATCAACACTCCCTCCCAACTTGGTGTCGTTTGCAAACTAAGGGTGTACTCAATCCCCCCATCAAGATCATTAATAAAGATGTTAAATAGAAGTGGCCCCAGTACCGAGCCCTGGGGGACACCACTCATGACTGGCAGCCAACTGGATTTAATTCCACTGACCACAGCTCTTTGGGCATGGCCATCCAGCCAATGTTTCACCCAGCAAAGCATACGCCCATCCAAACTGTGGGCAGCCAGCTTCTCCATGAGAGTGTTGTGGGGGACAGTGTCAAAGGCCTTACTGAAGTCCAGGTAGACGACATCGACAGCTTTACCCTCATCCACTAAGTGGGTCACCTTGTCATAGAATGAAATCAGGTTTGTCAAACAGGCTCTATCGTTCATAAACCCATGCTGACTGGGTCTGATCCCCTGGTTAACCTTTAATTGGTCCATGATGGCTCCCGAGATTAGCCGTTCCATTACCTTCTCGGGTGCTGAAGTAAGACTGATAGGTCTGTATCTACCAGGATCATCTTTCCGGCCCTTTTTGAAGATGGGTGTCACATTTGCCAGTCTCCAGTCCACTGGGACATCCCCAGTTAGCCAGGAAGACTAAGGGGACTGAAACCATTTATGTATAACCGAAATTAGTATATTAGGATTCCTTGCACTCGTAAAGAAATAACTCAGCGTCACCAAGAAGCACTGAGAGGTCAAACCAGGAATAAATTGTTTATTCTTCACAATATAGAATGTCTTGGTTTGGAAATTCCAAACCCTCTGCTGTGGGTAAGGTTGCAACCCCTTAAATCAGGTTGCCCAAAGTCCCATCCAACCTGTCACTGAACACCTCTGGAGATGGGGCATCCACAGCTTCTCTGGGCAATCTGTTCCTGTGCCTAACCACACTCTGAGTAAAGAATTTCTGCCTCACATCTAACCAAAATAACCCTTCTTTTAGTTTAAAAACATTCCCCCTTGTCCTATCAGACCATGTAAAAAGACCATGTAAAAAGTTGATCTTCATCTTTTTTAGAAGCTTCCTTTAAGTACTAAAAGACCAAAATGAGGCTCCCTTAGAGCCTTCTCTTCTCCAGGATTAACAAGCCAAGCTTCCTCAACCTTTCTTTGTAGGAGAAATGCTCCAGCTCTCTGATCACCTTTGTGGTCCTCCTCTGGGCATGCTTCAACAGCTCCACATCTTTCCTGTGCTGGAGACCCTGAGACATGGAAGCAGTACTCCAGGTGGTGACTCACAAGGACAGAGTAGAGGGGAACAGTCACCTCCCTTACCTGCTAGCCACTCCCTCTTGATGATGTTCAGGATACTGTTGGCTTCCTGGGCCACAGGTGCACAGTGTTAGTTCATGTCAATCTTTTTATCCACCAGAAACCCCAGGTCCTTCTCCACAGGGCTGCTCTCAGTGAGTTCTTTTCCCAGCCTGTACACGTATCTGGCATTGTCCTGCAGCACCTTCCACTCGACCTTGTTGAAACTCATTTGTTTCACATGGGCAAACTTTTCAAGCTTTTCCAGATCCGTTTGGATAACATCCCTTTCTGCTGTTGTATCAACTGCCCCATTCAGCTTAGCGCCATCCACAAACACGCTGAGGGTGCACTCAATCCCAACTATCCAGGTCACTGACTGCAGCAGAATTCCTGGGTCATAGCCTGAACCAATATGTGAGCTTACGTGCGCCTGCAGCAGGAGGAGCCTAGGTCCACCCTTCCTCTCTCCTCGTCTCAGAGGTGCTTCCGGGAGTGCTCGTGCAGTCTGAGTCTACGCAGGTTTTCCCCCACTCCCCTTCGCTCTTTCTGCTGCCTCACATGTCAGAGATGGAAGTGGAGAGACTGCACTCTTCAGCTCACCTTTTTTTTCCAAACTGTTGCTGAGAGGGGTGAGTTAATTCCTCTTTGTTTGACATCTGTCCTATAGTGCCTATATCTCAAATAAAGGCTCTGTCATAGCTTTTGTTTGCTTTACACCAATAAAGATGATGAAGAACACCAGTCCCAAGATAGACCACTCACAGACCACTGGGGTAAAGCACTCATCACCAGCCTCGAGCTACACATAGAGCCGTTGATTCTTCAACCAGCCAAATCCTTATTGACTGAATAGTGCACCCTTGAAACCCATATCTCTTCAGTTCAATAACTCATTATTTAATAACTCATGCTCTCGCCTCCCATGTTTTCTGTTATGAGAAAGGAACCAATCATTATGGAAGACGTTCAGGCATGATTTGCCTTTAAATTTCATGTTGGCTGCTTCCATCCACCTTCTTGTCCTGCATTTAAAATGTCGTCTTAGGAATTTTGCTCCTAAACCCTCCTAAATTCTTAGAATAGTCTCAATGGCAAGGAGTCTATATATCAGGAAGTTCACCCGATTGCCCTGATCCTTCTGGAGTTGACAGTGAGCAGCCTACTCTTTCAGCAGCCTCACCTGCATACCATGTGGGCCATAAACTTGCATATGTCTAAGCCAGCTGGTGACTCAACTCTGTCTTCCTCTACTTAGGGCTCCTGCTTCACTGCCATGGAGTCTGTCTGTAGCACTGAACAGCCCAGAATCTGCTCCCCCTGAAGCCAGCGTTATAAACCAGATGACAGTCTCTATCACAGAGTTATGCAAATGCCAGAAATACAAACAGCAGCAGGTGCTAGGCAGAAGACTGCTTGCAGCTCTAAGCCAGGAAATGTCAAGTGCAGTATAAAAATAAAAAGTCCATCATTGAAATAAAACAAGCTGTACTTCACAGTTTATTTGTGGTGATGGGTTTTTATTTCAGTCTGGAGAGCCATCATACTGTTGGGATGGAAAGAGTAGATTTCTTCTACATTTAGGCTGGTGGTAACAGGTCTATTTGTGATTTCCACACTGATGCTTTTAATGAGCTATGAAATTGTACCACTTGAGGGAACTCAATAACATTCAAATTTTTTTCAGTGTTTTCCTTTTTTTATGCTGAGAGATCAGTAGAAAAGTCACTGAAACTGGAGTCATAAACACAGTGCAAGAAATTTACAAATTTGCTATAAAAGTATATTGACATCTAAGAAACTGGAGGTCTTCCAGTTTGACCTGCTCTCAAATCATCTCAGTTGCCAAAGTAAAGGAAATCTATGTTTGACATCATGCTAACATGACCTGCACTAGTATAAATTTGATTGTGGTATACTGCATTAAATATATATGTAAAATTATTTAAAAATTAGCTTTAATCTTGGGACAAATCTAGCTGTCATCTGTTACAATCTATTGTAGCAAGCAAGGTTGTTTGGGGCCTTGTTCAATTGGATTTTGAAAATCTCCAAGAAAAACCTATACAACATCTCTGTACAACACGTTCTGGTGTTTGATGATTCTTAAAGGGGAAAAAAAAAAAAAAAGCATAGCTTCATAACATGCCTGCAAACTGGTTTACTGTCCTTAACATGACACAACATCAAACGCATAATAACTCAAAGCAAGCAAGGAAGAAAAACTCATTTTATGGTATTCCATGAAACAGATCAAAGTCTGAATAAGCTAAGTTTATTTTCTTTGAATACTGCATCAGATAATCCTTTTCCCTATGTACACTCTCTCCTCACTGCAGTGCATATTCTTTCTTCTTTATTCCACCACACACAGAATAGTCTCCTATTTCCATACATCCAAGCAGGCCCTATAAAACTAAAAGATCCATTCAAAAGAAATTGCAAGCTATCAATCTTTGTGTTCACCTCAGCTGCCTCTTGTTCAGAATTCAGGATGAGAACTGGGTGAAAAGACACTTACTATGTGCCTTCTTACCATAGTAACAAAATCTGACCTCTCCAACTAAGAAATCATGTGGCACAATTACCTGTAAGGGCACGTAGCAGTGGAGTGCCCATGCCTTTAAGGATATCTGGTCAAGGACCTTTTCCAGTACAAAAGGGGGTAAGGTAATATAGTAGAGAGGAAGCCGTAAGCAAACAAGAACATACAGGAACACCATCCTGGCTGACATGGTAAGGGAAGCAGTGACAAGAACAAACCTTATCAATATGACTGATAAGGGCATGTACAAGTGTGAGAATGTTTATTCCAGTAAGGTTATCTGATCCTGCCAGTGAAAGGGCTCAACAGACCCAGAGCGTCAGCTACTGGGGTCCATATGAGTGGAATGACATCTAGGCACTGGAGTCGGACTGGGAATGTAGGCATCGCCAGCTACTGGTGTAATTGGGCATGTTGAATCAGTTAACGGAATGAGGAAGGGTTTGAGTAACATTCTCAAGAACTAAGCCTGGAAAAAGGAAAACTTGCTCTGAAAACCCACAAGGGTACCACCCCTGTGACCACACTATTTGCAATGCAATATGGGTTTGGGTTTTTTTTTGCAAAAAACGTTTAATCTCTAGTGTAGCTTGATGATGTGGGAATGGAATGTTGTTTCTGCATTTGATATTAAAAGGAGCAATTGGTTTGAAGAAGTTAGCGGCATGTTTTAGAAACATTATTACTGAATTATGTGATTAATTCTTTCTTGCA
>JAOWBP010000001.1:62853169-62884623 GCA_028571105.1 Tragopan temminckii | reverse complement strand
TCAGTTCTATCTCTAAGAGTTCAGCCACTCTAAAAATTATCTTCTTAGCACTTTTCACCAGCAGAGAAAAACTAATCCAGCAAAACAAAATTAAGCTGATCCACCACCCAAGCAGGCTCTCATACAGTCAGTCCACTCAATAAAGGAGAAACCTAAAGCAAAACTAAATACCTAGTAACACGCTGCTTGTATACACACCAGCACACAGCCTGTTCCTATACGAGGGCAACAATCTCACTGATCAAACATCTTTTGCTACTCGTTCTGCTCCTCTACAATTCCAAACCAAGATGCATAAACCTACATATGCTAGATTAAGATTCATCCTTTGTTATTTTTGCAGTCCCTCATGGGACACCAGAAGAATTTTTAGTGAACTTCAAATGCTGTTCTGTAACATAATAATTTCTTCACACCAGTGTGTGTAAGCCCATAATAGTCCAAATGGCAGAACACTAACATACAAAAAGCTGTATTTTACCTCTCACATGGAGGGACAAGAAAAAGCACTTAGACCTCAATTGCATACACATGTTCTAGCAACCTTTATTACGCTTTCTTATGTATTTTTGCCATAAAGGAAAAATGTTTTAAAATGCAATTTCCTCCATATACTTTTATAAAGATAAAAGTACTAAAAAGTATCTTGATTCATAGTTCTATAGCAATACACCTGATGTGTAAAAACTCTTAATGTAATACTCCTCACATATGAAATTCAAATTCCCATTGTCAGTTTTGTACTTTAAAAACACCTTAGCATAGCACCCATACCTTCCAAGTTTTTAAGCCATGGATTCCTCTCACTGACTGATTAGCCTGGTAAATATTCTTCAAATTAAATCTGTTCCTTATGTAAGCAAACAACTTCTCTCCCCACCTCCCCATCCCTGCCCCATCATCTACACTGGAGACACAGAGGACATTTAAAGTCTGCTTGCTATCGCTTTTCTCAAAAACTGATGTATTGAGATGGTATAAATATATCTACAGAAACTTATTTATAGAAAGGTGACTGTTAAATCACAGGGCCAAGCAAATAAGCCTTAGTAATTAAAACTTGATACTAGGAAAGAAGTAGAAAGGGAACTCACAACTTCTAGTTCTTCCAGGCCAACACAACGTGAAGAGGAAAAGAAAAGAACCTAGATAATGCTTTCGTAGCACTTAAATTTGAAGAAATGACACGAATTCATGCTAATTGGACACTTAACTCTGCCCTGTGTTTCATGAAGTTGAGAAATTAGACAAATCACAAATATTCTAATGGCCACTAAAAATTCAACACATAAAAGCCAGTAAAGAAAAAAAGAACTTACTTTTTTTCTCCTTACTTTATTACGAGAAAGTGTGGGTCTCTACCACATGGATATTCTGAACACTCATCACATTTGAACACAGTAAACTCAGACTTGGAGGAGTTACAAAAAAAACTGGTGCCGTCCTTGTCGACACAGACAAATGATATTGATAGGTTAATAAGTCTACCTGCTGCTATTTTCTCATATTCTTTACCACTTGACCAAACAGTTACCGCTTAAACGCTTGCTATCCTTAAAATCAGTCATGAAACTAAAAAACCTCAGCATCTCATTATTCTTTAGGAGAAGCTGACATTTCTACATAGATAGGAACACCTTTGCCTTTTCACAATGAAAGAAAGGTTTAGTTCTTATCAAACACAATCTACAAAAATACTAAAAGTGTCTTTCTCAATATTTTCCAAGAAATTAAAGTTACTTAAAGAAATGGAATACAGTGCCAAATGCAGCACAATCATTATTATTTTTTTTAATCTTGGAATGATTAATTTTAATACGGCCACAAAGTCAGAACTCGATTCCCTATGCTAAAGCTATGATTAAGTTCAGTCCCACCCCAGAAGCCCTAAAGTTAACATACGCAGGGAATGCTAACCTACAGAAGTAAACGGCTCTACCACTCTCAATTTTTTATGTCTTTTTTTTTCTTTACGACTGTGTACTTCATGCTTGTGATAGTAAGGCATCCTGGAAAAAATGGAAAAAAGCTTCTCAAATGACCTGGACCACTATGCCCAAGTCACCTGAGGAAAAAGAACTGCCAATTGCGCAGCTATGTGCGTGACAGGGGAAACAGCCGTTCTCCCTCCTGTTTATATGCTCCCTTCAAGAACTGGAAGGCCTCCAGAAGACTTCCAGAAGTACTGGAAGACTCGCCGGAGCCTTCTCTTTTCCAAGCCAAACAAGCCCAGTTCCCTCAACCTTTACTCATAGGAGAGGTGCCCCAGTACTCTGATCATCTCAGTGGCCCTCCTCTGGACCCGCTCCAAGAGCTCCACATCCTTCCCGTACTGGGGGCACGAGGCCAGAACATAAGTACTCCAGATGGGGCCTCACAAGGCTGAGTAGAAGGGATCAATCCCTTTCCTCTCCCTGCTGGCCACCCCTTTTTTTAATGCAGCCCAGAACACAGTTGGCCTTCCGGGCTGCAAGCGCACACTGCTGGCTCATGTCCAGCTTCTCGTCCACCAGGATCCCCAAGTCCTTCTCTGCAGGGCTGCTCTCAAGGAGGTCTTCCCCCAGAATTTCAACGTATTGCAGTGCATCACTTCCACCTGTGCTACATAGTAATACTTATATAACGGCATTATAGTTCTGCACTTGTAGAAGTTAGTCTTCAAAGTTCTGTTTTCAAGACTGTCAGAGATTGTGAAATAAGCAAATAAAGAAAAATAATAAAACTACAACATTTTAATTAGTCAGTGTAAAGGTAAAGCACTGACCATCTCTGCTGTTCAGCAGCATCTAAGGCCAGATGGACAGCCTTTACCTCTGCGAATTGGCTTTATTCTCCTTTATCTTTGGTGGCCACTGCAACTTGTATTGTGGGGCTCCACACAGCAGCTTTCCATCTGCGATGCTTCCCCACGATACAACATGATCCATCTGTGAACAGGGCATATGTCTTTTCATTTTCTGATAGTTCATTGTCTGGTGGGGCATCTTTAGCTTGTGATACCTCTCCTGCTGGTGATGTTCCAAACTTTTTACCTTCAGGCCAGTCCATAATCACCTCTAGGATTCCTGGACAGCTGAGGTTCCCCATCTGAGCTCACTGCGCAAGCAACACAATCCACTTACTCCAGGTGGGATCAATAGCATGATGGGTGGAGGGCACCTTCCTCTTGAACATCCAGTTTAGCACTGGCAGTCGAGGTGCTAAAAGGAGCTGTGTTTCAGTGCCAATTACTTTGCAAGCAGCCTGAATTCCCCTCATACATGGCTATGATCTCCTTTTCAGTTGGAGTGCAGCGCTCTTCGGACCCCCTGTATGCTTGACTACAAAATCCCAGGGGTCAACCTCTGGTCTCTTTACCACAAACTCCAAGTTTTACCTTTCTTTCCAGCAGCAGTGTAGAGGATGTTCTTCTTTACTTCCTGTCCCGTCCGTACTGTCCCCAGGGCCACAGCTCCGCCTATCTCCTGTTTAATCTGCTCAAAAACCTGATGCTCAGGACCCTACGCAAAATTGTATTTCTTCCACATCACCTGATAAAGGGGACTTACAGTGAAGCTATAGTCGGGAACATGCATTCTCCAAAAGCCCACTACACCCGGAAAAGACCGTGTCTCTTTCTTATTATTGGGCGGAGACATGTCAGTGATTTTGCTGATCACATCCAGTGGGATGTGACAATGTCCATCTTGCCACTTAATACCTAGGAATTGAATTTCCTGGGCAGGTCCTTTCACTTTGCCTCACCTAATAGCAAAACCAGTTTGCAGAAGGGTCTGGATTATTTGCTCTCCTTTCTCAAAAACTTCCCTTGCAATGTCCCATGCAGTAATGTCCTCAATGTACTGTAAGTGCTCCGAAGCACCACCCTGTTCCAGTGCAGCTTGGATTTACCCATGGCAAATGGTTGGACTGTATTTCCACCCCGAGGGTAAATGATTCCAGGTATACCGAACACCCCTCCAGGTGAAAGCAATGTGGCATACATTCTGTGGCCAAAGGAATGGAAAAGAAGGCATTAGCAATGTCAGTGGTGGCATACCACTTGGCTGCTTTTGACTCCGGTTCATACTGGAGTTCTAACATGTCCGGTACAGCAGCACTCAGTGGGGGTGTGACCTCATTCAGGCCACGGTAGTCTACCATCAACCTCCATTCTCCACTAGCTTTACGCACTGGCCATATGGGGCTGCTAAAAGGTGAGTGAGTTTTGCTGATCACTCCTTGACTTTCTAGTTGATGAATCAAGTTATGAAAGGGGAGCAAGGAATCCCTGTTAGCGCAGTACTGACACTGTGTACTGTTTTTGTAGCAATCAGTACCTGTTGATCTTTTACTCATAGCAACCCCACAGCAGTCAGATTTTCTGATAGGCCAGGCAAAACAGACAACTGCTTACCACCTTCTGCGTCTACAGCAGCTATTCCAAAGGCCCATCGATACCCCGTAGGATCTTTAAAATATCCCTTTCTGAGTTAATCAAAACCAAGTATACATGGAGCCCCTGGGTCAGTCACAACAGGGTGTTCGTGCCAGTCTTTACCAGTGAGGCTTATTTCTGCCCCCAGCATAGTCAACTCATGGGAA
This sequence comes from Tragopan temminckii, assembly GCA_028571105.1. Taxonomy (NCBI): domain Eukaryota; kingdom Metazoa; phylum Chordata; class Aves; order Galliformes; family Phasianidae; genus Tragopan; species Tragopan temminckii. The sequence goes on along the minus strand of JAOWBP010000001.1, from coordinate 62,880,039 downwards.
CCCCCAGTCACCCCATTAATATACACCGATTTAGTCCCTTGGTGACTTGAGGGCATTGGAGTAAACTGTGCACCAGTGTCCACCAGTGCCTTATATTTCTGTGGTTCTGACGTGCCAGGCCAACTTATCCACTCAGTCCAGTACACCCTATTATCCCTTTTCCCCCCTGCCTGTGGGCATGGCCCCTCTATTTGTTGTCTGTGTTGTTCTTACGGCTTTTTCCATGTCCCACAGCAATCTGGAGCAATCACCTTTTTGGAGAAATTCACCTTGGTGGTTGATCTGCCTTGTAATTCTTTTACCCATGCTTGAAGTGCAGGAGTGGGTTTTTTATGCCACTTTTTCAAATCTTCTCCATGGTCACGTAGGTAACACTACAAGGCAATACGCAACATAGTCTTACTGTTGTCACTTGCTCAAGCAGGAGAACATCTTCTTTTGATAGCTGAGACGTTGGATGGTGCAGGCTGGGAGGAAACCAGTTCAATCAGCCCCTCCTGTAGGCTGTTTTGGGAATCCTGGTCCCTGCTGGATGTATCTATACCACCATGGATCCACCAGCATCAAGCAGGGTAGACAGTTCATCTATTGTATCTTCTTGATTGCTCTCCATTCTGTCCAGTTTTTCAGATACTTTTGCAATGGCTGAAACAGAAGCTAGTAGAGGGGTTAAATGTAACTCAAAGTCTTGAAGTTTATTGATCAGTTCATTTATAAGGGTCTTCTTTCCCCTCTGCCATATATTGCTGCAAGTGTACTGGCATACCGTTCTGGTGCAGTCTTTGTGAATATATGCTACATATTTGGTGTACACCTGACTCTCTCAGGATCGTGCTCTTGGTCTGGCTCATCATGAATGAAAGTGAGGCTATGTAAAATTTCCACCACTGCATATTCTCTCAAATAATGGATGCCTTTTTCCATATCAGTCCATTTCTTTTTCTCAGGCATCAGATTGTCTTTGAAAGGATATTTTTCTTTTATGGTAACCAGCATCTGCTTCCAGAGGGTGAAGGCCTCATTTTGGCATGTACTAATACCTCTGTCAATGGCAGAGTCCCTGGCAATGCCACCCATTTGGTGAGCTTCTCTACTATCTAGTGACACACTGCTGGAACTATTGTGCAAACATCGAAGTAACAAGGTGACAATAGACTCACTTGGGTGGTGTGGAAAGTCTTTTCTCAGGCCTCAAAGTTCATTCATTTTCAGAGATCAATCAGTGATGGTAACAATGTCTTGCTCACCTTCTACTCTTTCAGGACTTCTTGTTGCCCTCCTGGGTGTTGGTGATCACAATCTTCTTGAGGGCCTCTCCCTCAAGAACCTCAGAGGAGGTTCCCCTGGATCTCGGAGCTGCTCCTCAGGACCTCTTTCCTCTTCTCTTACCGCATCTGCTTCCTCTACTTTCTCCTCCTCCTCTTTCTTCTGTTCTCAGTTAATCGAGATTCATTTCATTTTCTGTCCTCTTACAGGGACAACTGATACTGATTCTGGTGCCTCCTGTTGTTGATCAGGTTGACCAGTTTTGATGCTCTCACTCTCCAGCTCAGCTCGGAGTCTGTCTCGTTCGATCATGAGGGTATTTAGTTCAGATTCAAGCATGATTCAATGAGCCTGAATGTTGTTTAGTTCCATTTTGATACTGAATTTTGTGTGCTGGAAGGCATCTCGCTCAGTTCGGAGTATGTCCTGTTTGGACTTGAGGATATCCCTCTAGGACTGGAGGGTGTCTTGTTCGGACCGGAAGGCATCTCGCTCAGACCAGAGGGTGTCTTGTTGAAACTGAAGGCTGTCCAGGTTGGATTGAAGGGAGTCTCTCTCAGATTGGAGGGTGTCTCTCTCGGACTGGAGGGTGTCCCACTCAGACTGGAGAGTGTCCCACTCAGACTGGAAGGCGTCTTGCTCAGACGGGAGGGTGTCTTGCTCAGACTGGCACGCATCTTGCTCGGACTGGAGGTCTTTTCTCTTGGATTGGAGGTTCCCTCTCTCAGATTGGAGTCCGTCCTTCTCAGCTAGGAGACTCTCTCGTTCAGCCTGGAGATTCTGTTTCTCGGCAAAAAGACTCTCTCTCTGGAACTGGAGATTCTCCCTCTCAGCTCGGACTCCCTCCTGGAAACTCTCTCTTTCAGCATGGAGACTCTGTTTCTTGACTAGGAGAAACTTTCAGGACCTGGAGATTCTCCCTGTCAGCTCTGAGACACTCTCTTTCAGCATGGAGACTTTACTTTTCAGTTTGGAGACTCTTGCTCGATTTCAGAAGCTCTCTCCCTCTCTGGGATAGTACTGAATAAGGCCCCATAAGCATCAGCCAGGTCCCAAATCATTTGTACCTCCTCAGATCTGCCTGAGCCACAACATCCCTGTCTCAAATGTCTGTTTAGGCTCTCAGGATCTTTCAGGTGTTCAGGAGTAAAATTCCATGACACTGAGGATGTCCATCTCTCTAAAGTCTCTCCCAAGCCTCTCCACACTCCCTGCCACTCAGTATTCTCTGTTATTAGGGAAGGCTTCCTCAGAATATTATAAATACAGATACTGAGTGAAATGATGAGAAGTACATTCAGGGAGACAGACACCATGACCGTCACGATCACTGGATGAGCATTCAAAAACTGCATAAAGGATTCTAGGGAGAGACTGCGAGCCTGTTTAAAAATCACAGCATCTGTAGAATTAGCAGTTCCCTCTGGAAACAAGTCGAAAAGAGAAAGTGGAATCATTTTTTTTCTTTACAGAAGCAGAATAGCAGTGCTCAAAGTTTACAAATATCCCAGAATATTGGCAGCCTGCCTGAACTTTCAAGGTCAAATCTTCACTGAGCACCTGCAAAAGAGATAAAACTCTTCTAACAAAGCTAGCAAAGCTCTCCGAGAGCAGAGAGAGATTCATTCTAAAAGCTAAAAAGCAGCTTTTGCCTGCATTTTCCACCAAGAATGTCAATGGTTTACAGGCTGATTTATCCCAGTTCCGTGACTAGTGGGGCTGAGGGATTCGTGAATCCGCGCCTCTGAAAAGGAGAAACAGGGGAACCCAAAATAGTTTAAAACTGTGGCAACAATCCAAGGAGAAAAGAACTAATTTACTAAATATGGTATCAGAATGCATGACAAGACACTATAATACAATATAATTAGAACTGAAGCTAATAAATCAAATATAATGAGAGAGAGTGTCCAAAAGGTGGAAAGGCCTCATCATAACACTGAGGTGAGATGCGCAGTCAGGTTGAGCAGCAGGGAGGAGAGCCGAAAAAAAAAGGGAAGGTCTCATGACCTTGCCAGGGGTTATGTCTCCTCCCTGAACACAAAGTCCTCTGGGATGTGTAGTTCTTCTTCTCTTCCGGACAGGTGCCCAGAACTGGATCGTTAACTCTTTAACTCCTAGCGCACTACATGATGTTATGATGTGGAATACCGATAACCAATAATCGTAAAATCACTACAACGCCCAACCAATCTGCGGCAGAGATATGTGGTTAGACACATGGAATATATTTAAATACAGGATCATGTCTGCTACATATCTGTCCACCACTCTCTACTGTCACTGGGAAATCATGAAGCTGACTTGAGTCAGCTGGATTGAGGATTCATTCTCTGAGAACATTCCCTGCTGGTTACACGAGAAGCTGCGGTATGCTGAATAAAAAACAATGTGGGCAGCTGCTAAAGCATGGGGGTTGTCCATACAACTATCTGACATTCCAGGCATGCCAAGACTGCAATACTTGCACCAAGAGCATGGAGCAGTCTGGTGAAGTTCCATGTGACTGGAAAAAGGGATACATGACTCCCATTTTTAAGAAAGTAAGAAAGGGAGAAAGGAAGACCCGGGGAACTACAGGCCAGTGAGCCTCATCTCAGTGCCTGGGAAGATCATGGAGCAGGTCCTCCTAGAAGCTATGTTAAGGCATATACGAGATAAAGGGGTGATTTGAGACAGCCAGCATGGCTTCACCAAGGGCAGATCTGGCCTGACCAATCTGATGGCCTTCTATGATGGAGTGACAGCTTTGGTAGATGGGGGGAAGGGTGACAGATGTCATCTACCTGGATTTCTGCAAGGCCTTTGACATGGTCCCTCACCACATCCTTCTCTCTAAATTGGCGAGGTGTGGATGTAAAGGATGGATTGTTCGATGGATTAGGAATTGGCTGGCTAGACGCAGCCAAACAGTTGTGATCAACGGTTCTGTGTCAGGTGGAGGCCGGCCACAACCGGTGTCCCTCAGGGGTCAGTTTTGAGACTGATGCTCTTAAACATCTTCGTCAATGACATAGATAATGGCAACAAGTGCACCCCTCAGCGAGTTTGCAGATGACACCAAGCTGACCGGTGTGGTCAATACATTGGAAGGAAGGGAAGCCATCCAGAGGGACCCGGACAGGCTGGAGAAGTGGGCCCATGAAAACCTAATGAGGTTCAATAAGGCCAAGTGCGGAGTGCTGCACTTGAGTTGGGGCAATCCCAAGTATTTATACAAACTGGGGGAAGATCTCTGTGAGAGCTGCCCTGCAGAGAAGGACTTGGGGATCCTGGTGGACGAGAAGCTGGACATGAGCCAGCAGTGTGCGCTTGCAGCCCGGAAGGCCAACTGTGTTCTGGGCTGCATTAAAAAAAGGGGTGGCCAGCAGGGAGAGGAAAGGGATTGATCCCTTCTACTCAGCCTTGTGAGGCCCCATCTGGAGTACTTATGTTCTGGCCTCGTGCCCCCAGTACGGGAAGGATGTGGAGCTCTTGGAGCGGGTCCAGAGGAGGGCCACTGAGATGATCAGAGTACTGGGGCACCTCTCCTATGAGTAAAGGTTGAGGGAACTGGGCTTGTTTAGCTTGGAAAAGAGAAGGCTCAGGGGAGACTTCCAGTACTCGAAGGCCTTCCAGTTCTTGAAGGGAGCATATAAACAGGAGGGAGAACGGCTGTCTACAAGGGTGGATACTGACAGGATAAGGGGGAATGGTTTTAAACTGAGACATGGAAGGTTCAGGTTAGATATTAGGAGGAAGTTTTTCACTCAGAGGGTGGTGGCATACTGGAACAGGTTGCCCAAGGAGGTTGTGGATGCCCCGACCCTGGAGGCATTTAAGGCCAGGCTGGATGTGGCTCTGGGCAGCCTGGTCAAGTGGATGGTGACCCTGCACATAGCAAGGGTGTTGAAACTCGATGATCTTTGTGGTCATTTTCAACCCAGCCCATTCTATGATTCTCTGATTCTAAGATGAGACTGAGATCATTGACCAAAACAACAGCCTGTCTTGCTGGAGAACGCAGTACTCAACAGAGCAAATGGGCTAATGCAGGCCTATCTAGCACCAAGAGCAAACCTGGCATATACCATCAAGGCACTCACCAAGTTGACGGCCGCCTACGGGACATCTCAAGTCATCGAAAGCAACCAAGGGACTCATTTCACTGGTGCAATGGTGCAGAGCTGGGCAGAAGAAAACAACCTTGAGTGGAGAAGACAGACTCTCAGTCTCTGCAGGGGTGGACCAAGACACTACAAAACCCTGCAGAACCTGAATGAAAGGCCTAGAGATGGCAGACCCAGTGACCTGAAGTAACTACAGACAGCATTGGCATCCTCACTTAAGATGCAAATTAGGGGCACTGACAATTAATTAAGACCCCAAATTGGCAATGAAACTGATCTTCTGCTCCATGCCCATGAGAGCCTAGAACCACGTACCCATGTACCCAATGGCCTTGGAGGGTGTAGGACAAAGTGGTGTGGCCTACTTGCAACTTCGGGGAGATTATTGGAGGTGGATGGATTGCTAGTCCTCCTAGTAAAAGGTACATGGCCTGCAGACATCAACACTCTGGTTTTTGATGTGTTCGCTAGTCATGTCCCTATGACAGTACCCCCCACTTTGGTACCCAATGTAGTTATGCAGTCTCAGATATTGGGCCAAAGGGTATGGTACAGATGGACAGGACACGCCCCAGTGCAAGCCAAAGTGTTGACCCAGGAGAGGAACGCAGCCTGTATCTTGCCATGGAGGGCAGACCTACTCCTTCTTGTACCTCTTAAACATCTGTACTACTTCCTGTGAGTCTCTGAGTCCACAGGATCACCGGGAGGAGTAACATGGCATCAAGATGCTCCAGCATCACCGTAAGATCAGCACGACACCCAGTGGTGGACTATATGGATAGGATGAAACACGAGCTGAACCTTCCTTGGTCAAAGCAACTATGTGCCTCCAGGAGAACCATCAAGTACTGGCCCATGAAGATCTAAGGACTTCAACCATAAACCAATCATTAATCATCTCATATTTTGTTGATCTACATCATGATGGGTAATTGTACAAGCATTCTGGTGTACTGGGTCAGCATTACGAATAGGGCTCAATCATTGGTTCATGCCATGAAGGGGTGGAGTGTAGTGGAAATGCTAAGTCACAGCTTGAACCAGTGATTGAGCACCTGGTAGAAAGGCAGGGCCAAACCATGGAGCTCAGGTGCATGCAATGCACCTGAGTAACTGAAACTTCTCAGACTTCATTTAAGGTTTGGCAGAGGAGGTGAGGGTATCTTATCTGCCTATCTTAGGATCTTATAGGCCTTCCAAAGGTAAGCAGTTTTTTTTCCTTATTTCTGTGCCTGCTGCCATTGCATCTGAGCAGATGCTCCCCTGCTGCAGCCTGGAATCTTGCTGCTTGACTGTATTGTTGCACTTTCTATTACGTTACAATGCCCTAGACTGCAGCTGGGGTCAATGGCCCCACTTGGAGTCTCTAGAAAAAAGCCCCACAGGAGACTCGAGGTTGATGCCTGGGGTTTTGGAGACAAGCATACAGAGGATCTGAGGCCCACTATACTCCAAATGAGAAAGGGATGTTGGCAGCATATGAAGGGATCTGAACAGCTGTGTAAGTAATTGGTACTGAAGTGCAACTCCTTTTGGTTCTCTGACTACCTGTGTTGGGCTGGATGCTCAAAGGGAGGGTTATTTCCACGCATTGTGCAACTAATGCTATGTGGAGTAAGTGGGCCACACTATTCCCACAGCAGGCTTGAATAGGGAATCCCTGTTGTCTAGGGACCTTAGAAGTCTTTATGGACTGGCTCAAAGGCAAAGATTTTGGAATATCACCAGAAAAGAAGGTGATGTGCTGAAGAGGCTCTGCTATATAATGAACTCACAGAAAAGGAGAAGAAATATGCCCTGTTCACAGATGTGGGAAAGCTGCTGTATGAAGTCCCACATGATGATGAGCTGCAGAAGCTACTGAAGGCAAGGGTAAAAGGAGCCAATTTGCAGAAGTGAAGGCCATCCAGCTGACTTGAGACACTGCTAAATGAGAGAAATAGCCTGTGCTCTAGATATGGACTCCTGGATGGTGGCAAATACCCTATGGGCATGGTTACAGCAATGGAAGCAGAACAATCAGCAGTGCAGAGACAAACCTATGTGGGCTGCTGCACTGTGGAAAGATACTGCTGCCTGGGTAGAGAACATGGTTATAAAGGTATGTCAAGTAGTTGCTCATGTGCTCAAGAGTCGTGCCACTGAAGAACACCAAATGACCAGCAAGCGGATTGGGCCACCAAGATTAAAGCTGCTTCAGGTAGATCTGAACTAGCAATGTAAGGGTGGACTATTTCTAGGCTGGTGGGCTCAAGACACTTCAGGTCACCAAGGAAGAGATGCAATCTATAGATGAGCTCAGGACTGAGGGATGGACTTGACTATAGATGCTATTGCACAGGTTATCCTTGAATGTGAAACGTATGCTGTAATAAGAAAGCTAACCAGATAAAAGTCTTTGGTATGGGGAGGACTGACGGGTGGGTTACATCACACTCCCACAAACTCACCGTGGCAAATACCATGTGCTCACAATGGTGGAAGCAACCACTGTATGGCTGGAAACATATCCTGTACTCCATGCCACTGCCTGAAATACTATCCTGGGTCATGAAAAGCAAATCTTGTGGTGACGTAGCACCCCAGAAAGAATTCTTTTTTTTTTTTCTTTTCTTTTTCTTTTTCTTTTTTTTTTTTTTTTTTTTTGAGACAATTTCATAACCACCTGGTCCAGAGAGCACGGCATTGAGTGGGTGTATCACATCCCCTACCATGCACCAGCCTCTGGAAAAATTGAACAGTACAATGGAGTGTTAAAGTCTACATTGAGAGCAAAGGTGCTGGGACTCACATTTAGCAGAAGCCACCTGGTTAGTAACACTCAGGGATCTGCCAATCAAGCTGGTTCTGTCCATTCATCCCACAGGAGGGGATAAAGTCCCAGTGGTGCACATAAAGGTCAGGCTGAGCAAGACAGTCTGGGTCATTCCCTGCCTTAAGAGAAGGCAAGCCTATTCATGGGTTTGCTTTTGCTTAGAAACCTAGGTGTATGTGGTGGTAGGTAATGTGGAAGGATGGGGATGTCTGTTTATGTATCTCAAGGTGATCTGATGCTAGGTGAGAACAGCCAATATTTTAAATTGCATGATGTTAAATTTGCTACATAATACTGCATGTCATCATTATTATGGCTGTTAAAGATCTCCTTAACAGTAGTACAGTAAGAATTATCCAGGCTAAAGAATTCCAATGGAACCAGAACTATCATCTGCATGCAATAACTGCACTATGGATCATCCCCCTGCACTGAAGAACTGTTATGACAGATGAAGCCCAAAGTTATGAACTGAGTATCATGGATGATTTACATGAATGGCCCATAAACTATGGGAATAATACACATGTGTGTGTATATATATATATATATATATATATATGAAAAAGCAAGATAGGTTATGATAATTAGGCTGTTAAGAAATTGTGGGACCTGAGCATGATGGTATGCAATAAGGTGCGGCTGCTGTTTTAGTTTCACCTGGGACAGAAATGTTCTTTTCAGAGTGTCTGGTATGATGATATGTTTTAGTTCTAGGAGAAAAACTATGCTGATAACACACTGATACTTAAAATTGCCTCCTAAGCAGTCTTGTATAGAGCCAAGGCTATTCACAGTGAAGGCTCCAAGGAGTTAGGAGGGAAGAGATTTAGGACAGCTGACTTAAATTGGCTATACTACATAACATTATGCAGGAGTTTTAAAGGGGTGGGAGCTCTTCCACTGCACAGGGGGCTAGCTGGGCATTGGTTGGGGGGTAGCGAGTAATTCTTTGCACATCACTTGTGTTTTTTATATATAAAATATATAAAAATATAACATATAAAAATAATGTATAAAACAACAACAACAAAAAATGCATAAATGATCACTTCTTGGAGGAAAAAAACAACACAAAACAAACAAACAAAAAAAAAGAACATGCCAAGGAAGAATATGCAACAGGCTAAAGAGAGAAATGCTGTTTACCTTGTGTTTAGCGCGTCTGAATACGGATGGTGGAGGTTAAAGTATCTATGCTGAAGAGTTCCCTGAATACTGCAGTAGATTTTATTTCTTAAAACACACTAGCAGCTGCTCAAAGTGATGTGTGACAATGTAGAGAGTGCGGCTGTCACAAAGTAGATCTTAAGAGGGGCATTCCTCAAAAAACAAGAGTCTGAAGAACTAAGCACAGTGATTAAAAGGCTCTGCTGCCTTTTCTCAACGAAGCTAAGCTTACCACAGCAAGTCAAACCATACCTAAGCATGTGGGTAAATTATGTACCTTCAGAGAATTCTTAGAATATTACGGGTCTCATTAGCTACAGTACATACAGGAATGGGTTTTGTTATCTAGTAAAATGATTACTTTAGTCAAACTATGTGCAGAAAAATACATGAGTGATATATTTGGGGCCCATCTTCAAGTGGTCAGAGAAGCTCATGCTTGTAGACAGAAAACAATATATTTTTAATTTCTAAAAAAGTTAACGTGTTTAGTTGCATGACCTGTATGTAAAAGAAATGTCTCTTTGTACCTAGGCTACCAACTGAACTAGTTGTCTAACCTCAGCAGTTTTAAGAAAAAGTTTTAGTAATGGGAAAAATGGAAATAAAAAAAGAGTGAACATGTTTTTGTGAGAACTATTTATTTTTTCAAATTAATATTTGTAAATTATTCAGAAAATTACAGAAAATCATGCAGTCACACAACAAGAGATTATAAGGGGCTTCTGGCAATTGTCAGCTAAAGCAGATTGCTCAGGAGCATGTTTGGAATCATAGAGTCATCAAGGTTGGAAAAGACTTACAAGATCACCCACTCCAACCATCCATCTGTCACCAATAGTTCTCTCTAAGCCATGTCCCACAACACAATGTCTAAATGTTCACTGAACACCTCCAGGGTTAGTGAATCCACCAACCTGCCCCCTGGGCAGTCTATTCTAGCACCTGATCATTCTTTTGGAAAAATAGCATTATTTCCTAATGTCTAGCCTGAATCTTCCCTAGTGCAACTTGAAGCCATTCCCTCTAGTCCTATCACTAGTTACATGAGAGTAAAGATTGACTTATCCCCACATCACAACCACCTCCCTTCAGGTAGTTATGTAGAGCAATAAGGTCTCCCCTGAGCCTCCTCTTCTCCAGAGTGAACAATTCCAGCTCCCTCAGCTGCTCTTCATAAGACTTGCGCTCCAGACCACTCACCAGCTTTGTTGCCCTTCTCTGGACATGCTCCATGGCCTCGATGTCTTGGAGTGAGGGGCACAAAACCGAACACAGTACTTGAGATGTGGCCTCACCAGAGCTGAGTAAACCAGTACAATTACTTCCCTGCTCCTGCTAGCACATTGTGTCTGATACAAGCCAGGATGCCATTGGCCTCCTTGGCAACCTGAGCACACTGCTGGTTCATGTTCAGCTGAGCATCAACCAATACCTTCTGATCTGTTTCCTCTACAGAGTCTTCCAACCACTCTGCACCAAACCTGTAGCATTCCCTGGGGTTGTTGTGGCCAAAGTACAGGACCCAGCAATCAAGGGTCTTGTTGAACCTCATCCCATTAGCTTCAGCCCAGTGATCCAGCCTGTCCAGATCCCTCTGGAGAGCCTTGCTACCTCCAGGCAGATTGACACTTCTGGCCAGCTTGTTGTCATCTGCAAACTTACTGAGGGTTCATTCAATGCCCTCGTCCAGGTCATCAATAAAGATATTGAATGGGACAGACCCATGGGGAACACCACTTGTGACCAGTCACCAGCTGGATTTAACTCCATTCACCACCAGCCTCCTGGCCTGGTCCTCCAGCCAGTTCCTTATCCGGTGAAGAGTGTACTTGTCCAAGCTATGGGCTGCCAGCTTCTCCTGGGAGATGGTCTGGGGAGACAGTGTTGAAGGCTTTGCTGATGTCAAGGTAGGCCACATCAACAGCCTTTCCGTCATTCACCAGGTGGGTGACTAGATCATAGAAGGAGAACTGGGTTGGTCAGGCAGGATCTGCCCTTCATGAACCCATGCTGGCTAGGCCTGATCCTCTGGTTGTCCTGCACATGCTGTGTGATCTCCCTCAAGAAAATCTGCTCCGTAACCTCCCTTAACACCAAGGTCAGGCTGACAGGCCTGTAGTTCCCTGGATCCTTCTTACGACCCTCTTGTAGATGGGAGTCACACTGGCAAGTCTCTGGTCTTCTGGGACTTCTTCAGTTGACCAGGAATGCTGACAGATGATGGAAAGTGACTTGGCTATCACCTCTGCCAGTGCCCTCAGCACTCTTGGATGGATCTCATCTGGACCCATGAAATTGTGGCAGTCCAGATAGAATAGTAGGTCTCTGTCTCTTCCTGAATTGTGGGGGTGTTCAGTCTGCGCCTCATCTGAGACTTCCAGGTCAGAGAGTAGAGTACCCAGAGGATAACTAGTCTGACTTTTACGTAAAGAAGGGATTGAGTACTTCAGCCTTTTCCTTATTCTCAGTGGTCATGTTCCCAGCCACATCCAGTAAAGAATGGAGATCCCCCTTTGTTCTCTTCTTACTGTTAATATATTTGTTAAAGAGTTTCTTGTTCCATTTTACCCCAACAGCCAAGTTGAATTCAAGCTGGGCTTTTGACTTTCTAGTTTTCTCCCTGCACATCCTACCAACGTCTTTGTTCTCTCTCCAATTTGCCCGTCCCTTCTTCCACAGGAGGTAGAGTCTCTTTTTCTGGAGCATGAGGAAAAGCTCCCTGTTCATCCAGGCTGGTCTTCTTCCCCACCAGCTCATTTTGTGGCTCAGGGAGATAGCCTGCTCCTGCACCTTTAAGACTTCCTTCTTGAGGAGTGACCAGCCTTCCTGGACACATTTTCCCTCTGAGACTGAATCCCAAGACTCTCTCCCTTCTAGTCTCCTGAACAATTCAAAGTCCAACCGCTGCAAGTCCAAGGTAGCAGTTTTGCTGTCCCCTCCTTGCTCCACCAAGAATCAAGAACTCTACCACTTAATGGTCACTCTGTCCAAGACAGCCCTGGACCTCCATGTCTTCCACCAGACCTTCTTTTTTTGTGAACAGCAGATCTAGCAGTCACCTCTCCTGGTAGGTTCTCTCACCAGCTGCAGAAGGAAGTTATCTTCCATATGCTCTAGAAACCTCCTAGATTGCTGCTTCTGTGCTGTGTTGTACTCCAAGCATATATCAGGGAATTCAAAGATCCCCATGAGGACAAGGGCTGGCGATAGTGCAACTTCTGCCAGCCGCTTGTAGAAGACCTTGTCTGTCTCTTTATCCTAGTTATGGAGTCTGTAACAGACCCCCGCCAGGTTGTCTGCCTTGTTAGCCCTCCCCTTGATCCTTACCCACAGAAATTCAACCTTATTATCCCCAGCCACAAGCTCAATAACATCAGAACACTCTCTAACATAGAGAGCCATGCCACCACCCTTCCTTCCTTGCCTATCCTTTCTGAAGAACTTATAGCCATCCATTGCAGCACTCCAGTCATGGGCACAATCCCACCATGTTTTTCTAATGGCAACTAAGTCACAGTTTGCCTGCCACTTCCAACTTCTCCTGTTTGTCGCCCACGCTACATGTGTTGGTGTAGATGAACTTCAGATGAGCCCCTTACCTCACCCCTAATCCCGTTATTGCTCCCCTAGGCTCATCTCTAGAGGGCCTCGTTTTATTCCCTTCTCCCTTCATATCTAGTTGAAAGCCCTCTCTACAAGCTCATTTCCCCTTTGAGACAGGTGACCCATCAGCAGGCCTCAGGCCAGATGCAGAGTAAACTGTCCCATGATCAAAGAACCCAAAACTCTTGCATTTGCACCAGCCCCTCAGCCATGTTTTTATAAGAGGGCTTTTCCTGCTCCTCTCAGTGTCCTTCCCTGCCACTGAAGGAACAGAGGAAAATACTATTTGTACGCCTGCTCCATCAACTAACTGCCCCAGTTCACTGAAATAATTTTTGATTATCCTCAGGCTTCTGTCAGCAATGTCATCACTGCTGGTCTGAACTATAAATAAACAATAATAATCAGAGGGGTGGATCAGACTGGGAGTTTTCTAGAAATATCCCTGACCTGGGCTCCTGGGAAGGCAGCACAGCTCCTACGGCTAGGGTCAAGGCTGACATACAGGGCCCTCCATTCCTCTCAGAATGCAGTCACCTACGGCAATCACCCTCCTTTCCTTCCTGGTGGAGGCAGTCTTGAGGTGTGGAGTTGACCACTTCACCCTAGACAACTTTGCAGGTAGACCTCCCACCACAGCCTCACTTACCTTCAGATTCCAGGGCCTATTACACAGAGGCACATGGGGAACCAAGTTAGGTTGGGAGCGGGGTTACCTGTATCGCCAAGTTGGGACCTGTTTCCATTCCTTCTATTCTCTCAAACTGGCTCTCCCTGCTCGACTATGGCAGGGGGGAGGGTCCACCACTGTTTGGGGGTGTGTCAGCTTGGTGTCTTTCTCACAGAGAGTTATTTCACCAATCTGTCTTCTGCTCACACTCCCTGATGGTCCTTAATTTCTCCACCTCCGTCTTCAGCTCCACCACCATACTTCCTGCCACCCTTCCCTGGCAGCAACAGGCTAAGGCACTCCCTGCAACCAGAGACCTGAACACCCACATTTCTGGGCAGATCCTCTGTCTGGGTTGCAGTACAGTATGGGCAGTACAGGCTGTGCTCATGCACTGACTTCCCCTCCCCTATTCTCAGTAGGCAGAAGCACTGTTTGCTTGGCCTGGAAGCCAAGCTTCTGTACTCCCCACGGCTGCTTATAGCTGAGCAGCCTGGTCAAGGTCAAGGTCAAGAGCAGGCAGTGCTGGCTCCACCCCTGCTAGCTCAGTAGCCTGCTCACAGGCCGCCAGCCCCCGGAACACAGGCACAACAATTTTACTGGTTACAAAAAGCCCTAAAAAGAGCTTTTTTGTCACACCTTTTGCTTCAGATTCCTTGCCCAGTGCAGTCTTACCTGCCCTGAAGCTGGTCTTCGCAACAATTATTAGTATTTGGATATTACTGAATATTATTATTATTTGGATTTTGAGTATCTCTGAGGATAAAGAGTGCCTGTTCCAGTGTTTAACCAATCTCACAGTAAAAAAAAAAAAAAATCTGTTGTCTTAGAGATACTTAGCACCCAAACCTGAATGGCAATTAGCATTAAAATAAAAGCAAAATGTCAAAAGAAAATGTATACTGGAGTTATAATTGGAATAAGCTATCAACTTATAAATTGCACCCTTGGATGTCTTTATATAAAGTTTTTTTCTATTGTGAGCCATATAATATTTCATAGTTATTACTCTTTTCTTTGTATGGGTGTTGGAAAAAGCCTTCTAAAAATGTACAAGAAAATGTTTTTACCTACAGAAAGATGCTTAAAGATTTCACTAAAACCTAGAAACTCAGAGGCATGAATGTAGGTAACACAGCTACGGAGAACAGAGATACCACAACTCGTGACTTGTGAAATCTGTGGCTCTCCAGTGCAATATAACTCTGAAGTCTAGTGGTTTACTATATAACAGATTGGAAAATCACGATCAAAATATCAGCAATGGCCTACCTTTTGTAGACCAACCCCAAAATACCTCATGGTTAATCACCTGTAAAAACCTCACAAAGCCCACATCCTTGGTTAGTATTATTTGGAGCAATACTCATTCTGGTCAGCTTGTGATATGATCTACTTTTATATGATAGATAGATAAAAGAGCTAAAAGATAACGGTAACTGTGGGACAAGGAAAGTTATTACCTTCCAAACGAGTAAACAAGCTTGGTAGCTACTTGTGCCAGACGTAAACATGCACAAGGCGCCTGGTTGGTACATGTGACAGAGGGGTTGTATAAAAGGTATAAAAGATTGTAAGCACGTGCAATAAAGGTCTTCTTTCTGCACCAGCAACGGAGTCTGTGACTCTCCTGCCACAAATGATGCCCAAACAGAATATCAGGGTCAGCCTCGGTAGATAATCAGCTATCAAGCTGACCAGTGGCAAGGAATTAGAGCTGCTAAAAGGAAGTTGGACCCGAAATTGCTGAAAGGAAGCAGAAATCAGAGGTGCCAAGAGGAAGCACAACCCAAGGGCCACTGAAAGAAAGTCGGATCCAAAAACTGCTGAGTGGAAGCAGGACCGGGCTGCACAGCCAGAATCACTTCTGCAGGATGGAGGTGAGCAACGGGTAACAATGGGAACAAATCTAAAAAAGGTGCAGGAGGATATTTGCAAAATAATGGAAACAGTTTTGCAGAAGCACCACAGTAAAGTAGAAAGCTTCAATTTAAGGTGGCTTTTGCTGTGGGTCTCTCGTAATGTAGGAGCAGATGGGACTATGATCTGTGACATAGAGACGTGGGACAAAGCTGGAGTGAGGCTGTGGGATGCAGCTACGCCCTCGGAGTCTGTGGCTAAAGACCTCTTAGGTCCCTGGAGATCGGTTTTTGAACTGTGAAAAGAACATGCGGAATCCACCGTCCCAATTGAGCCCACCGCTCCTCCTGTGGTGAAAGCCTTTGTAAACGACAGCGACTGTAAAAACAATGACCCGTTAAACCTCAGGATAGTGGGCTCGATAAAGGAACCACACTTGTACCCGACCCACATGGTCTTCGGCGTGCTACCCACAGAGAAGAGGAGCGAGAGGGGGATTTTGACGCGGTTCAGAGATTGCATTCGGCTCTCACCTGCCCTGTAATTTATGAACCTGATAAGAGCCCGAGATGGGAGGGTATAAGCTTTCAAATAATAGAAAAACTCAGGAAAGCAAGTTCTTGAATTAGGGCTGGGCTCCCCCTGTACCAATAATCTGGTTGAGTTCTGTTATGAAAAGTTACACTCCTCGTGATTGCAAGACCTTGGCACAATTGATTTTAACAAGTACTCAATACAGGATGTGGATGGGCTTTTGGAGAGAATCTGCACAACAAAAGGCACAGGAGTGGAAGCTATTGGAGCTCGGCAACTGGGAGCAGAGTGTACACCCTGAAACTTTGGATCGTTCATCACGGCAAGAGAACGAGGATCAAACCTCCAGGCTTGGTGATTGTCAGTGCGTGGGAGCTAGAGCTGTGGAAAGCTGCTGCTGAGACGTATGCTGGTGTTTGGACTCTCCAAACTCTTCCGGCTGTTGGCATTGTTGCAGTGTATTTTTCTGAACCTTTTAGCTGTTGCAGCAGTTTTTCAGTGCTCCAGAAAATTCTAAAATAGGCCTAACAACACTGAAAGTATGTTTGAAAGTTGTGCTGTGTTTGAGTTCCTCTGATGCTCAGTGAAATGCAGGAGCACAGTCGAAAGCGGTGAAAATACATTGCCTTGTAGATGTGAAGTAAACTTCAGTAAACAGGTTCCTGATTTTAAAGCTGTTACTTTTTATTTTTTATAGTAAATAGTGTAGAGAGGGAATCTTTCACTTATAAACAGATTTCTTTTTTTCTTTCTGTTAAAAAAGACCATTATGGGATACTTGTGGGAATCCAAAGGTCTTCTGTTATAAAAAGGATCAGAGATTGATCAGACGCAGATATTCAAGGTGAATGCACTTTGCTAAGTTATGAAATGGTGTGTGCTACATATATGCTTTACAAAATGATGTGTGTTCATTTGCAGTAGATTGGCAATGTAGGAAGTTTTCTCATATTTGGTTGTATAATCAAACTTGACTAGCTGAATATCTTCTGGTGTTTAAGAATGTAATGTGTATATTTACAACTGTATGTCTTACCTGCTTTCAAAATTCTTGTTTTGAATATGTAATTTCAGTGATTTAAAAAAAATAATAATAGATTTCCCTTTAAAAAAAAAAAGGTGGGGGGGGGGGGGAGTGCAGGTAGGACCCCTGAGGAAAGAATAGCTAAAGAATGCTATGTTCTTAATTTTTTAAATTGTTGGACAATGATAACATGGGGAAGAGGTTGTGTTTCCACAGGTGCTGGACCGCAATGTGTTCCAGCCAAAGTCATAAAGCCCTGCTTGACCGTACCATCAGCATCAGCATCTCCTGCTGCTTCTTCAGATCTGTGACAACCTTCTGGGTCCTAAGCCTATGGAGGCATCCGGATAGTGGATACTACAGCCAATATCTCAGCATCAAGCAGTGTGACAACTACCTCAGAAAATTTTTGATTTGTGGGGCAAAAGCTACATGTTGAAAACTCGTGGGTTTAGTTTGATGGGTGATATCAAGGTTTGGGACTGTGGGTCTGAAAGATCACGCAGATTAATGTGTTTTTTGGTTTTTTTTGCATGTTTGTTGGTATATACTCTTTATATTAGTACAAAATGCTTGTTGTTCAAATTAATAAAGAAGGGGGAGTTGTTGGACAAAGGAAGTCATTACCTTGCAAATGAGTAAACAAGCTACTTGCACCAGATGTAAACATGCACGAGGCACCTGTTGGTACATGTGACCAAGGGGTTGTTGCGTGGGTATAAAAGATTGTAAGCACGTAAAATATGGGTCTTCATTCTGCACCAGCAATGGAGTCTGTGGCTCTCCTGCCACAGATAATAGCTAAAAGAGTGGGAATGATGGTTCTTACTAGAATTCTGAATTCATAAGTTGTTGGGTTTCTGAAAGAGGTGGAAGTGTGAAAAAAACTACTTGTATTATTTGAAAGTGATCTTGAAATCTATAGGGCGAATCGCAGTTTTAGTCTTTTGTGCTATTACTAGAACCAGAGCACTTCAGGAGTTCAGATGAATGGTTCCAGCTGTGAAAAATGTTTCAGCATGAAAAAATTTAATGCATGCTTTATTTATTTTTTTCTGTATGCAAGATGCTTGCTATGTTGCAAGTTTTTATGATGTCTACAAAAGGTGGGGCAACCTGTAATGAGGTGAGGCTCCCAAGATACAAGCAATTTCATTCTGTGAAATAGAAGCATTTAGAAAGTATGGTGATGTTTTTTGAATCATATGTGTTGATTGCTAAATGCAAATAACCAAATAAAATAGTGCATAGTGCCCTTTTGTTCCACATTTTAAAATCTGTTTTCCAATTTCTATTCTTTCACATGCAATTAACTATTACTTGCATAGATTATCCTTAAGGAAGTCTAATGAACTGTGTAGAAATTGTAGGCACGGTAGCATCGTATACTATCGTGATTATCATGGCCTGTCACTGCAGATGAAGCCTTTTGAGAAAATGCTGAAATCTGCAGAAGAAAAAATTGATTTTATCCAATACCCTTGCAATCTGGGTCTGATCTTATATATGGTCAGGACTATCTTTAGGCTGCACTTGTCCCAATGAATTTTTATATAGTTAAACCTAATGGGTGCAACTGAAAAGTTGAAACTGATGGCCTAATATTGGTTACCTCATACTCTGTCAAGAATAATTTTTTTTAATTAAATGAAGTTTTGGTGTGTAAAAGCAATATAAAATTATAAAATAATAAAATATTATCCAGACAATTACAGCACTGGGGCATTTCCACATGATCCACTTGTAAATGCGGCTATACAGACTATAGAGCAAAGATTCACCTAGTTCATTTAGTATTTTTCAAAATGGCTAATATTGGAAACTTCAATACAGAAAAAAGAAGGGAGGGCAATTTAGTGAATTGTCTTCTTTTAGTGTGTCTTCCCAACCACTAATGGTCAGTCAGACTTTCTAAGCTAGAAATTTTCCTCATAAGAGTATAGCTGTCCAGGCTGCTGTATAAGTCAAATAACCCTTGTTGGCTGTGACCTATATTGCAAGTGACAGCATTTAATAGCTTCATTCATTTTCCAGAGCCTGTTAAATCCCACACCAGTGCTCACACAGGCTTGCGTGACCTCTGGGTGTGGTGTGCCGCGAGTTCCACCAGAGGGCTCAAACGCTACAGAAATGAGTGAAATCCGGTAGGTTGTGTGCACGCACAGGAGAAACATTTTCTTTCGAACGCCTGGTATCTATGCTAATAAAGCATCTTTAACTGTCATACATTAAAACTGAAGTAAGGTCTATTATGAGAAGAAGTTTCCTAAAACAGAATAGTATTGTATGTAGCCATTCATTGCCTTCTCGGAATGTTTTCTGTGTGCTCAGTTACACTGGGAAGGCCTTTGATATTAGATCGTTACGTGCTAGGTTTACCAAGAATTGAAGATTTTTGCCAAACAGTTTCAGAGTGTGTGATTGATTTGCTTAACAAAATCCAAAGCTGGAAGTCAATGTCTCATTTACAGTGCTTTATCGAATCATAGGATGGTTTAGGCTGGAGGGAACCTTTCAAGATCATCTAGATCCAACCCCCCGCTGTAGGAGGGACATCTCCTAATAGACCAGGCTGCTGAAAGCCCCATCTACCATGGCCTTAAGTGCAACTAGACAGGGGGTGTCCAAAGCCTCCCTGGGCAACCAGTTACAGTGTTTTACCACCCTCACAGTAAAGAATTTCTTCCTAATCTCTAGTCTACACTCTTCCAGTTTAAAACCATTTCCCCTTGTCCTGTTGCTACATGCCTTTTTAAAAAGTCCCTATCAGCTTTCCTGTAGGCCCCCTTCAGGTACTGGAAGGCCACTATAAGGTCCCCCCAGAGCCTTCTCTTTCCCAAGCTGAAGAGACCCAGCTCTCCCAGCCCATTCTCATAGAGGAGGTGCTCCAGCCCTCCAGTCATCTTCATGGCCCTACTCTGGACCCTCTCCAACAGGTCATTGTCCCTCTTGTGTTGGGGGCCCTAGAACTGGATGTGGTACTCCAGGTGAGGTCTCATGAGAATGGAGCGGAGGGGCAAAAAACACTTCCCTCGACCTGCTGGTCATGCTTCTCTTATTGCAACCCAAGATACGGCTGGCCTTCTGGGCTGCGAGTGCACATTGCTGTCTCACACTGAGTCTTTCATCAACCAAATCTCCCACATCCTTCTTCTCAGAGCGTCTTTAAAGCTATTCTCCACCCAACCTGTATATGTGCTTGGGATTGCCCTGACTCAGATGTAGGACCTTGCACTTGACCATGTTGAACTTCAAGAGGCACAGGCCCACCTCTCAAGCCTGGCCAGGTCCTTCTGGATAGCACCTCTTTCTACTAGCTTGTCAACTGCACCACTCAGCTTGGTGTCATCTGCAATCTTGCCGAGAGTGCGCTTGATCCCACTGTCCATGTTGCCTACAAAGACGTTAAGTAACACTAGTCCCAGAACCAATCCCTGAGGAACGCCACTCATCACCAATCTCCACTTGGACACTGAGCCATTGAACCTAGTATTTTAAGTGCAGCCATCCAGCCAATTTCTTATCCTCATCCATCAAATCCATTTTTCTCCAATTTGGTGATCACAACATCATGTGGGACAGGGTCAAATGCTTTGCACAAGCCCAGGTAAATGATGTCAGTTGCTCTTCCTTTATACAGTGATGCTGTGACTTCATCATAAAAGGCCAACAGGTTTGTCAGGCATGACTTGCCCTTGGTGAAGACATGTTGGTTACCATCAATCATCTTGTCTTTACTTTCCATGTGCCTTAGTAGGGCCTTCAGGAGGATCTGTTCCATGATCTTAGCAGGCACAGAGGTGAGACTGACCAGCCTATAGTTTCCTAGATTTTTTTTTTCCCCTTCTTGAAAATGGGTGGTTACATTTCCCCTTGCCTGAAATATGTGAAGTCTAATGTCCTGCCACAAAGCCAATAAATAAATCACTTCTGAAAGGAAGAGAACTTAATGGAAAGACACTGTGCCAACTAGGAGGAACTTTACCTTGAATTTCTTGATAGTTAGTATGTTTTAAGAGGTATAAAATACTGCCTGATTAGGAATCAAACACAAAATTTAAATCCAGAATCCAGGAAAAAAACAGACTCAAATGTGGTGTTAGGAAGTATCACTGTTTTATTTCTCATGATACTTACCGGGCAACCTGTCAAACAAGTGTGCACTTTAAGTGTTCAGTTTCTGCATTTAAACAGCTAAGACACATATGTTGTACATTCTTTCTTTTCCAAGAACTCATATGTATACTAATGTCCCTCTGGGCATGTGCGGTAGCACCTTGGGTAGTTGCATGCCTACTTACTTTATCTCCATTTTTCCACCATCTCTGAGACTCCTGGCTAACTTTAAACTGTTTTTCCCCAAATGAGCATATTTTCATTTGTTAGGCCATAATGATTGACTTCCAAAACTAGGTATATGAAATCCGAGAACAACGTCCTTGCATGTGATGAAATGCAGATAAGTGATCTGTTATGTTAGTGCTTCTTGTGAAGCAGAAGTGAGAGAAAACAAGGTTGTTCACACACCAAAAAAAGTTGAAATTGAATGTTTTAGAATTAGCACTCATTGATTCCTTTTGCTAAACTAATATATTTTTACTTAAAGTAATACACTAATCTCTATTGCTAAACAAACCAGCCAATATCAGAATAGATCAATTCTGGGTGATTTGCTCTATGTGATCAGAGCCATTTCTACTTTAGAAGCTGAATAGAAAAGCAGAAGTTCAATTTTTCTTACAGTGTGCCTTCACCTTCATGCAAAGTCTAGGCTTGTACTCTGGAGACAACATATATTTCAGAGGCAAATAATTCAAATTGGTCTCTGTTGGAGATTTTTCCAGATTGTGCCAGTCATGCTAGATCAGACTCAGGTTTAGTTCCTTCAAGAAAAGCTTCTAAAATATGTTTCCCTCTTAAAAATCTTCAGACAAATTTATGGCTACTTTTTATTGACCTAATTAGAAAAATAGAAATACAAATTCAAGATATTTATGCACAGTTGCTGAATGTCAGCTGAGCCTTGGCAAATGAATACATCCATATTCTATCACAGATACACAGTATCCCAGTGAAACAGACTTCTTTTAATAAAATTGGTTTACCTATGGAAAGTATCTGTTAGGTCATGACTTGAACTGGTGATTTAGCACCTGGTGAAGGGGTATCCTGGCCCAGAGAGAACAGGCAAGATGTTTTCACCTGTTCTCCTCATGTTACCAGAAGGGGTGGACCCAGGTGGAGCCACCCTGGGCTGATATAAGGTCCAGCCATAGAATGGAGAGCATTTTTTGGATATAGACTGCTCTTTGTGATGCAGCGCTGTATAGCTTGTGATCACCTTTACCGATTGGGTGACTTTGCCTCTTCTTTCTGTGTATGACTGTAGGCCTACCTGTGAATACGTTGTTTGGTATTGCAAAGAGCCTGTCAGAAGCCATTTTGCTTCTTTGTGAGCAGAGCATTTGGCGTGGTTGGCAGGATACCAAGAAAAGTATCTTACAACTTAAAGACAAATAGTTTTCTTAAGGTATATTTCACAATGAATATGATAGGGGAAATTTTTTTCCCCTGAAAAGGAATTACACATTTTGCATTTTCTAGCATCTCCTTGGCATTCTGTTGTGGAGGTGTTAGGAAAATGGGGACCATTTAGGAGTTTTGGGGACAGCCTCAAGTTGCCATCTTTTATAGCTGAATTTCTTGAAAATTTGGGAAATTGTATTTTGACTACTGAGGAAAGAGGGCTTGCTGCATCTGTTGTGGTTTGGCCTCTATTAATAGCATTGAATTCCACCAAATCTGCTGAAGAGTAAAAGGAGGAAAAAGATACGCTATTTGCCCGAATAAAATATTTAGAGCATAAACTCACCTTGTTGGTGAGGCAATATGCCCAAGCAGCTGGTAAGAACTTACCAGTGAAGATAAGAGCTATAAAAAGTCTTAAAAAGAGTACTGGAACCCAGAGCAATGGGATCCTTGAAATATAAGTAGGCCAAAAAATAAGAATAAAATAGAAAATACTTTTGATGAAGTGGAAAATATTAATGTAATCTCAAGGAAAAGTACAAAGAAGTCCCAGCCAGAAGCTCCATTGCAACCGGATCCTCTAGAGAATATCTCAAAAAACTATAACTTTCCAGGGAAGGCAAGCAGCTATACCACTCGAGGAATAGCCCCTGCTGAAATAACAGTACATACCAGGTCTTGCCTGTATACAGCAGCTGAATTAATGGAGCTAATACAAACACTTAAAAATCAAGAGGACATAAGTTCCTGTGGTTAATGGGCCTAAGAAGTCAAAACTATCTTCCATCACATCTCATCTGGCAACGCGGAAAAGATCACATCCAGCCTTTTAGACATGGTGATGAGAACCATTCACTCTTACTGTGGTTCATTGCAGCGTGTTAGCTTGCATGTCCAAACAAAACCAATGAGCACACTCTTAGTGGAACATGGGATAATATGGAAGATTTACAGACACGTAAGGGAATTAGGAATGGAAGGGATCACTAAAAAGGAGGATTTTGAATGTCACATCCTAATTATATATAAAGCTGGAATAAGAGATCTAATCTTGCAGCAGCCCCCTTCTCTTCTATATGGCACCTTAGTAGCTATTTGGAACTCTCTGGTAGCTTATTGGACGCAATTATCCAATAAGCAGCGCAGATAGTGTCTCACCTCATGGAGGAAGAATGCCTAAGAGCCAGGCAAAATTTCCACCCTATAGAAACTAGAGAGACTAACCTTGTAAACCAGCTCAAAGAGCTCCAAAAGTCAGTTCATCACATAAAGATGCATGTGCCCAGCATTTTTAATAAGCATAACTTATTTGGAAAATCTGCACCAGAGTTCAAATCTATAACATCATGAAATAACTACAGTAGTTTTCTCTGTTGCAATTTACACACACACACCCGTCTATTCTGAAAGCAAAGAACAACTATCTCAATCACTTTATGTGATATAGTTTTCATCTTGCAGTTAGGAGAGAGCAGGTCTTATTTAATATGGAGGAAAAAATGGCTAAGTGTGGATTCAACAGATAGGGGAGTGTAGAGAAAACAGATCCAGAGTTTTCACGGATGTTTGGAATAACCACAGAGGCAAACTTCAGTAAGAAAGGTGCTAACTAGATACAAGGAACATCATTTCCTCATGAGAGTGGTGAAGCAAGAAAAGAAGCACCACAAAAAGACTTTGAGACCTCCATCCAAATTTTAAAAACTCAAAAGGACAAGGCTAAGACAAATTTTCTGTAGTTCTGGAGTTATTCCTGCTTTGAGTGGCAGACCGGACAACAGACAGCCTGAAGTCCCTTCTCACCTTAATTTTTGCAGCTAAGACTGATTGTAATAATTATGCTCCAATTCTCAGTACTGAACTTTCTAAAATTTATGTCAGTAACCTGCCCCTCTGTTCATTTCAAGGCCTTGGATTTGTAAGGACTTAGCCTTTGCTGCTATTTCCAACTGATACTAATCTTTTCAGATTCTCTTACCCCAAAAAGAAACATGATTGTTTTTCATTAAGACTACTATCTGGTTCTTTGAACCTCCAGCTGTGAGGTGAATTTTCCATTTTTTGATAGTTCCGCTTACAAAATCTTACCACGGGACAGCTGTCCTCTACAATGAGAAAGGAGAAGGCATATACATTCAGTGAGTTAGTAAGCTCACTCTACAACATCAACACTGGATAATGGGTAATCCTTTGTGTTCCCCACAACTAGGGAAGCCTCTGTGTAGTTAAGATTTCTTTTTAGATTAAAAATTGCTTTTTATTTCCAAATTTCCTAGAGAGAATATTATTCTTAAAATGCCAGATGCTTTAGACAAACATGCTATGAAAATTCACATGCTTATTGATATCAGAAGGAAGTCATACTGAAAAAGGAAGTTCTACATCATTGTAGAAGCTTGATAGATTTCAAACAAGGAATAGATGAAACAAATCTTACCTGTTAGGCAGAGCATTACCCTCTACCTTTTTCCCCAGTGATAGACCCTGATCTTTGCTTCCAAATGCCTTCTGGAACACTGCTTTTGCACGGCTGCAGAAACACAGAATCTTTTTACCAATTCACTCATGTTTGTTACAGTTATCTTCATTTCTCCTGCTGAAATAATGCAATTCAGTTGACAGAATAAAACACAGAAAAAAATCAAAGAGGCATAAGTACTTCAAAATTCCAGATAAAATTTTAGGCATAGATAACAGAACATGGAAATGACAGACCCTGAAAGATCTAATATGAGTACATGAACCACAATACAGCAATTTACACTCACAGCTTCTTACAGGATCTCCTGGTTTTGGCTGGGAGAAAGTTAACTTTCTTCACAGTAACTGCTATTGTGCTGCATTGTGGATTTAGGATGAAAACAATGTTGCTAATTATGCAGTATTTTAATTATTACTAAGCAGTTCTCACACTAACTATAGGACTACTCAGCTTCTCATATTGCCCTACCAGTGAGGAGGCTGGTAATGCACAAGAAGCTGAGAGGAAACATGGTTAGAACAGCTGACCTAAACTGTCCAAGAGAATATTTCATGCCATGAAGCATCATGTTCAACAATAAAACCCAAGGGAGTTGGTCAGGGTGTTACTATGTCTTGGGAACTGACCAGTCACCAGTCATAGAATTATAGAATAGCATGGGTTCAAAAGGACCACAATGATCATCGAGTTTCAACCCCCATGCTATGTGCAGGGTCACCAACCACTAGACCAGGCTGCCCAGAGCCACATCCAGCCTCCAGTGGTGGGGCATCAACAAGCTCCTTGGGCAACCTGTTCCAGTGTGCCTATACCCTCTGAGTGAAAAACTTGCTCGTAATATCTTAGACCTCCCCGTATCAGATTAAAACCATTCCCCCTTGTCCTATCACTATCTACCCAGTCTCCAGGTGGTTAGTAATTGCACTATGTATAGCTTGTTTATATATTCTTTCCTCATTATAGGTTCTATTATCATAGAATTCTTAGAGTTGGAAGGGACCTATAAAAGTCTAGTCCAAAAGCAATGAACAGTAACATACATGGCTAGATCAAGTTGTCCAAGGCCTCATCCATCCTTGCCTTGAAAGTTTTCAGGGACAGGGCATCAACCACACCTCTGGCCAACATCAACTAACATAATGGCATGTAAGTAGAAAGCAGGAATCAATAACTCCATAAGTAAGTGGTGACAGTGTTGAACATCTACACAGATAACTGGGCAGTCTATCCAGAACTCACATTTTGTAGTGTAGAGTGTACAGCTCAGAACTGGACTATCTATGCCTGACCAATCTGCGATCAAGACACGTAGAATCATATATGGAATGCAGTTAGGCATGCGTAACAATCAAAAAGACCAACACGATGGAAAGGTGATACAAGAAGCATAATGACAGAGAGACTAAAGCAACAGAAAGATGCTACAAAGGAAAGAAAAAGGACTACTCTGAAGATCTAGGCTCATAGACGAAAACTCCACAAAGGAGGGATCTCCAGAAAGAGATATATCCAGAGTGACAGTCAGCCCTTAAATGGGCTAAGAGAGGTGGAGCCAGACTCCACCTCTTCTGATCACACAAGTGAATATCCTTCACCTGTGCTCCCAGGACTGCCCGAGTCCTTTCTCCTGGTATTCAATTCAGGCTGTTGCTGAAGAGACATTGTAACATTCTGATCATCAATGGCACCCAGTCGTGGACTTTCTTGAGGGGGAAAAAAAACCCCAAAACTGGACATTCTGGAAACACCTACTAAATAAATTCTGCAACACTGGAGCATATCAGAGTTCAGTGATGTTGCTC
>JAOWBP010000001.1:62826172-62853069 GCA_028571105.1 Tragopan temminckii | reverse complement strand
GGACAGGAGGTTCTGTTCATGAGAAGCCCTTCCTCATAGACCAGTGAGATAATTTAGCCTAGTCGCAGCTACTACCAAAAAATCCGGTATTTTTTTCGTTCGGTGTGGTGGGTGCCATGCAAAGATCAAGCTAAGATACAAAAACCAGTGAAGTCATGGCGGTGCACTGTTTTACTCTCTATTGTTAGCAATCCTCTCAAAATGAATTAACAGGATTTCTTCCCCATAATTGTCACGGTTGCATTGCTTTAGTTTTTCAAAGCTTCCACTGAACTACTTTTGTCTGAGTTGCACAGTATCCTTTTGAAAATTTCAAATCAATTCTGAGCATTCAAATTTAGTGTTTTTACTGTTATTTGAAAACGCAGACTTGCATGCGAACTCCATCTCATTTATACAGGTTGCAGAAGCAATCAATATGAGTCCAATTGATCAGATTTTTGTCTCTAAAATTCTGCCGTAGGTGTTTTCCCTTTAAATGTTCCTGAGGCACAATCTTCGAAAGGGGATTTAATGAGCACTTTGGTAGCACTTGATGGGTACAGAGCAAAAATATCAGCAAAATCCAATTTTGCTTAAAATACTAAGAATAATATCCCGATCATGTACTTGTAAACTCGACTAATTTTTCAGGAGAGTCTGCCATACGGTATTTGCCGTTTGGCTTCGCCAGGACCATCCAGCCCTGAAAAACGCTACTTCAGAAATCAAACTTCTAGGATTTGTTCTAGAAAAGCACGGACAATGCTTGATATTAAGAAGCCTAAATATCGTGATTTCTTTTGGATATGTTTCCAAAAAGAAAACTAGAAAACCTGATGCCCAGCCTGCTCTTGATCATATGATGAGCAACTGTTCCTCTTTACACTTTTTAAGTGACTCTAAAAATAAAAGAGAAAGCTAAGCAATATTTCAATAAGAAAGTCTGTTTTGAAATGAAAGTTTTGTCAGTAATTGCGTTGTTGTGCTTTAAGTCAGATCAAAGATATAAATCTAGTGCTAAGAACAGTGAAGTTCTTCGGACTTCCACTTACAGTAACTCCTAATCCGGAGCAACATTGAAGTGCTCTTTCTGATGAGTTGGGATCCATCCATAGCCGTTTTCCCTATCAAGGAGAGGCTGAGCAATGTTTTTCTCCCACTATGAATGCCAGATACACCAAATAGGCTTGGATGAGGTAATCCTTAATAGTGCTAATTTCCTAGCTGATTCCTGAGAATCTTCAGTGAAATGGTTAAGAGCCTATTATCCCCAAAAAAGTGAAGAGTGAAAATACTCACACATGATTATTCTTAATTCTGATTTGCAGTTGTTTTCCCAGGACTAACTCCAGAAGACTGATACTTGACGTCAAGGAATGTGTCTTATTAACTTTCGCACATCACCAGTATTGGAAACTGTGCCGGACTGGAGCAATGTTTAGTGTTGGCTGGAGGTGAACTAAAGCAAATGCGTAATATTTACCTCAGTAAAAACTACTGATTGTACCAATTTCAATCAGTGAAGAAGTGTCATCAGTTAAAAGTACATCTTTGCTATTATACTCTGAATGCTCTTCTTCATTTGCAGTAGGGTGCTTCCTACTCCATCAGTATCACACCTAGAGATATGTATTTCAGCCTCTGTTGGTGTCAGGAATAGATTTTATCCCTATATTAATGTCCTTTTGCAGAACTTTTATTTGGATGTATTTTAGCGTGCACAGTGATCTTGCAAGAGGGTTTTAAGTAACTTAAGGGCAGACGGTGCTAATGAGAGGCTGAATCCTAAGATCCAAAGGATTTAATTATCTTCATCCACCAGATATGAATCTGATTCAGTCTAAGTTATAGAAAGTGTCTTCTATCTCAACTTGATAGTTATGCAGAGGCTGTTCCTCTTTTTAAAGTCACAGAAAAACGCAAACCCAGAACATATTAAAATCATGCAGATTCATATATGGCACTGATATCAGCAGCACAGAAAACAGAGAGCAGTGACATCACGGCTCTTCACCTGTATCAGAGTAAAGCAGAAATTAGTTAGAAATAGGATTTATGGCAAAGATAACTATGCAGAATGGGAATCAGTCAGATAAGCCTTCTTACAGATAGGTTCTTTGCTTTCAAATATTCCTATTTCTTGCACATTGTTTTGATTTCTTCAGGACTGACCATTCCAAATCCAGCATGACGCCCAATCTTTCTACGCCATTCATTTCTTGAAGAACCAAACTGTTTCTTACTGCTTCCTCCGCACTGTTCCCTGTTTTGCCGTATTTGCCGCCAAATACGTTTTACATTTCCTAGAGCTTGTATTTTTCTTTTTATTTTCGTTGGATTACTGGTATAAATAAAGTTGCATCTTACTATTCCATTCCTACCTGCAAAGAGGTCCTTAGCTGTGAATTTAGCAATGAAGTTCGCATATAACTCCCTCTTTACAAGCTGTGAAGTCAGCCGTTACTCACAGTGCTACTTGTAACTGTTAGTTTCTCTCTTCGTTATTTATTATGTACTCAGGCCCGGTCTTTGCAATCTCTCTATACACCTCAGAAGCAATTATTTAATCAGGAATCACAAAAATAAAGCTGTGGCTGATTTTACTTCTAGAAAGCTTTATCCAGCCAGGTGATCAGCAAGTAGAAGCGAGAACTGTCAGCCTCCAATATTCTTTGTTACTAACACATCCTCTGCCTGTCGGCTCTGCCTTTTCTCTGATTCTGGCACTGATACCAGACACTGTGCTGCACTAAAACTTTGTTGAGCAATCGGAAAAAAAGTCTCTGGAGAAGGAATTGACAGGACGGCTCCACTGACAAAATTGCAGTCAGTAGATCAGCGGCCAAGTGGACACTGTTGACAAGTGGCCTCCGTAGGGGTTCAGTGCTGAGACTTGAACCATTTAATATCTTCGTACGTGATGTGAACAGTTGGATTGAGCGCACCCTCTGCAAGTTAGCAGATTATAATGTTAAACTGAGTGATGCAGTTGACACACCAGAGGAAATTGTCCAGAGGGACTCGCACATGCTTGAGAGCTGTGCCCATACCAACCTCTTGAAATTCAAAGAGGCTTAGTGAAGATCTCGGCAAAGGACAGGCTGAGAGAGTAGCGGCCTTTCTGCCAACGGAGACCACGTAGCAGCCCTCCAGTACACGAAGGGAACCTAAAGGAAAGCAAGCGGGAATTTTTTTAAGACGTATAGCAACAGGACAGGAGAAAAATGACTTTAAACTGCAAGAGGGTAGATTTAGGCTAGATATAAGGAAGAAATTCCATACTGTGAGTGTAGTGAAATGTGGAAAGGAAAGTCCATTGAGGTTGTAGATGCTCAAACCCTGGAGGCACTCAAGGGGAAGCTGGATGGTGTTTTGAGTAACCTGATGTAGTGGGAGTTATCCCCGCCTATAGCACGGGGGTTGAAAATAGATGATCTCAAAGTTCCTTTTCCCAATCCACTTTGTGATTCTACGACTTTCCACCAATATTTTTCTCAGGTCCATCACTTAGTTAGTTATGGCCAAAATTGAATGAGTTTTTTCCTTTTTCTCATTTCTTTCCTTAGTTTGTCCACAGCACCCCAAATTTAGAATTTTGGTAAAGATTAACCAAGGTTAACATGGTACAGTTGCGCAGAATGTAACTGGACTATGAGTCACAGAGGTTTTTTTTCGGTTTACATAGATTTTTGGTGACACAGAAATGAACCACAATATAGTAGTTCGGGGATCCTGAGCACAAGTTTATCCCACGTTAGTCAATTGTGGTTTGCAAGCACATGAAGTATTCATTTAGAAGTAACTAAAATGCTGATACAGAAATTTTGAACACAAGAATCTATGACATTACAGAACATTTCGCTACAGAGTGCTCTTTCTTCTCATGTTATACTGTTCATATAGTTTTTAGACAGGTGAAATAATTTAAGTGACAGCAGTATCTTTTGGGATGTATAGTGCCGTTGAAAATCTCTCATTCTTGTTAAGTTCTGATGAATGAGAAATGCTGTTGAATCTCTCCACCTACCCAAATTAATCCTTCAATTTCACAGGTGTATTTCTCTGGCTTATAGTAATGTTTCTTCAGATGCAATCTTGTGTAAATTAACTCTTTCCAAAAGCAGTGCTCACGCACGCGAATCTTATGAGAGGATAATCAGTTAGATACTTAATCACTAGAAAGGCGAGCTTAATATAATCAGCCTTGTCATGCTCACTGTATTGACTGATTTTTGCACATCACACATGCTGCAGAGAAATCTTGCCTCTATATTAAGAAGTTCCTAGGTCTAAAGAAAAAGCATAAGTTGAAAGCTGTAAGATGCCATCCTTTGCAGTGGAAGAGATAATGAATTACTGTGTGCCAGTCAAAAATGGTTCACGCCAAATCAGATTCTATTCAAGTAACAGGAAACTCTATACAATATAAGTTTAGTCAGAAATATACAGTAACTCTACACACAATTTATTTAAGCAGTACTCTGCAGCTGTTAAAGTGGGTGTAATCCACACAGAAATAATCTGAGAGAACTAGGTCAGGCTGAAGGATGTCTGCTCTTGTAAGAACTGCAGCCCGTGATTATCTGCACTGAAGCAGGGGCCACAAAGGAACAAAACTCCTAGAATCCCTATCTGCAGGAAAATTGGAAACGTTATGCACCAGGTGGCAGAACTAATAAGAGGGTGGAAGAAAAAGTAGTAGGTAAGGCGTGCGTTTTGCACACTGCCTCAGCCTCTGTGCTGTTTTTTCATCGGACGGATCGAGAGAGAGAGAATCTTACACTGAATATAATTAAAGCCAAAACTTGGGGCAGGGGAGAAAAATAAAGAAAAGTAATGCGTTTGTCTAACTGCTGGTATTTTTTTCTCTGTACCAGAATCAGAGCAAAAAGATTTGTTCCTGTGGATGGTAAGTCATGTAAAATTGAAACGTATACCTCTATATATGCAGACTTATCTGCTCTGTCTGATCATTACGACAGAACTCTACTTCTTCATCCAATCAAGTGGAAGCCCATTTCAGAATGCAGAGACATTCTCATAAAGCTCAGCAGTAGCAACAGTCCGTACTCAAAAACAGTTGAAGCAGTGGCTGTAATTCTTGTTATTTCAGTAAAAATAAAACTAGCAAACGTATCTTCCGTACAGGAAAAAACAATAGAGAAAATTGGATCTTCACCTATTTACATCTCAATTTTTTAGTATGAAACTGATAAAAAGATATCTGACTTTGTTTGAAGAAAATGAACATATCAAGAAATGACTATTTCGTAGGTAATGTTTCTATGACAGGAGAAAAATTTCACTCCCGTAGATATGAATTTAGTGCATACAAACACAGACCAAATAACTTCAAATAGTATATCTAGCGACATTTGTTCCTCCAAATGTAATATAAGTTAAATGTCATCTGATAAGTCAAATAGGCTTTTCTTCTTTCCTTTCAAGAACAGAGCTACAAAGCTTTTTACCCGTAATGAGGATCAGTGTGTAGGTTCAGCTGTTGTCGGTATCTTGCAGTACTTCTCTGCAACATGAAGACAACGGTCATTGAATCATAAAATTATATATGTTGGAAATGACCCTCGGGATTGTTAATAACCAACATCTCCTTCTGAATACCATCACTAACTTTTACTGCCATAAAAAAATTCTTTTTAATATCGTACTCATACCTCTCCTGACGCTATTTGAGACCATTTCCTTGCATCCTGTCAGTTGTCATAAGAGAAAATACACTGATACACTCCTTTTCCATTGGGAAACATTCCAGACAATTTTCCCTGTAACTGCTTCCTTGCTCCACTTAGCCTGATTGAACATAATGTGGCTGGACATGGCCAATCATTCTTGCGCATATGGATCTCTCTGCAATACCTTCCTACCCTCAAGAAGACCAGTAGACTTGTCTAACTTGGGTTCAATTGCAAATTCACTGAAGATGACCGTGATACAATTGTTAAACAGAAGTGAGCAGTCAGCAACTGCTTTCAACTCAATTCTGTATGAGTCTTTGAGTCTTGCTGTCCAGCTGCTACTTCACCCAGCTGATTGTGCACCTCTTCAAGATATGAGCAGCCAGCGTCTCCTGGAGAATACTGTGAGAAACAGTAACAGAAGCTTTACTAAAATCCACATAGACAACTTCCATAGCCTTTCCCTCATATCATGAGTCATCTTGTTTTAGAAGGAGGTATGTCTATTTGGGCAGCAACTGCCTTCGATAAGTCCCTGTGCCTGCATTTTCTCACTTGATTGTCCTGTCTGCGCTATGTTATGACTTTCAGAATTGTCTGTTCCATAATGTTCGCTAGTACCAAGGACATACATAGGACTGTATTACTCTGCATCCTCCTTCCCGCTCTTCTTACAGACTGGTATCACATGCGCTAGGCTACAGTTAACTAGGTCCTCCCTGTTTAGGACAGCAGGTAAGTGACTGAAAGTGGCTTGATGAGCTGTTCTGCCTGCTCCTTTTGTACATTTGGCACAATCTGTCCAAATAGACTCGCGAAGGTTCAAATCCTGTAGTATGTCATTTCTCATAGGATTGGACTGTAGGAGCTTCATCTGATATCCTGTCGCTGTGTTCCTAATCAGGGGCCTTAGAAAGTCTGAGAAAACAAATCAATTGAGCTAAACTCTTTCCCTCGTCTCTCATCAGTGTTTTTCTTCTGAGAAATAAATTAAGTTTCTTCTAAGTTCTTCTGTAGCTGTCAATGTATTTTAAAATTATTTGTTATATTTTACTGTACTAACGAGCTTTAGTTTTCCTTTTGCCATCTAATTTTTTTCCCTGCACAATTTCACATAATTTTTGTCATCCGCTTGAGTTGCCTACCCTTACTGCTCTGTTAGGCCTGTTTTCCTCCCTCCTACCCAGACCAGCTTGACTCTAGTTGCATTGGACATCCTTTTTACTTTGCTTTTAAAATTTCACTCCTGAACAATATCCAACCTTCCTGGACTCCTTTACCATACAGATCTGCCTCCCAGGCGACTCTAACCAGACCACGTCTCTAAATATGCTCAAGTCTTCCCTCTGGAAATTCTAGGAAAGAGTTCTGCTAATTCTCTTCCTTACTTCAACAAAGTTTGAGAAGTGCTGTAATTTTGAGATCACAACAATGGCAATGGCCTCTACCCGTAAATGCTTCCTTGACTGCAGAAAGCAGATCAATTGAGCCTCCATCTGACCAACTGCCAGTGTCGGGAAGAGACCTTCCACGCATTCCACGTGTCTTTTATACTATTTCCACTCTGCTGAATTGTATTTCCAGCAGAAATTTAGGAAGTTGGAATCACCAATGGGAATAAGGTCTCCTGTCTATGAGGCTTTGCCTACTTTCTTACAGAACATTTTATTTGCTTCTACATCTCATTTGGTTAGTCTACAACATACTCCCACTGTAGTGTCTGAGTTATTGTCTTTTTCCCTGAACATCACGCGGATACATTAAACCAACACAAATCTTCATAGAGGCATACAGGCATCTTCATACTTTCTGTGGCATATACGGCTACCTGACCTCTTCTCCGTCCTTCCCAGTCTGTTTCTCCTGAAAAGACTGAAACCAAGCACCTCATCAAGCTATTCCACCACAACACATTGAGGCCAAAGATTTAATACTGCTGAGTCTTAACTGAAACTTCCAGTTCAACATGCTCATTTCCCACTCTTCAGGCATTTATTTTGAAGCTGTTACGCTGAGCCCCTTATGAAACTGATATATTCAGTGAAGTATCTGGAATTCCATCGTGCTGCTGTTGAGGTTGTCTGCTGATGATCTTTTCACTTTCATCTTTCGCAGATTTTGGCATCAAACAAATAATAATCTGTGTGGAATGTCCATCAGATGGACGCTATGCAGCTACCAATAGATCACATTTTTGAAAAGAGAGTGACTTATGTAAATATACACATCAATGAATATGACACTAGTCCCACAACTATGCATTGAGCTGCTGGATACAACCAGTCCTTTAAAAGACTTTCTATTGTATAGCAGGACTGAAGATAAGGCTTGCGCTGCAGAGCTAATTAAAGTTGATCTAACTCCTCTGTAGACATTCATGGCATGCATTGAACTGTTCTTAACAGTTTTCTTGATGCCAACGTGAAAGGGCAGCAGTAGGTAGAGGACTGTGGTATGCACAAGGTCAGCGATAGATTCTTCCGATAGTTACAGAACAATCATGCTATTATCTCTCATTGCCCTTCCTTGGTTTGAATGGCTGTTAGAATGAGAACATTAATTGTTATTAATTGGCAACACCACCATCTCCCCTGACATGATTACACCTTCCTCCACATTCTCCAGAGTAGCGAAGCAGTTCTGCAAGGAAACATCAGGCAGAGGACACATCACTTTCTCCTGCTGCTGTTTGCAATAGTTTTGTGCACTGAGTTCTGTGCAAATTGTCTATGAATCTGCATAAATCCGTCTCAGCTTCTGTATGTTGTGCAGTATTCTCACCATTTCCTCATGTAAGCCAGCCGTTGCAAGCAGCTGTGCTGCCTGTCCCTGCAGGAAGAGAAAGATCTCGGAACTTCCAGCTGCCTGAGTTCTGTTCTGCAGCTGCTCACTTCAGTACGTGTGTGAGTGGAAGCATCGGACAATGATGCTTGTGGCACTCCCGTTGGAGCTGCAGCCCTTGGTCTCACATAAGCGTCCAAACCACTATTTTTATGTTTTTGTTGCCCTCTTTTTTAAATACATATTTGTAAAGATTAAAAATAATTTAGTACACTGTATTATGCATGCATTACATGTATTTATACAACTTAATAAAACTCTTCTTCAGTCAATTCTACTTAGAAAAGCCAAAATTTTGCATGGCCATGGAAGTAAAACGTCAGGGCATCTCCAGTTAAAACAGTCTCACATTTTGCTACCGCTGTGCCTGGTCACTACTAATAATTAAAGGTCTTATTGCATAAGAACAAAGATTCATAGGGGCCTTCTCACTGGAAATGACTGATTTTAGTAGGCTGAACAGGAGCGAAGTAGGTAGCCAGTAGAACTTCAGAGACACTCAAACAGCACTATTACATGGACTTGAGTGTTACAGCATGCTTCTACTGTAGTTCACCTGTTCAGACTGTACCACATCTCTCCATGACAGAAGTGTTGTGTTTTTTTCTAATCTGATGGCATGGTTTTATGATTTTGTAATTGGTGTTCCTTTCCATAAGAACTGGGTGTTAGAGATTCTGTGCACCAATTCCATGGATTATGGGTAGTTCTGGGTACCTTGTTTTGAGAAGAGAAGACTACATACACCAGTAGACTATTCATTATCCATTTTCTGTTCATAAGGAAAGATAAAAATTTTTCACAGATCACAGGATGCTTGCTTTTCCCTTTCTGCTCCTCCTGGCAGTATATGGTGGCTTCAGCACTGGATTAAGGCCTTTTTATTTGATCACTCTCTCGTTATGATTTATTATTTCAACTCCAATTATACTGTATTACAATGTGTTATCTTGCATTCTGAAATATTTTTTCGTAATTTAACTTTCCTCCTCTGATCAATGCTGCTCTTTTGTTTTTAGGACCATTCCCCTACCTTATCCTAGAGTGTGGGTACCCCAACACATAACTTGTGGAATCAGGCTGAACAGGCCCTTAAACCATTCATATTTTTCGTAGAGTATGAGAGCATATCCTGCTTTGGTTGGAAGAAGATGTACTTTTAGAACATATCTGTCTGCTGTCAGAGAGCTTCGTTAGAAATCTTATCGGCACCGCAGGCGCCATACTGAAAATAAGGCCTTGAATTCCATGCAGACTGCCAATATGCTAGGATACTTGTTAACTTCCTAGGTATGCTAGCTTGCTTCCGTAAAGAGAAAAAGAAAGATTTCGCTTTCTCTTTTAAAACTGTTTCCAGATGGAATTGCTAATTTCACCGAAATTGTGATTCTTAAGAAGGCTCCTGGTCTTTCCCTTGAAAACTAAATGTGTTTTTTTGAATGCTCATCCAGTGATCATGTTGTCATTCTCCTTGAATGCATTCTTCGTCATTTTACTCATTTCACTCAGTATATATGTTTATAATGTTTTGCAGAGGCCTTCTACAAAGCCAGAGTATACTGTGTGGCTGGGAGTTCGCAGGGACTTGGGACAGACTTCAGATAGATGGGCATCCCCAGTGACACAGAACTTTACTCCTGAACACATGAAAGATCCAGAAATCCCGAGCAGATATTAGAGACAAGGATGCTGTGGCTCAGGCAGGTCTGAGGGGGCACAAATTATTTGAGCCCTGTCTTATGCTTATGGGGCCTTATTCAGTAGTATTCCAGAGAGGGAGAGAGTCTCTCAAGTTGTGCAAGAGAGTGCCCATGCCAAAAAATGACAGTTCTCAAGACAGAGAATTAATTAATTGTGCAAGTCTCCAAGCTGAGAAAGACAATCTTCAGTAGAGAGTCTAGTACAAGACGGAGAATCAGAAGAGATTCCAGAAAAAGTCTTCTAGCCGAGGAACAGAATCTGCAGACTGAGAGAGAGTCTCTCAGCTGAGTAGGAATGACTTCAAGCCAAAAGGGAGGATCTCCGAGCTGAGAGTAAGAATCTGCAATCTCGACTACACATCCTCGAAACCAAGCAGGACACCCTTCGAACAGAACAGGAGAGAAAGACTGTTGGAACTGAGCAACATGATCAATTACAGCAGGCACCAGAACTGTAGTCACTTGCCCCTGAAAGAGGACAGAAACTGAAACAAACATGACCCCGTTTTGAACATAAGAAAGAGAAGGAGGAAAAAGTAGGGGAACAAGATACTATAAGAGAAGACTAGTACAAGAGAAGAGGGAAAGAAGTTCCAGGGGGAGATGCCCCTTTTTCCATGGGTGGAGCACTCAAGATCACATTCATCAACAAAAAGGAAGGCTAGAAGGGAAGGAGAAGCAGATATTGTCATCATTAGTAGTTCACATATGTTAATGACTGACAATTGAGATTGAAGAAAAGTTTTTTCACACCACCCAAATGAAAGCATTGCTACAGGTTTTCTTTAGTGTTGGGCCAACTGTGTTGTTAGACAGTAGAGAAGCTTGCCAACTGAGGAGCATTGCAAAGGATTCAGCCACTGCCAGTAGTACTAGTAGATGTCAAGATGAGTTTTACCCCCTCTGGAAGCCGATGCTGTGAGCCATGTAGAAAAAACTACCCTTCAATGAAGATCTGATGGCTGAGATAAAGAAATGGACTACTATGGAAAAAGGCGTCCTTTTCTATAAATAATACGCCATAGTGGAACTCTTTACGGGACTCCACTGTCATTCCAGATGATCCAAACCAAGAGTGTGATCTTCATCGTCAGGTGTGCAAGAAAGGTGTGGTGTAAATGCACATATTCACCAGACAGTTATGCTAGTACATTAACAGCCATGTATGGCAGAGGCCAAATGTAACCCCTTTAAAATGAACAGATTACTAGACTTCATGACTTTCAGCCATTTCAAAAGAAACTCAAAAACTGGATAGAGAGGAATCAAGGAGATACGATCAATGCATGAGCTGTCTACTGTTCTTCATTATTATGAAACCAATGAACAAAAACAGACACCTGATACGAATCAGGATTATCAAAATTGTCTACTGGAGGGCTGATCAGATTGGTTTCCTCCCAAGCTGCACCATCCAATATCACAGTTATTAAATGAGGACTCACACTTTATAGTTCAGAGTTGTAGCACTAAGCCACGAAGGTCAAAGCAGCTGCCCTGTGATTACGAGTGCACACTTCTGTCTGTTTTCTTGCTCCCACTCATTGCAAGTGCAAATAACTGCACAACATACTATACAGTTATGGTCAAACTCATTTGAATCTTAAATATCAGAGTTCATCAGCTGTCACACGGACTCTGTTTATATTGCCATTCTGTAATACGACAGTTACTCTTCCAGTTGAAATAAATATAAACCAGTTATACATCTTCTCATTGACAAGATTTCTTTACACAGAGTAGTCGATCTGCACTAAATAGTTTCTTCTAGCAGAGGAAGACAAGTGAATTTTAAGAGTTTAACTTCTCACTTGTATGAGACAGACATTTGTAACCACACTTAAAAATCACACCTTCCATATTTTTGATGAGCATAGGTGTAATTAAAAGCACCAGGGGAGGTGATGTGAAGAATTATTTAATTCAGGCAGAACGTCTGGAAGGTCTGCTTCTTTCCCCCATCTATGCCCCACGTAAGGTATGCAATAAAGAAATTGAATAAAGACAATCGAATAATAATTTATTAGTGGAAATTTCCTTAGTATTTTTTCCTCATTAATATGATTCTTCTGCTCAAACAGTGCAGAACAGTAGCTAAAGTGTTTTTTCTAGATAAAGAAAAAATTGATGTGTGTGCACAACCACAGTAAATTTAGACTTCTACAGGGCATAGTTGGTAAGGAAAATAGATTAATACAAATTATTGGAGGTTCTCTTTTTCTGTCTGGAGAAAAGAAGGCTGCAGGGTGACCTAATTGTAGCATTTCAGTACCTAAAGGGAGCCTATAAACAGGAGTGGAGACAACTCTTTACAAAGTTAGATAACAGCTGGAAAAGGGGAAATGTTTTTCAGTTGAAGGAGAGAAGATTTTGGCTGCATGTTAGGGGAAGTTATTTACAGAGAGAGTGGTGAGGTGATGTAACAGGCTTCCTAGAAAGTTTGTAGATGTCCCATCCTTGGAGGTGTTCAAGGCCAGATTGGGTGCACCCTGGGCAGGAGGTTGGTGGCCCTGCCAGTGGGTCCCTTGAGGTCCCTTCCAACCCTGGCCATTCTGTTATAGCAGAGCAGCAAGATCTTAGCCTATAGCAAGAGCCAATCTGCTTAGATGTGATATCAGTAGGAACAGAAATAAGAGAAACAATTTACCTTCAAAAGGCCTATAAGATTTTTTGGTACATAGGCATCTCCAGATGAAATATTCGCACCTCCACAGCCAACCCTTAAATGAATTGTGTAAAGGGGTGGATCCCGTCTTCACCCCTTTTTGTCACTCAGAAGCATTGCTTCCACCTGAGCTCTCCTGAGCTGGCCCTACCATCCTATCACTGTTCAATCACTGGTTCATGCTGTGACTTGGCATTTCCACTACAGTCATCATTACTAACATCCATCAAATGGTTTTAAATTATCTGCTAGTAGATATCGAAGGTAAATGTTAAATCAGTAATACGTGTGTAAGAAACTATACAAAGAATCTTTTGTCTCAACATCTGCCTGAGTTTCTGCTAGCCTTCTTGCTGAAGAGAACTCACCTCAACCAACCACATGTTTGCCAGGGACAATGTAGATAAGGGAAGAACCGCACCTCACATTACTTACTAGGCTACTCCTGAGATTGGACAGAGTGACCCTAACATGAGGGCCCTGTATTCTCAAGTGTTGGTAAGTCTGCGCAGCAGTATCGAATCTGCCAAAATCACCATTATCATGAGAAAGCAGTGAATGACCAGAGAGTTTATAAGGACTTTGCAAACAAAAGACATGCCTTTTTTACCATTTCCCTCCTTGCTTAGAACATCCCATTCACTGACCGAGGGAGAAGATGCACAACCCCATCTCTACTGCTTAATGGGAGAATCATGAAACACTGTGAAATTGCAGTGTTGTTATATCTGCTTTTCTATAATGAACCCTTGCATTTATTTTCTGTCTTTTTACTATTGCAATCTTTAACTCCTCCACTTCCAAGCCTAAGTAATAATGAATGTAAAACAAACTGGTTGGGAAACATCTGGTCAACTCCAGAGACATCTTAATCTCACTCTGGGTGTATATACATGTATCACGAGTAATCTCTGCTCTGCTAATTGGAGCAAGAAATCATGGCATATTGCATCCAATTTTAAGAATAGTAGAAAGGATGACCCAGGGAACTACCGCTGTATTAGTCTCACCTCAGTGCCAGGAATGATCACGGAGCAGATTCTCTTGGAACATATGCTTAGGCACATGGAAGAGAGGGAGGTGAAATGGGATAACCAGCAGGGCATCACCATGGCAGGTTCTCCCTGATCAACCTGGTGGCGCTTTACGATGTCGTAACTGTGTCAGTGGACATGGGAAAAGCAAATGAGTCATCTGTGTGGACTTCAGTAAGGCATTTTACGTTGACTGTCATAGCATTATTCTTTTCAAATTGAATGGATACAGATTTAATGGGATGTTTGCAACTTGTTGCAAGATTATTCCTGGAGTGTTGGTGGTCAACTGTTCAGTGTCTGGATGGAGATTGATGACCCTCAGGGTTGAGATCTGGAGCCAGCGATCTTCAACATCTTCATCAGTGCCACTGACAGTGGGATCGAGTGCACCCTCTGCA
Source organism: Tragopan temminckii (assembly GCA_028571105.1). Lineage (NCBI taxonomy): Eukaryota > Metazoa > Chordata > Aves > Galliformes > Phasianidae > Tragopan > Tragopan temminckii. Next base: position 62,838,750 of record JAOWBP010000001.1, on the reverse strand, counting down.
AGTTTGCAGATGACAATAGGCTGTGTGTTATGGTCAATATACCTGAGGGACCATTTGCCATTCAGCGAGAACTAAGCAGGCTCGATTATTGGGCCAAAGATAACCTTATGAGATTCAAAGTCTTGCACTTGAGTTGTGTTATTCCCCCATTATCAAAGAACAGGGACAAAAGGTTAGAGAACAACCCTGCCAAAAATTACTTGGGTGTACTGGCAAATGGACGGGAGGTGGACATGAGCGACCTGTTCCAGTGCTCTGTCACCCTTACCGTAGAGGTGTTCTACTGCATGTTAGTATGGAACTTCCTATGTACAAGTCTTCGGCCATTACGCCTTCTCCTATCACTACACACCACTGAGAAGAGCCCAGCTTCATTATTTGCCTCCCACCTCCTTTTAGATAATTATATCTATCAGATCATCTCTCAGTCTACTTTTGCCCAGGCTGAACAGACCCAGGTTCCCCAGGCTGAACAAAGCGAGGCGTTTCCTCATATGAGAGGTGCTCCAGGACATCTATCACCTTTGTGGCCCTCCACTGGAATCCACCTAGGATTTCCCTATATTTTTTGAAATGGGGAACTTAGAACTGGACACCGTCGTCCAAATGTGGCATTTTCAAGGCAGAGTAGATAATTCACAGAGGATCATTGTGAGCTGGAAAAATGAACTTGTCACCAATACGCAACTGACATCTCTGTCTGAATTTTTTTGTTTCAAATGTCATACAGCATACAGGGGGACTTGTCACAGCTTTGAAGACACAGGTTTCTTCATGCCGGCCATACTGTCCTTCTGTAATGTAAGATTCAGATAATGCAAGAGTTATCTTTTTTATTATTACTGTTTTGTAGTCAAGGAAGCTTCCATGGACTTAGTTCTGTATTAAACACTCCTACAATGAGTCTAGGTAAGAGTAGATGCATTCAATACGTGACTGTGAGCAGCACTTAGGCTGAAGGACAGTGGCAGCCCTCTGGGGTACTCTTGCACTTGCTGCTGACTTCCCCCACAGCTCCGCAGTTCCTCAGGGTGCAGGGGAGCTACTTTTTTGTTCAACTTTATTTTCAACCATCAGGTTATCAGTGGAAAAGTTCACTATTTTGTTATCTGACATTGTTCAGATCGTATATTGCCTCCTGTAATGTGTGTAGAGTACTTTGCCATTTGTTGGTTCAGCTGAGACCTGTAATCCAGGTAATAATATGGCTAGATATTTTCTAGGCTTTTCTTCTTGACCACATTCCAAATGGTGTGAAAATATCCTGCAATACATGCTAAATACAAAAACTGAAATGACAGGATACATTAGTTCATTCATTTCAATAAACTGGAATACAAAGATAGATGTGGTGCAGATTAAAAAAAAAAGGAGGTAACCATTTCTTGAATGGTTGCAGTCACACAGAACATTTTGCCTGTCTTTGCATACCGACACTGAAGTCTCACAGCAACTACAAACCCCCAAAATATAATTCTGAAATAAGCTGTGAAAGCACACCATGGTGCAAGATGATGCTATGCTTTAATGTCTCAGCCATACTTACTAGTGGGTGGCGTTGAATCAGTTTATCAGATGGGTATTTTCAGAAGTTCTTTCCTCAGAAATCTTTAGGTATTTACTGGTAAAGGATACCACACGTCTTTTGAGTTCTGTTGCTCATATCCTCCCATATTCTCACATTATTGCTTAAACGTTGCTGTAAGCATGTGTGATATGGTCTAACTGGAATAAAAATGATTACCCTCACATACTGGTGTTTCAGCTTCACACAACTCTTGGCCTCCTATACTCGTCCCATTGGTAACCAAGAAAAACAGTAAGTTCTGTGTTTTTTTTAAACTGAGCAGCTGTTACGGAGTTGGTATTAGTAATTACAGGACAATGAGATTATTACGGAAATAAATATTATTTGCTTTAATCAGGTCCCTCTAACTAATGACACTGTTTTTCATGCCAAGAAACGTGAAAAATATGCAACTGTTTGATGATGAAATACTTCTGCTAACTCAGGAAAGATACAAGTTAGTCTAGGTACAATTTATATGTCTTTTTAGACTGTCATTTCATATTTCTGCATCAAAGTGGTAAGGCAAGTATGATTTATGATTAAATTCTATTGTAAACTTAACACAGGGATCTATTTCTGGTTCCAGGTCTGTGTCGTGTTGGAAATATTGATTGTCATTCTAGTAAACAGAAATGAGTAGACATGAAAGTAGAGAAGTGAATTGCAAAACAGGATGTTCTGTTTCCCACATGAGTAATCAATGGTAAGCTTCGGCTTAATTTTGCTGACTACCATGCTTCTAAAACACAATGACTAATGATTCGGAGCAATGGCTTGGATTTTAACTTATACCTCTATGTTTTGTGAGGAAGTAAGACTGGTTGTAGTTGATTTTTCAAAGATAAAATAATTTCTTTTTATTTCACATCCATACCATGCTTCTCAATCTTTCTCCCCGAAAAATGCATTATTCACTTTGTTTGCATTGTCACTGTGTTTAACCAATGTCTTTTTTACTCTTCTTGAGTAGTAGTAATTTTCATGTGACTATTTCAGCTCATCTCAGTCAACATGCAATAGAGAAATACTGGGGGAAAATTCAACAATTCCTTTACTCTAAAACAACACAGGAAAAATAATTTCAATGTTTTTTCTTTTAAAATAAGTCTGTTCAAAACCAAAAATACTGCAATATATGACTAAAAATGTCAGATTTTTCCTTTAGCTGTTTTCTTAAAAGATTTATAAGTTCTGTGAAATCACAATTAAATTTTAAGAAGTTTAGATGTTAGAAGAGCTGACTTCCTCCCACTTCACTGTGCTCTTTTTGTATTTACATCTGAGATGAAGACTCAAAGACATCGAAAAGAAGTTTTTGAAAAGGACTGAGCACCTCACTTTTCAAATTGGATCTGGTCTGTGAATTTGTACTGGTTTCATCTATGATAGATTTAATTTTCTCCCTGGTGGGTTTAGGATAAAAGCAATGTTGATAAAGCAGTGACCTTTTATTTGTAGTTGAGCAGAGTTTACAATGAGTCAAGGACTTTCTTTCTTCTCGTACTGCACTGCCAGCGAAGACACAGGGGTGCTCAAGAAACTGGGAAGGGACAAAACCGTGAAAGCTGACCAAAACTACTTGAAAGGATATTCCATACCACCTGAATACTCCTCAAAAAATGTGTTCACATACCACAACATGGTAAGAAAACACAAAGTTATCTTTCATTAGTCTTGAAGTTACATTATTTGCAAAACCCTTAGATATATAGCCAGTGTGTATACACCTAGCTTCTGTGGGAAAAAAAGGGTGAGAAGGGAAGGGGAGATGAGAGTGCAGTTAGGTGATGTAGCTCGTATAGAAAGGCTAGGTTGTAATCAAACAAGTGTAAGAGGGGAGCTGCCATGATTGGTGTAAAGTGAGAACTGTATCTTCCTCTATCTAATGAGTAATTGCAGTTAAAATAGAGGTAAATTCTTCTCAGAGATGCACAGTAAAAGAACAAAGCAGTAATACCAAGGTGTAACTAGAGAAATTCTGGTTGAACATAGAATCATGGGAGTCATAATCTGGCTCGAAGTTAGCCCTAGCACCTAGCGGACTGAAGATTTCCAGAAGGCTTTTCCATCACAAATTAGTGTATGCAATTAGTCCTATAGCAAAATAACCCCAGCTCATCTCTTTTGCAAATCTGCTATCCTTTTTATTTGGCTACCTTTCTTTTATTTTTTCTTTTCTTCTTTTATTCCCACTCACCCATCCTTTTCATATATAGCACCAGTCATCGTCTGTTGCTAAAGCATTCTATTTTTCGCCAGCTGAGAAAGCAGTTTTGAGTCATTGACTCCAGTTGAACCATTAAGCTCGCAAATTATAATAAAGAGTAAATCATTCCTTTGCCTTCTTACTCTCCCACCTAGTCTACCTTGTCCTGGGATATAGTTAATTTTCTTCATAATTTTAATAACATGTGGCAAGAGCTAGCTTGGGATACTGGGAGTGGTAAATGCATGTGAGTTATAGTGTACTGTTCTGTAACGGACTTCAGGAACATAGAACAGTATTCTTAATCTGTCATCAGGACTGCATCCCTAATTCTACAAGCACTGCCTATATTATTTGTACTCAGTGCATCTTAGAGGCATACCTTTTATCTAGCTTCTTTGGATGCTCCTGTGTTCTTGAAGTGACAGGATAATCCCTGACGAGTTCTAATAAACTTTCTTGAAGATCATAGTCAAGGCAGATGAGACTTTCTTTCTCGTTTTGCCAGTGCTGTATTTATTACTCATCAGGGATGAATAACTATTATATTTAAATTTCTGTTTTATGCTTTGAGCTCGGCTCTTGATCTTCTTTTCCTGTCAGTGGAAAGTAAAATAAAAGCTTTAAATATGTGTCTGTTTCAGAGATCAAGTCATTTTGTCATTAGTATTTTAATGTACAACTTTGAAGATGAATGACTTGGATTATATCCTAATGTGCATGAATGACTTTCTTATTCGAGTCTTAATAAGGTTAGGCTCAGACCTTGTGTTAGTTACTTGTAATAAGTTCTTTACTTGCTGGATTGCTGAAGAAAGCCTATCAGCTAATTGCATGTAGCTGTCAATCTTGCATTTATGTTTCACTAATGACAGCATAACAGACACTGCTTGCTGAACTCATTGGTGATTTCAGAATCTTAGTGATTTGAAACGTGCATATGGAACTCATACGCCTAATTTTTTCTTTTGATCACTGTAATTTAAACATAGCCAGCTCTGTAATTTTCTCTAAGTTCATGTGATGGAGAAGCGTGTGCTATGCTTTCAGTGTGATGTGAAGAGTAGTACAAGTTAGTTTTCCATAGCCAAATATGACTTGCCTTCCCATCATTTCTGAACAGTTAGTCACCAGTGCATGGCTTGAAGTTCTATCAAGGAGTTAGATAAACAAAGCCGGAGTCTTTCCTCTTTAAGTTGTAATCACCTCAGTGATTAGCAGAAAAGGAGAAGATGAAAACAAACACTATTTTAAAGTTGAAAGTCACTTTATAAGTGGAAAGGTCGAAGAAAACATCTGGTAGAATTCCTTACCTTGAAGTCCTAGGTTCATTAAGTGTTGACAGGAAGGTACTTCTTGAAGATTCTATGTTCCAAGCCCTCACTCAAAGTGTTGTTATAAGCTGATACCTCAAAATTGACAGCAGTATTTGACAGAAAAAAAATGCCAGGAATTTGGTGAGAAAAGTCGTTTACCCTCAGTCCAGGAAAATGAAAAGAAGTGCTTTAAAAAAACTGCAAGGAACTGCACGGCAAAACGCATTTTTCTGCTAAATTTTAGTTTAATTTCATTCTCCATAGATACCATGTAATACAATCCCTAGATCATAATCCTTATACCTGACATAAAAATGGAGTTACAGTATAGCTTTCATGAAGAGAAAAGCAATAAAAATATATTCTAGAAAGTAAAAAGCTGATGAACTTGTACTGGCGAAATAAGAGCCTACAAAAAGCTTACTGATGAGCAGCACTGTTTGCTTGCATATTCAAGTAAGCTTTATTTATAGGTGATTAAAGATACTTTTCGGGCAAAAAATAGTTTCATTCAATATATGATGGAACATGATGTAGTGCATTGCACTATAGAGACTAGAAGATGCATATTTAGAACGAATGATTCACTTTTTGTCAAATTACTTGTGATTTAATGGTCAGCATTCGTACAGAAAAAATACATATGAGTAATTACAAACAGTCAATATTTATCTTTAAGCATAATATTTTGTAGGAAAAACAAGGAATGTAAGAGGATGAGGAAGCTACAGACATCTTAGGAATATTGGAAGCAATATATGTATTTTTTAAGACATTAACTCATTCCAGCATATCATTGCACCTCTTGACAATAGTATTTGCAATTTAAAACTTATCTGAAAAATTAATGAACGAAAAACCCTAGTTTTAAAAATGATTTTGTATTAAGAATCTTGCGGAGAATTCAAATGTGCAAAAACTACACGGCCACAAATCATAAATTACCCACCATTTCAGAGACTTTGCATTCATCACATTTAAATACTGCGTGCCTGATTTCAGAAGGTCTCATGCAAAATCCAACTATAAAATCTCATCACAGATTATTTGCAAGGATAAAAAGCTGATGTTCTTTAAAGCTCTGACAAACATCCAGTTAAGAAAGTGAATGTTAGCATTCACAGTCCAGTTTACAGATATATTCTAAGAGATTCTTGCTGATCCCTTATAAACTCCCAGCTCTTATCTGCATTTTGCTCAGAGTATTTCCCACAGCTATAATTTGGGCAGTTAATTAGAGCTGAAATGTATCGCTGAAATGTATGTGTCTAGAGTAGTGAAATCATCTTTCCATAACTGCATTTTAAAAATTAACTAATCTCAAATTCCTATTATGAATAAACATTTTTCTCATTTACAATATATATCATATTATAATATACTATTTTATACTATATTACATAGTATTTATATTGAACGTTAGTCCAGCTATCATGTCTTATAGTGGTCTTCTATATTGAAGAAACTGCCCCAATCACTTGTAACATGCAAAGCTTGGAAGAACTAGAATTTCATTATTAATAGTACAATTTTATATGCATCTTCTGCCATCCTGAAGTAAAACAGAACACTCAAGTCTGTTCTTTGTTTTCCCTATATATTTGACAAAAGCTGTAGTTCTGTATGTTGTACATTCACAGTAGGATCCCAGCCTTCTATACCATCTGTAAGAGGGATCGTGTTACCACTTTCCACTGGAGTAAACATTCCAATATTTAATATAGTAATCGTGCAAACATTTGTTCCTGGCTTGAAGTTCAGCAGTTCAAGACTTGTTAGAATTCGTTTAATCTCTCTGAAAGGTTTCTTGCTAGCGCATTTTGTAGTCATTAGATACTGATGCTTCACATAGCTGTCCTTTAAAATCCAAGTCTACGGTGAAGTCCAGGTCGCGCTGTAGAAGATTTAAATGTAAATGTAAGCAAGACCATAAATCCAGTGCTTGAATTCAACTATTGCTCATTTTGAAAAGACCTGAAGTCTTAAGAGTTACATACCGTAATTTCTGAGTTTTTTTGTTTTGAAATGTTGCTAGCATTGAAAAAGCAGGATGTAAGAAGTATATTGTCATCATGCAATCTTTGACAAGGGTATATTGTATTCTTCTCAAGACTGCTTTACTGTCCTTGTTACCATTAGAAGGTTTCTGAAATACTGTGCTATCGTAAGTATTCTATAATAATTTTTTTAAAAGCATATCCCATTGAGTAAAGGGCCTTCAACTGACCAGTTATTCCAGAACAGATTTGGTAAACTTCCCATTGTAGACTAGCATTTAGTCATTCTTTTTCTTATAATTCTTTGTTTTTTTGGAAAGAAGCACTACACAGTCTCACAAAATGATGACGGTGTCTCCGTAAAGGCTTTCGGAAGGCTTCATATTTCAGAAGATAAAGTTGCTAAGAAATAATTTTTAATCTAAGAATACAGATATAGTCTGTCTTACGATAACTATTAAGAAGATTTTAATTATACCCCCTGTAATCGGTGTTGTGCGAACAAATCTGAATTTTATTTTTCCCTCAGGAGAAAAGGACAATGAACTGATACGTTCAATGCAAAAGAATATGTTTGCATTCCACCTGAAGACAACATCAAAGTGGGAATCACACAGTTCTTCTGTATTCTCACAGCAAGGAGTAAGTTTCAGAAGTGAAAGTGATTGTTTTAATTCTAGGCTTAATTCATGTTTAATTCTTCACATGTATCAACACTTTCATGAAAATTATATACAATTTAGTTTTGGTACAAAAATAGGACAAGTCATGCAATAAAATAAAGTGATGGAATTTTAATATTCACTGCAGTCAATGAATACAGTATTCCAACAATTACAATGACAGTATGAATGGATTATTATCACACTATATTAATGGCTGTATGTGATAATTGTAGTAATAAAAACCAAGGAGATTTCATCAAAGGCTTTTGGCAGAAAATGGTACCACAGTTTCTCACAGAAGCAATACTTCTCATATCTTGCTTTTCTGTACTGGTAGTGGTTTTGCATCAGACTATGTCCCAAAGTCTCCTTATTAGCTGAAAGAAGCCCTAACTCATGACATCAGCCCATAGCAGACAAAATTGAGGAAGTTCTTGGTGATCATAGATTGATACCTATCATGTTTTGTCTTTGGTCTTGAATAAAACATCAGTATTTTCTATAGACAGCCACAATTTTGAAATAAACATAGTGAATTTGAATAGTGAGTTCATACGGAAGTTCAGCTGGAATCTGCTAATTAATTTACTGAAAGGTGAATTCTTGGGTGCTGAGTGGAAAATGTGGCTCTAAGTATAGAATTTACTCAGTCATTCTGTACTGGCAGGGGGCTCTTATTTCTGATTTGAGAGACAGTGTGAAGAGACCCTTGCCTGCTTTTTTTCACAAAATATGTGTCTAGATTATTTCAGATGGCAGCTGACTTGGTGATATATCTGGACGATTTCTTCCTTCTCTTGCTAGCTTGTTTGCAAGCTGTCTTCTGTAATGTAAGCCCTACTTCATCATTGCCGTCACCAGCTATGGTGAAGCTACAAATACAGTTTTACTAAAATATACAAATTCAGTGTTTTTAGCATACTCACTGTTTTACTTATACACATTTTAATTACTGCTGATAATTATTTTTCATCAACAGAGTTGGAATTAGAAGCAGCGATGCTGACTTACCACATTTTTTGCATTTGGTTTCATGGATATTGTGCCATAGATTTCTTCTCCTCGTCTCACAGTTAAATAGTCCTCTAAGTAGAAGACAGTTTGCTTCCAGTGAGTATAGGGAGCATCAGGTGCTAGAAAACATATATGGGCATTATTTAAAGAAATTTGGTCTTTGTCTTATAAATCAAATTAAGACTTGCAAACAAATGAAAAAGGGCCTATAATACTTTTAACCCATATACAATATGAACAGTTCAGCTTAAGAACAATCATAGCAACACAATTCTATTGACTGATAGTGGGTTGTCATCTAAGTTTTACTGGAACATGTTAGATGTCAGCAAGAGGGATTCCATGAAGAATGTTAGTGAGCATGACAGGCACTTCCTGTATGTATTCCTATTAACTTTCACACATTCAAGTTGGGAAAATCTTTACCACTAAGCTATTTGAATGTTAGAAGTATAGATTAATTCAAAAACAGAAAATCACAAAGAATCATGCATAAAATTCTAACCACGGTGACACAGAAGAAACCTTTGTTTTATGATGCTTAAAGAGTAAAAACAGAGATTTTCAGGAGAACATGTCTGGGGAAAGGGCATTTGAACCTGTTTTTTTTGTTTTTGTTTTTTTTAACAGCATATGCTATAGATGATTGACAGAGATGGATATCAGTCTAAGTGAATTTTTAGTCTCTCTTAGTAGAACCACTTTGATGTCCTTTAAGGTTAGAACTAAACAATAAATTTTGCCAAGTACTAGTCGTAGTTAAATCTGGGGTTCCTTTGCACGAGTGTTTTAGTTAATTAATTTTAATAGAATTGAATGCTCACTTTGGTTTGTCTTCTTTTTATGTTTGTCTTGACCAAGCACACACTATTCAACTATTTTGTATTTGGATTTTTTCCCCCCTGCTCATTATATTTAGAGGAGAAAAAAATACTATAAATCCTGAGGATGGCAGCACGCACTTCGCAATCATTCTTCAGAACTTCCAGTATTACCCTACTTGATGTTCGGAAATGCTTGCCTTTTCAGGTTAGGGAGACCTGAAACAGATTATCCGAAATTCAGAACTCTCACCTGTTCTCAGAATACTACATTGCAGAAATGAAGTTAATCTCAGAGAGAGATGACAATCATCATCTAGTTTAATCAAAAGAAGTGACTACCTCCAAAGAATGGTGATCTTGTCCTAAAATAGGTGAGAAAAATGGCCTTTTGCCTTGTTTCAGTATAGGAGAATATAATAGATGTTGCATACGGTTGGCCACAAACTTCAGGGCAGTTAGAGAGAGAGAAGTTCAATGCCACTCAGACAATACCTACATAAAGCTGCAATCAGCACCTGCTTCTGACAGGACTCCTTTTTGTATGACTATTTCAGGCATATTTTTGAATAATGTATCAAACATTTACTAATTTCACAGACTTCTTCCTATTGTGTAGGGCTGGCTGATCAGGAATTACTTTGTTTAATTCTGCATATACTACATCTCTAAACTTTAATTGAATGGTACTGTTTGTTTTAGTTGTCATTTCTCTTCAGCAATTTTAATTTTTCTGTTTTGCATTTGTTTTTATCCTTGATTTAAATACAGAAGATCAAGCAGTCCCTAGTGAATTTGCACTGGTAACTTTTGCCTGTCATTGGTCACTGATACCAGTCACAGTGTGTGAAATACTGCAGTGTAATGACTTTATAGAATGACCAGGGAAATGTGTTTGATGAAAAAATATAAGAATATGAGGTACCAATAATATCTTCCATATGGTTATTCTAGAAGAATAAAACATAAGTTTTGACTCTCAGTGAAGAGCTGAAAGCTCCTGCAAGGGGAAAAAAAGAAAATATTTCTAAAGACTTTTAACTTACATTAGATTCCATTTACACCAATGGCGCCAGTAACAACCAGCAACTACTGTTTATTGTTCTCGTCATTAAAGCAGTTACAAGGTTTTTACATTTGCTGGTTTAACCAGAGAATAATGCTGGTTTATTCACTCCGGCAAACCATTCCTCACAGCAATTGAATTGTTCGTTTAAGTACCTGCTCACCTAGGCAAGTTAGAGTTTCCTGTATGGATTGATAGAGCCAATTTACATAAGCAACATGTGTGTGATTATGTTGTTGAAAAACCAATAATTTTGTTCTAGATTCTGAGACAAGCAAGAAACATTTGTTGAGTTTCAGATTTCATGGAAGCTGGGACCCAGAGCTGCTATTTCTTACTGAGGCAACAATCTCTCGTTTCTTGTTTCCTGCAAGAAACATGATACAGGATTAAGATATAACTGCTGATGAGCATGAACTCCAGGATTATAATTCTTTCTGAGCTGTAAGATTGGTAGCTATTGTGAAATACTGCCACTGCTTTTGCAGAATTCCTACAACTGTCCTTTCTCCATCCTGATCACTTCCATCAACGATGATAGTTTTTATCACTGAAATGAAAACATTGTTACGGTAAACCCTCATGTACCTTCTGACCAGTAGTACTGACAAACAGCTTGAAATAGAACTGGAACAAAAGTACAGATTACCTGTAGAAAATCCCATCTTCTTGTGGCACTTTGTAAATTCAATATTAAAATAGGTGACCAATGCATGAATGTAATCATTACGCTGAATTTGGAGGCAGAATGCTGAAGTAAAGGCCAGCTCTTCAGTCTTCACTGTATAAATATCTACTTCCTGTTTTGAAGAGAATGAAGTAGCTACTTAGATTCAGATGTCTGTAACTAAGGTAATTGTTAAGCATTTTATTTAATGATTAACAACCAAGACAACTAGCAATCATTTATGCTGTAAGAAATTCATGGTACAATTGAATATATTAAATCACAAGCAAATGATCCAGTTACCTGACTGAGCTGACTACATGATAAGAGAGGCCAGTCATAGAAGAGAGTGTGCCCTTGGGAATGGGAGGGAGGAGTGACGGGAGGTGGAGAAAATTAAGGTAAAATGATTCTTTGACAAATATAGGTACAGTGGATGTTGAAATGGAGATAAGTAACCCAGCTTTAAGATCTTTCTTCTCTGGTACAGTCAGCATAAGGAAAAATGGTAGCTTTTTTGTGTGTTTTTGTTTATTTGTTTTTTGTTTGTTTTTTGTTTTTTAAGTAAAAATAAACTTCTGATTTGTTTGAGCATTTCTGGGAGGGAATATTCTGTGACTATGTCGTGTTAAGCAGTCAAAACATTTGAGCCATTATAGGGGGCTGCTTTTTGCTGATAATATTTTCTAATGTTTTGTCAGACAAAGGTTTCTAATTAGCAGACACAGAGATATTAGCCTTCAACTATACAAAAGCAAATTCTGTAAAATGGAGCAAAGATGAATCTACAAGATTGCTTATTTCTATTGGTATTTAATCACACTTTTCAAGGCTTAATTTTTTTTTTTAAATTGCTGTGATTTTCCTAGCTTGGTATGGCTTTATCAGGGGTGCTTCCAAGACTGATACTTATGATAGGAATGATACTAAGTCATATATAGAGAAATATTATCAATTACATTCCAGTGCTATGGAAAATCTTTCCTATCCATTTACTTTCTGATATTCTCGTAAGTGTCTCAAGCTTCACTATCTTGTCAGGGCATATTTAGCAGGAGATCTCAAAATACTGTGATTTCTGTTGTTAGGAAAATCAGTTTCAACAACAAAATCATCCATGCTACCCATAAACGTTTTGTAGGCAGAAATCCATAATTCCTCTATTGCATCAATGTAAACTATTAATCATATCATTGATTTCACCAGGATTACTTCAGACTTACACTTCAGTAATGGAGAGCAGAGATTAGAATGTC
>JAOWBP010000001.1:62800229-62826072 GCA_028571105.1 Tragopan temminckii | reverse complement strand
TATTAATCATATCATTGATTTCACCAGGATTACTTCAGACTTACACTTCAGTAATGGAGAGCAGAGATTAGAATGTCTATGCAGAATAGAGGGATCTTTTGTAATTATACTTTTTAACCTAAGAGAACCATGTACAAATGAACATTAAAAACACAACCATATTTCAGCTACTGGAATCTCTGTGACTTTCTCTACATTTCATATCTTTCTGATAAACTGAAAACTTATGGTGAGATAATTTAAGCAAGTTATTGATTTGGTCTATCTGTCTATTTGAAATGTTCAAAAATAATTTAACTATAATGAAAATGATTCTATTGCATTCCATGACTCACTACAGTTTTTGTCTGAAAAGTGGATTTTTTTATCCAGTGTGCAGTGAACTAATTCCTAGACAGTCAGAAGAGATACTGCTTTTTTATTTAGGCCTAAATGCCAGCAGAAGCACAATAATGCAAGTTTCTTCACTATGTTTTACATTAAATTCCCAAATATTCCACCTATCCAATACAGAAGAAACATCTGCTACCTACATACTCATAAGGTTAAGCAATCGTGATACTTCAGCCCTTTTGGCTAATTTCCTGACTGAACTTCCACAGGTTTGGGGGGTCATGCATGACCCTTGGTGGTTGTTTAAAGAATGCTTCCCTTACTCTTTTTATCCTTATATGGCTATCTAAGAACAAACTGTACAGTTCTCCTCTTGCCAATTTTACAAGGAGAACAACTGTCCTTGATTAATCAGATAACATCAATAGTAAAACACTCTGATTTACTACAAGCTGTACTTGATAAAAGAATTTTACGTTCATATTGATTAAATATAGACAATACCCCCTTCCTTCCAAGGGAAGATTATTGTTTCCATTATATGTATCTCCCCCTTTAGGAAATTTAGAAATATCTACCTAGTATCACAACTATAAGGGTCCTTGCTTATAAGTGGTCATTTAGAGCTGGGATAGCCTTCAAACAGCCAGCTCCACACTACAGCCTTCCCCCTCCAAAAAAACAAAAAAACAAAACAAAAAAAAAAAAACCCCAAAACCCATAAATAAAAAAAGTATGACAGGAATAAGAATTTCTGAAGTGGACAGCAAAATTTACTTTCACAAGTTGAACTGGTTTGGTGGATGACAGCTACAGGTTTCTGTAATTTTTGGTGGCTTTTAGTGATATCTCTATGGGGAAACTGTGAACAAAGTCCAAAGGATGAAGCCCATAAATGAGTATGTAGCTTTTCTCTGAGCTGTGTTGGCTCTTGAGGGTGAAGTGGTTAAAAAACACTAGGAAATACTTCAAATGTTTCAGAAATACTGATGTGCTGGGTAAAACTGTTTCACTTTTGAAGGGAATTTTAAGAACAGAAACCTGCTTTTTATATTTATTTTTTTATTGGTATGAAGGATATTAAACTTTGTAGGGGGTAAATTAGCTTATTTTTAACCTGGCCTGATCCCTGTTTTGCTGATCCCTTTATTCTGTCAAGTATATATTCTACTAAACTACACAGTTCCCTGAACATTACTAAGAGCTCAGGGGATAAATGCTTTGGATAAAATAAGTAGAAAAGTTGTGATTTACCACATTTTATTTTAAATAACTTAATGGAAATACGATTAAATAATGGTTATAGTTAACCAGGAAATGAAAAGAAACTGAGTCTTTGAGATGAATGAGGTAACTTTTGTCTTCGTTGACCTGATTCCATTACTGCTATTGAAGCAGAAACCTTTATTCATGTGAGTAGTCCCACATCTGGAGGAATTTTAGAGCTTCCATGTGTTCCTGTAACTAGAGACTCCTAACCTGGTTCTGTGACCATTCTGTCTTTTGTGTCGAAGAGGATACAAGTTAATCTCTGTCTGCAAGATTTGGTACTGGGAGAGCATAGCAACATTCTGGATAAGGCTAAGAATTAGAAATATTCACAAAAATTAGGTTCCAATTATGATTTCATTGTCTGGAATAAACTAGAATTACTTCATCAGAACCAAGCAATTCAGAAACTACAAACAGAAATAATTTACTCTTTCTCAGCAGTTTGCCAGTGGTAATTTTCAGCCTCTGTTTACAAGAAGGTAAGGCAATTAGAATTCATATTTAATACATCATGTCTCTATCCAGTATTTGCACATTTATAATTATAAAAGAGTTATTACATTTATAAAAGAGTTTAAGTTACAGTTTGACAACCATTTATAGAAGTAGTCCAGTGAGTAGAGAGTTACAAGGAGCATCCCACTTTGAGGCATTCCATAATATGTATTGCTTAATTTAACTGACAGCTGAGCATGTGCAACATACCAATTTAATCTATTTTTAAACTAATTTGAAACTAATTTAAAAATTTCTAAAAATTTATGTCTTATTGTGATAGTATTCTACGATGATGGCTTGTCTAGCTAGTTAGAAGCATACAAAGATATTAGTAAAGCAAAAGCAGCAGGTCTTCAAAGAATCCTACAGTTAGATGTAAACATTCATAGATATATTTGGAATTACCAAACCTTTATTAAACAGGCATTGGTCACCACTTGCTTTGGATCTACTATGTCCACCAAAGGCTCCTTCATGGCAACATCCCTAATACAGGTCATGTCAAAGCCGTACACATTCTCCCACCCTGTCAATGCAAATGGATGTGTCAAAAATCAGCAGTAATAATATATTTCTTGCTTCTCAATCATCTTTCCTTTGAAAGTATTTCTATGATCAGCTGATTTTGTTCTCATTAACTCTTCGTTGAGGTGCCACAATTGTCTATGTCATTGCTGCTATTTTATAGATAATGCAGTTGTGGCAAAATAAACATTGATGTACATCTTTTAACAAGTGGCCTGTGTATTTGGATGCTCCCACCCTAAAACTGTGTTATATGAGACTTGATGATTGTTCAGAGTTCTAGATGGGAGTGTTGCTCGAAATTATATGACATGTCAGACTGAGACCTAGAAATGTATTTTTTAGATTGCTATTCAGTCACCTGGTTTTACATATGCTCTTTAAGAAGCAAATTACTGACAGAAGTAGAATTTCACGTGTTTCAGCATTTGGGAGATTCAAGATTTAATTTGCATTTACAACATGGCAAAAAGCAAAGTATCCTTCCTCTAAACTATTTTAAATTCATGCTGATCTCCAGCATTTAAACTTCTTGAGTGCTTTTGTTTTTTCCTTAAATTAATAGTAACTTAGGGAAAAGTAAACTGGCTCTGCTTTTAAGGTTGATTCACAAAATGAAAAATTCAAAAAAACATGAAATATTCTTATTAGTCACATCAATCAAGTTTCATTCAGCAGTCTATTTGAAAGTCTAAAAACAACGTCATAAACATCATCGGGCATTACAGCCTGTGTTGAGTAGAAGGCTGGCTAGAAAAATTCAGTGAATATTTAAAAATTATACATATAACATTTGGACAAGTGTCAAATACATTGGTGTTTTTTTTTTTTTTTATTTCTTCCTCCCCAGAACTGTGGTACTGGTGTTCCAAGTAGATTATGAGTGAAAGAACTTCAGATTTTATTTTGAGAAGCCAGATGTTTTTATATGATTACTCAGACAAGATCACCTAGGAAACCTTGAGGAAAAAAATTCTTTTGATGTACTTCATCCTACATGAAATGTCATTGAGTGCATACTACAGTCTATGTTAGAAACCTGTCAAAGAAGTAAAGAGATAAAAGTACGTATTTTACATTTTGCAGGAAATAAGACTAATTCACTATAGTAGTCCTCTGTGGTATTACAAGTTTCAGACATCAGATGTTTTTTAGAAGTCTTATATTTTATTACTTCATTTGATGGCTTTGAGTGTACTTTGAAAAGCTCAGCCCTCAAGCTTACATGAAGGCAAGATTTTCTCCACCATCTTAAGAGAGAAAAAAGAGGAAAAACTGAAATGTAAGAAGATATGATCAAGGAGTCACAAATTGAAAAGAGGCAAGATGGCAGTGCAGCTATGAGTGAGATGTAAATAACTAAGTTACAGAGTGAACACTGGAGGTATAAAAAGTGAAGGAAATCAGGTGAAATCAGAAAAGAAAGTGTCTTAAAGAAGAACAACATTTTAGAAGAGAAAATAAAACCTAAAGATTTTCAAAGTATAAAAAAAAGAAGAGTTAAATCCAGGTGTATTTTCTAAGATAAGAATAAAACTCAAAGCCTAGAAAAGGAGTTCAAAAGAAAAGTGCAATAAAGAAGTTTTTAGCCCAAAATGTCTTTGAATCTTTTACAGAATGGATGCCGTATGCATCCTTCTGAATCTGTAAATTTCGTAATGAATTTAACTGTTAAGGTCACCACAAAACAGAGGAGAATAATGGCAATGCTTGAGGAGTTGATAAAATTTTACCTGGCAATTACAGAAACATTTTTTTCACTGCCTTACTGCACTGGGGTTCCTTTTGACCCATGATGACTTTGGCACATGCATTGCAGTTCTGTGTATTGAAACTGAATTTGATTAGGAAAACACTCAACTTCTTTTTCTGAGAGTAATTTTAGAGGAAAAGGAGAAATTAGGCATTTTCATCTGTAGGTGGACTGGACCAACAAATTTTGCCGAAACTTTTGCGTACATCTTTAATTAACAAAGCTGCTTAGGAATTTTTGTGGTTCCCCCTCTTTTCCCCCCCACCTTATATAACAAAAAATGCCTATAAGTAAAATTGACAAACTCTAAAAAGTAAATAAATAAGAGTCAAAAAGAAAAAAAAAAGTGGAAAAAAAATGTAGAATTTGTTCCTTTCATCAAAACTATTATGACCAAATAAATCCAAAACTTGGGAGATCTGGGGGACTATAAGTTGAACATGAACTAGGATTATGACACAGCAGTGATAAAAGTGAAGCATGTACTCAGATATGAAGTATTTCCAGGAAAACTGTGTTTGAGGTGACAAGAGATAATGGATGCAAGTTCCAGAATGGAAAATTCTGGCTGAATGTTCATAAACATGTTTATTCTTGAAGGTACTTCAGCATTAACAGAACAGCTTATAGAAAATAAGGAATCCCCATCTCTGAACTCTGCTGGACTGGGTTGTGTATGACCTAATTTAATTTTGAAATTTAGCGTGCTTCGAGTAGGAGGCTGAAGAAGATAACCTCTACAGGTCAATTAAAGCACGAGTTATTCAATGACATCTAAGGTGAAAAAATTAAATGTAAATGCCTAGTCAATTTTATGCATCCATGAAGCAAAAGCAAAAAAAACTTTGGTCTTTTTCACATTAAAGTAAATGGAAAATTCTGATCATTATTTTTTATTTAAAAATGCTGATATGAAGTGTTTTAAAACATTACATGCTTTTAAAACATTACATGTTTTTTCTCCCTGACAATTTATTAGTGAGATGTCATTTCGACACTTATTTCTTAACCTTTACAATTCAAATGCATCAAGTTAATTTTTCTGTTGTTATTTTTATTAAAAACAAAACAACAAAAACAGCACCCGACTGACAAGAATTCTCTTCTTGGTAGTGTTCACAACCAAGTGCTTGTATGGGAACTGCTGAGTCACGGCCTGAACCTCTGACTGATCACTTGGGGCGAGCAATGAGTCAGGCATAGGAGCACAGGTGAAGGCAATTCACCTGTGCTGCCGGAAGGGGTGGAGCCTGACTCCACCTCTCCTAGACCCATTTAAGAGCTGACTAGCAGTGGGGAAGGATCTCTTCTGGAGATCGTCTCTGCTGGAGACTCTTAGTGAGTCCAGGATACGGGTGAATGTCTATTTTTTTTTGTTCTGCTATAACAACAGTATAGCCTAGCTCTTTGGTATTTATAACATCTGTACATTCATTGATTGTACAGTGCCTTAAGATTTTAAATAAGAGGGGGCAGATTTAGCTTAGATATTAAGAGGAAATTCCTTACTACGACTGTGATGAAGCACTGGAAGATGTTGCCCAGAGAAGTTGTACTTATAGATGCCCCTTTCCTGGAAGTGTTAAAGGCTAAGCTGTTTGAGTTTTTAAGCAGTGTGATCTAGAGTAAGCATCCCTTACCATGGCAGGGGAGTTTGAACTAGATGATATTTAAGGTTCCTTCTAACTCAGACCATTCTGTGATTCTAATTTTAGTGACGGTTATGTGGGATGATATTTACAAAATCAACAATGAAACTATATCTCCTAAAATACAAATTTTAAAATGGATTTAGAGTTATCAATAAAGCTGTAAATATTGTATCATTCATGTGTCTGTCCTTTGCAGACTTTAAATTATTGAAAGTTTACTTAATTTTTCATCACACTAGAATTTTCTTAGTTTTTGTTAGTATTGGAGTTCTGCCCTGGTTAGTGTGAATTCATGGGTTTTGCAAAATGTTGTCAGTGAGGAGATTACAGCAGGCCACTATAAGTCAAAAAATTTAGGTAAATAACAGTGGAAAATAGTTATTTTTAGGCATGTACTCACAGTGAATTTTGAAGTCCTTGTACTGCCTGTCTTCAATTGCTACCACGTACAAAGCAGCTCGGTCTGGAAACATTAGCCCTCCTGGTTTCTGTTGATGAATTGTGGGGAAATGGATCTCGTAATCTATTCACCTGACAAAGACATCACATTTTGAACTGCACATACAGAAAACAGACAAGCACCTCTTGCATGCCTTTTCTGTTTTACTTTAGATTGTCACATCAGCTTTAATCTCAGCAAATCTTGCAGCCTGTAGCAATGCTATTATGAAGTGTCTATATGAATTTCACTGGCAGTCAATCAAAACCAAATCACTTTTACTGAGAATTGTTTGTTTGTTTGTTTGCTTTCTTTTCCATTAAAGCCTACAGAATTGTATTGGAGATGTAACTGCCTCTTGTTTTGAGGACAGTAGGAGAAGGAAGGCTTGTAGTCAGAAAACAAGTGTTGATTGTTTCAGAGAGAAGCATAAAATGCAGGGCACCTACCAGCCATTTATCTCGTGCGAAGATGACTGTGTTTAACATTGACTCATAGAAAAGACAATAACCCATCCACTCGCTGATAATGATGTCTACTTTATCCACAGGTAATTCAACTTCTTCCACTTTACCTTTAAATATTGTGATTACTGAAAAAAAAGAATCCAAAGAAATACATTTCACGTAATAAAACACCTGAATTCCTTGCTAGTGAAAGTCAGGTTGACCTTTTCAATATCATTCTCTTTTTGACCGCCTGCAGATTAGGAATGATCTCATGAGACTCAGAAAACCTTTACGTTATTTTAAAGCTTTCTGCAGTAAGTGCAATAAACATAACTTTTAGCATCACTATAAAAGGAAAAAAACACCACGAAACTAATAGAGCACATAAAAACAAAAAGAAAAACGATCTTACCCTGTTTACCTGCATGATCTCATTTTTCACGCCCTAATAAATTTAGTTTTCTAGATTATTAACAAAGTAGTGCAAATAATCCACTTTAAATGTTTAAACATTCTTGTAGAATCACTCGTGTGATCTCATTATTGAGATATTAGAGATTTATGGAGCTAAAATGTAATTATCATTTTTTCAAGTATTTTTCAAGTATTATTCTGACTTTACAGTGCAAAAACTGAGACACTGCATGAATCATGGGACTCAACTGAGAAAGTCAAATCCAGCCTGACTGTATGCAAACAAGGAAAGTTGTAGCAACACAGTTCTGTCATGAAAAATCATTTGTTATTCCTTTTTGCCTCATAGTTGAATATTTTATAATATACTGGTGTTCTTAGTCCGAATCTTCTCTCTAGTTTAGATTGGATGGCTTTTCACAGTTATCTAAAGGGACTCCTAGGAAAAAATATTGTCAGATATTTTGTTAACATATGAGTTTCAAGGACTTCAAAAGAGACGAAAGAATATATGCAACAGAATACCAGATCTTCAGTGATACAACTCATTACATTAATGGCAATGTGGTAAGCTACTTACATTAGAGTGGGGATGGTTCGATGCAAAAGCAGATCAACAAGCAATTAACAGAGCTACTTTATATTAGAGTATATATTTTACTTAAAGGAAAACTAAATACTAGTCCATATGTAGTTCAGTTGTAACAAACAATTTCCTGTTGGGATCATCATACTGTTTTCCAATCATTCTTGAAATTTTTGCTTGTATCTTCTATTTTGAAACACAGGCTAAATTCTTTAGAAAAATATTTTTTTAGCTTGTGCTTGTCTGTTATTCTTTGTTGCAGGGGCAAAGTCTAGTGGTTTTGTATTTCGTAAGTTTGTTACCTTGGATAGGTAACAGATGCACTTTAAGTTCTGGAAGACCAGGGAAAACTTTACTTTTATATAATAATGGATTGCATAACTGTGTAACTCTCAGTGTCTGGCAATTTTTATTGATGGTAAGCTTTATTGTTGAAAGTGGTCAACATTTAGTGTGGGGATAAGTAAGGTACTTTTATTTAGCTGTAACTAGGTAAGCTCTTTAGCAATTTTTAGAACTTAGCCCAGGAAAAATGGGGTTCTTTTTTTCCAAAATACCTGCAATATTAGTCGCACTCTAACCAGATATGGCTACTATATTTTCACAGTAAACAAAAACAGATTGGCCCACTACGAAGTTTGGAAGGTCTCATTCAAACAGATAACGTGAAGTGTCAACTGGTGAGAGAACACAGACTGGATGAGAATACAGTTTCCTCCTCATTTTCATTTGTTAAACTCCTTCCTCTCACAGTTTTTGCAGGTCAGAAGTTAATTGGTTGATATGTTACAGACTCTTCATGTTTATATGTTCCTGCCATGAATTGAATTCTCTTTAGTTCACTTTTTTTTCCTGAGAACATTCACTGTCTCAACTATTTTAGCGTGAATATTAGGACTGTTAACAGCTGCCAGTGTGACACATCTGCAGACTTTGAAGCCATCTGTTTGTACCAAGAACAGCCACAGTATGAATAGTTCCTCCCACCTCCCTTTACTTTGATGAAACATCATTAGGCACCATGTGAGAACAAACTGCTGTCCCCAGCTGTATTACATCTGTTCTTGAAACAGTAGGTTTTCTCTTGGCTTAACCCTTTTTAACTACTCTGCATATGAATAGACAATTTGGTGAAAAAAAAAAAGGAAAAATTGCCATAAGCAATAAGATCCTTTGACTCAGTACCTGCTCACATTAAATTAAATGTATGTCAGTGTAAACTGTACATCAGCCAGTCTCCTGCCACAGCAGAGCAGTCTCATTTTTATAGGACTTGTTCCTATTTAAATGAGAATTTGTCCCTGGAAAAAGTATAGAGAAGCCTAACCTCTGGAGCACACTGAATCCTTCTTGGAGCCATTTGAACTCACCAGATAGTGAAATGAATCTGACAGTGAAGTGGCCCACCAGATGACAGTGCTAGAACAAGGTAATCCAGAAATAAGAGTAGGAAGGAAAGGAAAAGAGATGGGGGACTTCTTCCTTTCAGTATAGATGACCTTAGGTGTTCTTCATTATTATGCAGCTTTACAACTTTGGACTATATAGAAGGAGTAACTGCAGCACAGAGAGATTCATTTTTTTTATAGTAGTTTCAATCTGACTAACAAATACAATGATTCTTGGGATGTCTATCCAGTCCACAGAGAATCAAGCCAAATTATTCATGAAGAGAACTACAGAGTCACAAATTATATTAGGTCTGCATCTATCACCAAATCTCAGGTGTATCTGCCTGTAAACTGAAATATTGTTCACTTATGCTTTTCACACAAAGGAAGTCTATGTTGGTCATATGTTCTTCAGAAATAAACCTAAAAATTCTGAAGTATTCTTAAACAGTCTTAAGTCAAATAATTGAAGTGTGGAGGAGATCTGAAAAGTCAATTGTACTGTAGATTAGATTTTCTAACATTCCACTGATTTTCATAATGGACTCACCCTAGTCTCTTGGTCCAAGCATCAAGGAACTTTTGGGTTTGTTTGCTTTTTTCAAAACTGATTATTTTAATTTATGCACAATTATTGTAGAAAATAAGCAAAACAGGATTGTTTTTATGAATATATATGTTCATGTGTATATAAAGGCCAATTTTTTTTCTCTATATTGACAATTCTATCTGAATTCTATCTGAATTTAAAACTCTCACTGTTAACTTCTGAAACTAACAACTTACTCTGTTGTAGTGTCTTTTAACATGAGATTTCTGGAGTTGGAAATCCAAACAAATACAAATGAATTTATGGTAGGCTAGTGTGAAACTACTTTGTGAAATGTGTTTCTAGGAACCCATCTGCTCTGCACTAAGGGTGTGGGCTAAGCAAGCTGTGGTGTTGACATTGTTTCAGTGCCTTCTCCATCTAGTGGAGGAGAGCATTTTCTGGTGCTTCACTTCCTTCTTTTTGTGAACTAGCAGCCAAATACACTGGCTGCCTATTATAATCCATGTTACTGTTCTTTCTGATTATTTTTGTTGCATTTTTTTTCTTTCCCAGCTTTATTTGAATAAACATGTAAGTATGAAAAACTCTCTTCGCAAACATCTACCATTGTTTAGAGGCTGCCAGTGACAGCAATAAAAATTAAGGCAGAAAACTAGTCCTGAATTTGTGCTTGCAGAGCACCAGAACGGGCACAGCTAAGAGAAAGGGAAAGTGATACAATCCAACTAATGTGATCTGCGTTGCTCTGCAGCAAATTCAATCTGTCTAAAAAGAGCACCTTTAAAGAACTGTTTCACAGCCTCAGATTAAAAAGCCTGATTTCTTCAGGTTACAAAAAGAGATATTTTGTGCTGTGATTTGGAGGTCTGAAAACAAGAAATAGAACTAGCTGGAAATTTTTTTGTTTGTTTAGTTTTTGATAGGTTGGGGGGATGTTTTTATATATATATATTTTAAAATTGAAGTATTTCCATATCTTTGGAAATTTTACAGTTTCTGTTCGGGAAAGAAAAGTTCTCAGTGATACTGCTATTCTGACAATTAAATATTTTGATTGGTGTGTATGTGTATTCCAGAATGTTTTTTTTTTTTTAAATACATTCTTGTGAGGTTGGAAGTAAGAAGAAACAGTAATAAATCAGTATTGATTTGGAATACTTTTGCTCAGAACATCATTTCAATGTTAATTTATGAGTGTGTATGTGTGTTGATTCTATTTAAGACATAAAGGTAGAACTGAAATGGCAGAATTCATTTGAAAGGGGAATTCTGTTGCTTGTTCAGCTCTACTATGTGACCTTCTTACTGCTTTGCTAAATATAACTGCCATCTGTTACTTCCATTGTCTGTGAGTCTGGAAGTAAGTGTGGAAGTGATTCTCCTTGTGCGGAGTTGTTCCAGTGTCTACAATGAGCACTTGTTTTAGTTTTGTGTTTATATAACTGAATAATGCAAAATTATAATTTACATACAGACCACGCAATATAAATCAACTAGAAAAAGTAAAAAGCAGTTTTATTTCTCCTGGAAAAAAAGTATATTTTATAATATGCCTTACTATTGTCCAAGTGGTTGGCCTTGATAATTTTTTCAGAGTAATCAGATATACTTGAACATTCAATCTAGAAAAAAAGAAGAAAAGAGGAAGGGTAATTAGATGTTACTGACATCAGATGTATGAATATATACACTGAAATCAGCAGAGCCTGTGACTGTTGAGTAAATCAAACCTGTGTGTTCAATATCATGACCAATTATATCTTAATATTTAAACTGAAGTCTGTGCATAAGTTAAACTGGCTCATACAGAAAGGATTGTTTTTAAAATTGTTAAAATGTGGAAAAAAGAGATCCTAACTACAAGTTTACTTAATATATAACCACAATGTATAATTTATTTTCACTACCTCAGATATTACCTTTCATTCAGAAACACCTCCTGAAGTGAATGATTGTACATTTCCTCATATATTTTAAAATAAAATAGATTCAAGCTTTGTGAGTAATGTTAAAATTCAAACCGTGGAAATATGGTCTGTTTCAAAAACGACTGCTTTTAATTGCTAAATTCTATCCCAATGCATGCTATTAAAAAAGAATAAAGAAATTTTACACAGAAGTTATTGAAATAATTGTATTTATAAACCATCCATATCTACTTTTCTTTTCCTATGACCAATGTAGTGGAAATGCCAAGTCGTGGTTGGAAACAGTGATTGAGCACGTGGTAGGAAGGCAGAGACAACCCAAGGGAACATGCAATGGACCTGAGTGACCAGAACAGGTGGAGCTGGGATCCATCGCTTCCCAGACCTCATTTAAAGGTTGGCAACGGAGATCCCTGTGTACCTTCAGGCCTTCTGAAAGTAAGCAGATAATTTTCCTTTATTTCTGCGTCTTCTGCTGTTACATCTGACCAGATCCCCACTTCCTGTAACTTAAGACCTTGCTACCTTGCCATTTTGTTACACTTTCTATCACCTTGCTCTTAGCAAGCCAGGCAGGAGAGACAGTAGTATACATACTAAGGAATAACATGTTGGCTGTTCACCAGGACCCATAATACTCCAAAGAAGAAACACCTGGAATTCCTGAGTTTCCCTGAGTGCTGCTCAGATTATTTAAGAATGGGGACCTATAAGTGACAATATCAAATCTTCTAAGATGGCAGAATTCTTGAATAAATTAGATCAAACTTTCTCTAACAACAGAGGCATCCACTGTGATGTCTCCTACTACTAACTGTTAACAGATATTCCCCTGTGGAAGAACTAAAATAGGAAAAACAAGCTTTTAAAAGCTAGTATCAAACAACTGGAAAACAAACCTACACTTCTGACAGGGGGAACTGCCCCATCGTCAACTGTCATTTCCCCTCTAAAAGTAAGAGGAGGTAAAGGCCCCAGATCAACAGGATCCTTGGAACCTGGCTGAATCCAAAAAGAAAATGAATAAGACAAAAGCTCAAACAGAGGATATGGGGTTCCCAGATCTTCTAGAGATAAGACCAATCATAACCCAAAAAGCAAAGGAAGTCCAGGAGAGACTGGTGGGGTTTCCACCTGAGGAATGTGCCCCTGCTCATACCACCTTACATATGATGACATGCCTGTGCATGGTTGTTGAGCTGAATGGATCTGCTAGAACATTTTAGACAAAAATCAAATGAGTGTGCCAGAATGGCTGCTTAGGCTGTGGGATATGGGGGTGGAGAATGTCATAGTGAACGGGCCTGAAATTTCAAAACTGGTGTCCATCACTACTCCCCCTGCCCTCAGGCAAAGGATTTATGCTGCAGTCCAGCACAAACAGGAAAATCCAGTGGTTAATGTGTAGAATCTCATCGCCAAATAAAAGTTTCATTCCCATAAATACAGTTTATAGACTTCAGTGGAAGAACTCCAAACTTACGTTGGAGTATTAGGTATGAAGGAGGCAATCTGCAAGGACGTGTTTGAAAGTCCAGACCTAGTTTTCAACAGCGATAAGAGATCTTATCTTACAACAAGCACCTCCATACTGGTATGGCACACTAGTGTCTATACTAAGTCCCCTGGTGGCCTCAGAGGCCGTTGTCCAACAGGCTGCCCAGTTAGTGGCCAATCAGGGGGATACAGTGCCTGAGGGCTAGGCACAATATTGGGATGTTGGAAGGGGCTGAGGTCCTACCCATAGCAAAAACTAGGAGACCTGCACAATGGACATCACAACTGGGACTCATACATGTATCCCCAAAACAGGCGTTCAATGATTTAATCCAGGCTGGAGTTTAATTTGCAAAAATTGATCACCAGCTCAATCATGTTCTCCTCCAGCTATGGAAGCAGCTGGAGGAAAATAAAAAATTTCAAAACACCCCCAGAAAAGCAGGGGTAAGAATTATTGAAGATATTTTAATGAGAACATGGAACCTAGAAGATTTTATAGTTTCTAAAAAAAGGAAAAGGCCTCCTGAAGTGACTTGCATGATTATGCCCAAGCCACATGAGAAAAAATAATTGGTGATTTTGCAACTACTTGCATGGTGGGGAAGGTCAGCCCCCCTGCAACCAGGGCACCGAGACAGGACAAGATGCCCTATGTAGAATTGACTATCTTTTGGTCCCAGAAAAATATACAAAGAGTGATGGCATTAGTGGACACAGGCACAGAAATCTCAATTATTTATGGTGATCTGACTAAATTTCAGGGAGATAGAGTCATGATCGGTGGGTTCAGGGGCAGACCATCCGTGTAACCCAGACATGGTTGAAGTTACGAGTTGGGTGTCTCCCATCCTGGGAGTACAAGGTATCTATTGCTCCAATCCCAGAATAAATAATGGGCATACACATTATGGGATGTGACTCTCCAGATGACTGTGGGAAAGTTCAGACTGAGAAGGAGATGTATTACTATCTGGGTCGTACAGGTGATCTTAAGAGGCCATGTGAAACATGAGCCTATCTGCCTGCCAGAGCTGTGCTGGATTACTAATACAAAACAGAGTAGACTCTTGGGATGACAAGAGGAAATCTCAAGAATGGTGCAAGAACTAGAAAAAGTGGAAATCATAAGAACTGCACATAGCCCATGTAATTCTTCTATATGGCTGGTATGGATGTCAAACAGCACATGGAGAATGACAGTGGATTACAGAGAATTAAGTAAGGTCACACCACTTGTGCATGCAGCCATACCCAATACTGCAACTCTGATGAACACATTCAGTAGGAAGATAGAAACTTACAGTTGTGTCCTGTATTTGGCAAATGCATTCTTCAGTATTCCCATCCATGAAGAATTGTAAGACCAGTTTGCATTCACGTGGGGAGGCAGACAGTGACCTTTCAGGTCCTGCCATCCTTTCAGGTCATGCGTATTCACCTACATATTGTCATAACCTAGTGGTACATGACCTAGCTGACTGGAATAATCCTAATAACATCAAACTGAACCACTATATTGATGATCTCATGCTGACATCTGACTCACTGGAGGCATTATGAAAGGCAGTAGATTTGCTGACTAGCTATCTACAAGAGAAAAGTTGGGCTATAAAACCAGAGAAGGTGCAGGGACCAGGCTTGTTAGTGAAATTCCTGGGTGTAGTTTGATTGGGAAGGATCAAAATACAACACATTGCAGTAATAGACAAGGATCAGGTGTTCCCAGTGCTTACCACATCAAAAGCAGATGCTGGAGCTTTGGATGTATCGGGATACCATCATTCCTTTATACCCCACTTAGTGCAGCTGCTGAGGACTTTATACTGACTCTCAAAGAAAGGCCAAATATGGGACTGGTGGAGAATGGAACAAGAGTCCTTCCAGCAAGCAAAACTAGCTGTTAAACAGGCCCAGGTGCTGGGTATATTCGATCCTACCCTCCAGCTGAGGGTAAAAGCTGCTGGTACATCCAGTATCCCTTGTGTGTCATTCCAGTCTGTCACCTCAGGGTTGAAAACCAGCTTGCCTTTCTTCCAATTGCAAGGATTGGAAGCACCTATGAATCAGGTGCTGTGAGTCAAACCTACTGATCAGGTTTGTTTGTCTTGGTCTCCATAATTGCTTCTTTTTCTTTTTATCCCATGTATAGGAAAAGGTCTTTGGCCAGACACCCTCAGAGGAGCAGTCACTTTTCTTCTACATAGCCTTACGATATATAGATTAAAAGCCTTGTCCATAACTACAACTATTCTTATTTATTCAGTTTTATTGTCTGCATTTCCATCTGGTATTTTCAGTTTCATTTTTTGACTTGTTTTGGATGATTCTTAAGAAAAAAAACAAACTTGGGTCTGGCTTTCCAAACTTTCTAGAGAAAAAAGGTCAATACAATCAAAAATTCTGTTTTATGAGCTACTACAAGTTTAAAAAAAATGAAATAGCACAATTCCCAGAGAAGCAAAATCAAAAACAAAAATTAAAACAAAAACAAATTTGAAAAGCACATCTCAGATTTTCCAGGAAAGAAAATACATTTCAGAAAATAAACTTATGGTGGCCAAAGCTATTCATCTATATTTTGGCTTGCACTTTACACTACTGCACATTTTTATTAAAAAACAAACAAACAAAAAAAATATAGAACAAGAATATGCTTAATTCTGTAGGTGAAGAAAGAGGAAAATAAATTCTTTGTCAGACTTTTCCCCTGGTCTCTTTCAACTCAGTAATCTGCTTGAATTTTTCCAATTTTATAAAGCACTTGGATTTCATGAAAGCTGTGTGTTCCAACAAATAAAACCTCAGTTTCTACAGCTGTGTTTAGTTCGTTGCATGTATATTCTCTCATACTTTCATTATGCTTCTCAGACATCATTTTAATGCTATATCTCCTCTTACGAGATTTTTTTTTTATACAGTCACTACTGTCATATTGTATTCATAGAGTCATAGAATCATAGAATGGCCTGGGTTGAAAAGAACCACAGTGATCATCTAGTTTCAACACCAATGCTATGTGCAGGGTTGCCAACCACTAGAACAGGCTGCTCAGAGCCACATCCAGCCTAGCCTTGAATGCCTCCGGGGATGGGGCATCCACAACCCCTATGGGCAACCTGTTCCAGTGCATCTCCACCCTCTGTGTGAAAAACTTCCTCCTAATATCTAAGCTAAACCTCCCCTGTCTCAGTTTAAGACCACTCCCCCTTGTCCTTTCACTATCCATCCTTATAAACAGCCCTTCCCCTTCCTGTTTATATGCTCCCTTCAAGTACTGGAAGGCTGCAGTGAGTTCTCCCCAGAGCCTTCTCTTCTCCAAGCTAAACAAACCCAGTTCCCTCAACCTTTCCTCATAGGAGAGGTGCTCCAGTCCTCCGATCATCTCAGTGGCCCTCCTCTGGACCCATTCTAAGAGCTCCATGTCCTTTCTCTAGTGGTGGCCTCAGGCCTGGACACAGTACTCCAGATGGGGCCTCACAAAACCTGAGCAGAGGGGGACAATCACGTCCCTCTCCCTGCTGGCCACCCCTTTTATAATGCAGCCCAGAACACAGTTGGCCTTCCGAGCTGCAAGCGCACACTGCTGGCTCACGTCCGGCTTCTCATCAAGTCCTCTCAAGTCCTTCTCTGCACAGGGCTGCTCTCAAGGAGATCTTCCCCCAGTTTGTATAAATACCCGGGTTTGCCCCAACCTAAGTGCCGCACCCTGCACTTGGCCTTACTGAACCTCATTAGGTTTTCATGGACCCACTTCTCCAGCCTGTCCACGTCCCTCTGGATGGCTTCCCTTCCCACCAGTGTATTGACCACACTGCTCAGCTTGGTGTCGTCTGTAAACTTGCTGAGGGTGCACTCGATTTCATCATCTGTGTCACTGATGACGATGTTGAAGAGCACCAGACCCAAGACCGATCCCTGAGGGACACCGCTTGTGACTGGCCTCCACCCTGACAGAGAACCATTAATCACGACCCTTTGGCTGTGTCCAGCCAGCCTAATCCATCGAACAGTCCACCCTTCAAATCCAAACCTCTCCAATTTAGAGAGAAGGGTGTGGTGAGGGACCATGTCAATGGCTTTGCAGAACTCCAGGTAGATGGACTTCTTTCCCTGTTCACCAAAGCTGTCACTCCATCATAGAAGGCCAACAGATTGGTCACGCCAGATCTGCCCTTGGTGAAGCCATGCTGGCTGTCTCAAATTACCCCTTTATCTTGTATATGCCTTAACACAGCTTCTAGGAGGATCTACTCTGTGATCTTCCCAGGCACTGAGATGAGGCTCACCGGCCTGTATTTCCCTGTGTCTTCCTTTCTCCCTTTCTTAAAAATGGGAGTAACGTTTCCCTTTTTCCAGTCACCGGGGACTTCATCCGGATAGCCATGATTTTTCAAATATGATGGAGAGTTACTTAGCAACCACATCAGCCATCTTTTTCAGAGCCCTAGATGGATATCATCCAGCCCCGTGGACTTATACACGTTCATTTTCATGAGGAGGACTCGGACTTGTTCCACTTTTACAGTGGGACAGAAACCACTCCCCTTACCCTCACCTAGAGGTCCTGGCAAACATGGGAAGCCTGACCACCTGTGAAGACCGAAGCAAAGCACTCACTGAATACCTCAGCTTTTGCTATGTCTGAGGAAGCCAGCTCCCCATTACCTTTCATCAGAGGGGGATCACTCTCCTTGGCCTGTCTCTTCCTACCTGTGTACCTGTAGAACGCCTTCTTGTTATCTTTTACATCCCTTGCCAAGTTCAGCTCCATCTGCACCTTGGCATTCCTAATCCTATCTCTATACACACAGACAACAGCCCTCAGACTACACAACCCTGCTTCCACTTTCTGTACATTTCCCTCTTTTCCCTCAGTTTGAACTGCAGGTCCTTGCATAGCCATGAGGACTGTACACATATATATATATGCATAATATATAAAGGAAATAGCCCCACATTTCTTTTCATTCCCTGGGCTGGATCCTCACCACTGCTTTTTTCTAATCTAAATCAGATAATATCTACCATGTGTCTTGATATTACATATCAATTTAACTCATTAACTATACAATGTTGTTTGTGTGAATGTTCAGTGAAATTGATTTGAAATTGGTCTGAATTTTATATCACTAAATGCAAGGAATAAGACAAAGTTTCAAGGGATAATTGAATATATTTTTCCATCCACTTCCCACTGACAAGCACAAACAGGCCTTCCCATCATATCTTTATGCATCTTCCAGCAGCTCCCCAGTTGGAATCTACTGTGTTATCTTCCATGATGGCTAGGGTTTTGGAGCACATGAAGAAAGAACAACTGAGGAGACAAGTTCTGTTTCTTCGATAGAAAACATACCTGAGGGGTCATCCAATAGCTATCTTCAACTGCCTAAAAAGGGCTTGCAGGAAAAAGAAAGGCCAAACATTTTTCAGAACTGAACACTGACAGAACAAAAGGCAGCAGTCATGACCTGCGGCAAGGGAAATCTCCCCTAACTGTAGCAATAGAGTAAGTGCTGAGAGAGAATTTAGATTCTCCATCCTTAGATGTTCTCAAAACTGAGCTGCACAAGGACTTGAGCAACTTGGTATAGCTTTGTATTTAACTCTGCTTTGAGCAGGAGGTTGGATAAGAGACTTTCAGAGGACTTCCAAACTAAATATTTCTGAATCGATGATTCTATGATTTTCACATTCTGGAGACCCTGAAATGATTTTAGCAGTTGGCTGAGTAGCAAAGAACATCCAACAGTGATTTAGAGGGAACAAGAAGAAACAGATAGGACTACGGATGAATTTGAACCCAAAGAGGGGGAAAGGGGAGAAAAATAATGATTTCAGTATCACTGTAGCCAGAAAACCACTCTGCATTTGTCAACAGTGCCCATAACACGCTACTTGAAAAATCGGATTTAACTTTAGAGAAGGAATGGTAACAACTCCATGTTGTTCTGTGTAATAACTCCTGTCAAACATTTGCTTCCTAATAGGAACACACAATTTCCAGTGGAAATCTTTGCTGAAAGGACCATAGAGTTAAATTTGAATCTGAAAGTGATTTCCACTTCCATGGCTCTGAAATGTCTGCTTTTCCAGCACAAATACAACTCTGTAGCTTGATAGGTGACAAGTTCATGGTGATGAAGCTCATGTGACAAGAATATTAAAACTAAGTTCCTTTGAGTGCTAAGTTTTCTTGGCTACTCAGCTCTAGTGCTGAACAGTCTGTGGGTGAGCTGACACTTCAGTGACCTTTATATACGCCTGAACTCTAAAGAAATTCAAAGGAAATGAAAAGAAACCTGTGAAAAGTATTTTTTTTCTTTTACCGGTTGAATTATCTGGCAGTGAATTGTCTTGGAAATATGGATATGTAGGAGATAATTGAAGATTCACCTTCCGTCCCTTCTCCCAACACACAAAAATAGCAAGCACTATTTCTTGATTTTAAAAGCGTATACTACTATAAGTCATAGAAAGCATCAGACCTCCACTGAAGACTCTGTAACTCAAAGTTTGAAAGGAAGAATTACAAACCAAGACAAGAAAGAAATAGAAATCAGTGTAAATCCTTGTTTCCCTCTCAGGCATAATTTGCAAGCAAACAATGAATATGAGGGAAAGTCTTCTTACCCCATATACCTTCTTGGCTCCTGCCTTTGCAGCAAACATGGAGAGGATTCCTGTGCCACTTCCAACATCAAGGACAATCTTATCTTTAAAAACATGTTTATTGTGATACATTG
The DNA here is from genome assembly GCA_028571105.1 of Tragopan temminckii. Classification (NCBI taxonomy): domain Eukaryota; kingdom Metazoa; phylum Chordata; class Aves; order Galliformes; family Phasianidae; genus Tragopan; species Tragopan temminckii. The sequence goes on along the minus strand of JAOWBP010000001.1, from coordinate 62,806,033 downwards.
AGTTTCTGTAAGTTAATGTACGCACTTCATCCTTTAACATTTCCTGTGGTGAAAAAAAGCATAGTGTTATTATTTGCTTATATATATTCAACATTGCTGCTAAATTAATTTCCTTATTATAATTTAATAATTATTAGCAACTTGAAGAGTTTTCGAGTACTTTGGAGTGTGTGCATCAAAGCTATTTTAAAAGGCAAGGAACTTAGGAGTGAATTATTAAGAATAAGCATGATGCCCTTCCTACAATTTTATTTCTATAAATATTATATCACTCTCACAAATGGCAAACAGAACTTAATCTGATCACAGCACTGATTTGGGTGTAGACAGAAGCAATAAGGAAAAACAAACTTCTTCCTATGTTGTGAAGAACCCAGAACCTCAACTTTCTGAGATTTCTCCTTGAAGACAAGAGAATAATTCCATAAAACATTATAAGAAGGCATGAGCCTTGCAGAAAAAAATGAAGTTAGTCTATAGTAGAGCGTGGAAATAGTGTTCTGTTTTTGGAACTCTGTTTCTACTCGTTTGTTCACTCATTCATTCATTGGACCAGTTTTGAATTAGAACGAATAGACTAGAACAACAGTACTCTGGGATGAATCCCATCAGGTTGATAAATTTAAGAACAATCAACTGATAAAATAGGTTCCTTACAGTTTTGGTGTTCCAGAACAGAAAGTTGCTGCTTCCACAGTCATGACGTACCATCTCACAGGACAAGGCCTGTCATTAATACTAAAGACTGAGGCAGATACTTTCTGCCTTTTCATTATCACCATTTTTCAGGTGATCAGCTTCATCCAGTAATAATCCAATGTTTTCTTTTGAGCTCCTCTTACTATTAACATACTTTTTTATTATCTGAAACATTGCTGGTTAGTTTTAACTCTAGCTGAGCTTTGGCCTTTCCTGTACTCCTCTGGCAAATGTGAACTGAAGCTCTGTAATCTTCCTGTGTGGCCTTATCTTGCTTAGAGACATGTTCTTTTTTGGCTTGAGTTCCAAGAGGAGTTCTCTCTTCAATGAAAATGATGTTAAGCCTCATTGATTTGATTTATAGCACACTGGGATTGCCTGCTCCTCTGTTTTTAAAAGGTTGTTCTTAGAAAGGGATCAGTCATCAAATTTCCCAGGGAACTCTAATAACTAACTCCCTGAATAGTTTGAAGTTTTCTCTCTTAAAATCCAGAGTAACAACTCTGCTCATCATTTTCCTCATTTCACCGAAAATTTTAGACTCAACCATTTTGTTCTTGCTGTTGACTGGAACATTAGCTTGTATTTCCTAAAGGCCTTTTCTATTCACAAACAATGAGTCTAGGAGGACACCTTTCCTGGCTGGTTCACTAAATACTTGTGAAAAAAGTTATCTTCAAAGTTCTTCAGGAGTTTCTCAGCAGTGCAATGTTCCTGAACAAAGTTGAAGTCTTCCAGAAGAACAAGAGCAACCAATCTACAGATTTCTCCTAATTGAATAAAATAACTCATCAGTACTATCATTCTGGTTGGATGAACAATAATTCAACAAATCACGCATGACATCATCTTATTTATTTTCCATACCCCTCTCAACCACGTCACCCCTTAACTAGAAATTAAAAGAGACCTCTAGAAGTCCTCTAGTTTATTTGTCTGGTGGAGGCTGGATAAACTAGAACAGATTTCTCAGAGCCTCATTCAGTCAATTTTTGAAAATGCCTTAGGATGGACACTCCATAACCAGCATTTGACTAGCCACACAGTTTGTTTGTTTGTGCCTGTTGCCTCCTGTTCTTTAATTACTAGAGTAGTGGAAATAGTTATGCGATTGTGAAAAATGCCACTGATCCCATATTTTAGCTTTTTACCGGCTAGTCTTTAAGTTTCCTTCCTCTTGAGTCATGTAACTATATTAGTGATTTCTTTAGACTTCATCCACAAACAACTTTTTGTTGTAAACGTGAATTTTCTAGATGCTGTCGGGCTATATGTTCCTACTAATGCAACCTGCACATTCAAATAACACATAAGGAGTAAAAAAAATTACTTGGCTTTCTATGCCAGTTGAGTAACTTTTCTGCTATTATCTGCGATCAAATATTCAAGAGAACAAATGACCTAACGTAACAATGAGGTAGTCTCCATTTGTAATGAGGTTAGTTTCCAGTCCTCATAAATGTACTAAATTGATGTGCTCAGATAAAATCACCATTGTACAAATAGCTAATAGAAGCTCTGTGGAGAACTTGTTTAAGGATTTGAGTGTGACATACAGTTGAGTATGGATCTCTGGAGAAGTGGCACCTGACCAGTTCCTTCTTGTTTTGAAGAAAAGCTGAGAAATAATTATCATTAGGAAATGGGAAGGGATAAATGATAAATCACAGAAAACTTTGTATTTTTATTGTTTTTCTAAAATAATTACTGAGATAAAAAATTAATATTACCTCATGAATTCCGAAGTGAGCATAGGAATCAAAGTAATAATCCCTGGATGTCATCTCTTCTGGACTGAGGAGCTTTGCCATTTTGCCTCGGCCTGGACAGCCTGGTTGCAATGGGACATGTATAACAGACTGAACTGGCTTTGGAACAACAGTAGGCTGAGGAGTCTGTGATGGGACAGGGCAAACCTAGAAGAATACAGAGTGTTGTTTGTTAAGGGACATCATTAAAAGAGGATAATTCTCTCAATGCCCAGTGTAGTGATATTGTAATTAGCTATGAGGCAGTAACACCAAAGACACTAAGGTTATCATAAGAGAAATCTAAGAAAATGCCTTCTTTCTATTCTGAGCTCTTATTTGCTCAGTCTTGAAAATTTTCCTTAGTGGCTTTTTCTTTGTTGTCCCTCTGCAGATAACCTTCATCAGCGCAAAGTCACTGGAAAAAACTGGCATTGACTGAAGTGAGTGACTCCAAACATGTTCTAATTTACACACAACAGTTAAGAGCCAGATTTTCTCCCTTAGTGTCACACATTTCCAGCAAATCACCACAGCCTTGTGAGAGGCAATTTGTCATAACTAAATAATTCGCCTGCAATGAAGAGTTTGTTAACCCAGTGTTGCTGACGTGAAAGACAGGACTCATAATAGATTCCTAATTGTAAGGTGACCTATCTGGCTCTATAAATGAGGCAGGCCTGCGAAAGTTCATAATATCTGAAAGTCCCTATCACTCTCTGAAAATCCATCAGCATGTTCAGAAAGCAGCATTAGGAGCTATGTGGGATATATTACTGTACTGGATGTGACTGGGATGGAGTTAACTTTCCCCACATCTGCCCGTATACTGCTGTGCTTTCCACTTTTATCTAGAATAGCTTTGATACAGTTCCAATGTTTTGGCTATTGCTGAGCAGCATCAAGACCGTCTCTCTAAATTCCCACTCACCAAAGGCAAAAGATAGGCAAGAGACAGGGAGGGACTTAGTCTGTACAGCTGACCTAAAACTAAGGAGATATTGTATATTGTGTGAAACCATCCTCATCAAAAAGAAGAGGGGAAGAAGGAGAAGGGAAGGGGAGATTCTCATTGTGAAACTGTTTACCTTTCTGACCAACCACTACAAATACTGAGACTCTCTTTCACAAGGTATGGCTGAACATCAATTGCTGTTGGGAAATAGTAGCTTTTCTCCTTTTGCTTCCACAGGAATTTTTTTTTTTTTTTTCTGTTTTTTTTTTTTTTTTTTTTTTTTCCCCAATTTAACTACTCCTTTTCTAAAAACTTGATTTTTTCTTCTTTTCATTGGATTTTGTCGCTCACTCTTTCTGAGACAGGAGAGGTGAGAGAGAAGCACGTTATCTAGTTAAACATGCTGTTAGTTGTTAAAGAATCACAGTTAGCTCTTAATTTCTTCTACTGTTTTAGAGAGTCATGTGGTACCAACATGCTCTGGACTACTGCATTTTGTTTTTCCTTGGTATTACATTTTCGACAGAAAACTTTCAAAAGAGCCAGAATTGTCACATTACCTTGACTCAGATCTGACAGCTGCAGTCGCTAAATCAAAAGACAGAAAGTTTCGCAAACAATTTAAATTAAAAGATCATAGTCAAGTCTCCATCTTTCATCCTTAACATCCTTAACATGAAAATTATGAAAACTGAGAAAGATGGAAGAAGACATTACAGCTTCACATGTGCACTAAGTGATCTGCAAATAATGGGTCAACAGCTTCAGGTATTGAGAAAGACTTCCACTTAAACCTTCTTTTCTACTTTCTTCCGATTTTCAAATTCAGTAGTTTACTAGCGGGGACCAGATTTGCTTCAGCCTCTCCTAGGCACTTTTAAAAAATTTGCCCTATATTTTATACTATGATAATGCAAGACATCATTCTCTTGTACTCTCTATGAATAGCATCAATTAGCCTAGTTTAGCTTACTTCTATATATATAAAAACAAACCCACACTTTTTCCCTAGTTCCTTTGAAGATTTAAGTGTGTCAATTTCTGATGGTTTCTTTGGTCGGTCTGGGAGAAAGGAATACAAGTACTTTATGTTCCCGTAACACCTTTTGTACTAGAAGATCCAGAAGTGCCACCTTCTCTATTTCTAACTTTTTTGACTCCAGCATCTCACTGAGTTCACTCTCGTAAAGAATATAATAGTTGCCAAATGATATTTCCATTTTTGTCTTTAGTTCTGTCAAGATGTCTTCCAAATTCAATCCTGATACTTTTACTTATTTGCTTTCATAATCTAATATTTTTCTCCACCAGTATACACATTATTGAATCTTTATAGTTAACTTGCCCTGCAGTCCTTTCTGAAATTTTCTATTGGAATTCAAAGATTTCAACTGTAGATGTTCCGCACTGCATTTTAATTTAATATGAACTCTATAAGGTCTTACACTTTTCTCCTAAATCTTATTCTCTGCATCTTTTTATAAGCACAAAACGTAAATTTAATGTTCACATAATTTTCTACTGTGTTACTCTCTTAGGCGAGAAAGCCACCAGGTACATCACAGGCACTTACAGAAGTGCTATCTACTGGAGATAAAGGGGTACTACTGAGCACTGAGTATACCTACTGTCAACGTATGGACTGGATGGGAAGATAGTGAGTTACTTTGAAAACTGTCTGAATGGCTGGGCCCAGAAGGTATTGGTCAGCAGCATAAATTCTAGTCAGAGACCAGTAAATAACGAAGTTCCCAAGGTCAATAGTGGGTACAGTATTGTTTAACATCTTCAATAATGATGTAGAAAACGTAACTGAGTGCACACTCAGTAAGACCGTTGTTGATGCAAAAACAGGGACTGGCAGACAAACTTTCATCCAGAGGGACCTGGACAGACTGGAAAAAGGGGCTGACAGGAATCTTATAAAGCCAGCTTGAAGCCCGGCCCCTTGGAAGGAACAAATCCAGACACGCTGGGGGCTGTCTGGCTGGAAAGTAGCTTGGAAAAAAATTATCAGGGGGTCCTGAAAAACACCATGCTGAGCATGAGTCAGAAATGTGCACTTGCTGCAAAGAAGGCTATTAGTATCCTGGGCTGCATTAGGCAAAGTATAGCCAGAGGGTCAAGGCAGACGATATCTTCTTTTCAGCACTGGTTTTGCCTGAGCTGAAGTGCAGTATCCAGTTCTGGGTGCCTCAGTACAAGAGAGACAAAGACATATTGAAGAGAATCCAAGAAGACATTAGAAGTTGCACCTGTTAAGAATAAATTTGTCTTATCAGAGACTGAAAGCAGTGTGTTTACAGATACGGATGTGCGCATATGAGTCCAAAGGCACTTTGCTGTCTTTTTGGAATGGATGTGATTTGGAATTATTCAAACAGTTGGCTGGGAATTGAAGA
>JAOWBP010000001.1:62760722-62780787 GCA_028571105.1 Tragopan temminckii | reverse complement strand
TTGAAGCACAGGAGGTTCCCTGGGAGTATCAGGAACCGCTTTTTAGTGTTCAACATCATTGGTGTTGTGAATTCAATTTTTTTAAGGTTTCTTACTTGTATTTTGGCTTTCCTGCACTCCTACATTACTTCAAAAAGCTCCATAAGTGGGGAGGAAATCTACATCAACATAATGACCTGCAACAATCTAATTACAAGAACACCTCATGTCAATGCACTTCAGTCAAATCTGTTGTTACCTCCACTCTTCAAGCACCATGTTCGGCACCAAATTGACAGTTGTTGTTTAACCCAGCAAGTGCCTATGCAGATGGGGGAGATAACTGGGAAAAAAAATGCGGAGCTCGTGAGCTGAGATAAAACTATTTACTAAGACAGAAAAAAAGGAATAGGCAAATATTTTTGAATATATATATATATGTATCTATGTCTGAATATATGAATGTATGTAAGAAGTGACGCGCAAGCAATTGCTCACCACTCCATGACTGATGCTCGGCTAGCCCCTCAAGCAGTGGAAGAGAGTGAGATGAATTCCCACCTCTTTCAAAACTCCTTCTACACAATGTCATATGCTATGTAATATACCTTTGACCAATTTAAGCTAACTGTCCTAATTCTGTTCCATTCCAGCTCCTTGGGCTCTTCGCTAAGAATGGTCCTGGCTCTGTACAACACTGCTTAGCAGCAACTATAAACATCAGTGTGTTATCAATATTGTTTTTGTCCTAGAACCAAAAACATAGCATCATACCAGACAGTCTGAAGAAAACAATTTCATCCAAGCTGAAACTAAGACAGCTTGTCTAGTATGTGAGACAACTCTTCCAACAACGTTACCGAGTTTTACACCGTGAAATGAGGACTCTCCTAGAACAGCTCCTAGCTGCAGTGAGAGCTTACAAATACAATATGTGCCCTGACAGATGCCCATTGCATCTGAATCTTCAAAATAGCTCTTGTGCATTTAGAGAAAAAGTCATTCAAAGTATTGGCATTACTCTGTAACAAATTGTTTATAAGTAAGTCTGTCCCGAGGGTAAAATCTGTTTGGGTAAATTTAGGTATTCTGCATTTTTTTTTCCTTGTAAAAAATGTGCCTGAAGTGGAAAATTGCTTTTAAGTCCCTTAGTTCATGAATGTTCATATGGATAAAAATTTCAGTATGCAGTTCTCCTTGAAGTTTTCTAATTTTAACTCTCAGTTAACAGTTTTCTGTGAGTTTGACTATGTTTAGGGGTTAGTGCTCAGGAATGGTGTGAGTATTCTGGTACTAATCTAGCTGAGTGTATGTTTTTTAAAATTGCATGTTTCCCCACTGAAATGCAAGATTATTGCCATGTGAATCTCTGAGCTGAATGCTCTGCTAAATTGCATCCTCAGTATCTGCTAATTTGCAGAACTGAGCTCTCCCTTCTGAAGTCAGCATGTAATATCTGTGTTCTGTTGCACTAATGCAAGCTCTGCAACTCTGCCTGGTCCAAAACTAATCTAAAAACTGCCTTCCTTTTTAGCACCACACTACTTTTTCTTATATTTCAGTTCAGCTGCCATTTTGATGTAGGTACAGAATGCTTTCCCCTCCCTCCTCCTTTATGACAAATATATTTGAAAGAAGAATTTTAGAACTTGGAATACTTTCACACATACTGCCTGCTGCCAGGCATTTGATCTCCAAATATTTGATAGAAAAGCAAGGTTTTACACTGGGAATAGAAAGGAGACAAATGAGATACATAGCAGTAGGCATAAACATTGGTATTGTCTCTCCTTAAAAAGTCAAGAAAACAAATTCTTACTGAAGAAATTCCTGCATTTCATGAAAGTGTCCTTCTGAATTCTGATCACCATGATGGTTAGTTACATCATTGGATAATTGCCATGCAGGTAAGATATGAGCTGTGGAGGCACTGGTGGAGTGCTACACTCTGTTTTGTGTATGATCAGATATTCACTGCTGTCAGGGCAAGATATCATATTTGGGTGCACAAACTGAACTGCAAGAATAGATGCAATGTGCGTGAGAACAAACAGAAGGCAAGGAAATGCTGTTGGCAGTCATACTGTAGGCATGGCAGTGCTGCAACATGAAGCTTTTTCCATACATAAAAATGGCTTTGGCAAGCACCTGCTTTTGCTGTGATTTTACAGCTCAGACACTGAAGCTCAGACAGGTTACGAAACTTGTCTGAGGTCATGCAAGCCCAAGGCCGTGTAAGAAGTGCAGGCTTTCAGGTTTTCTTCTCAAGAGATGTAGGCTGTGGTTGGTTCTACTCACTGAACTAGCCTCTTCCTCTTTGTTTTTCCCAACTCACCTCAGGCCACAACTTCCTTTTTACCCCAGACAAAGTTCACTGAGTATGCAGATAAAATGAGAAGAGCTTCTATGTCATATGTATTTCCATTGAAAGGGTAGTAGAGAGAAACAATCCTTACCCTAGTGAAGTCGGAAGTAATTGGGATGCAAGAGGAGTGAAAGAAGATCCAGAAAACATTGCAAAACTGCCTATGCCTGGATCATGCAGAAGATATCAGGGACCTTCAGGAAATAAGAAAAACTTGCAATAAACCTTAAAAAAGTAGGACAATGCAAATCAGGCATGACAGTTCAGTAACGCTCCCAGGCATCAACGCTTTGTTCATCACACTGAAAGAGTTTTAATTTTTCTTTTTTTTTTTTTGCATTTTCAAAGGTGTGATCCTAGACTTCAATTTTCATAGTAGAAATCCTTATTAAAATGAAGCCAAATGTTCTTGTGCTTCAGGAAGTAGGAGAATAAGGGAAGAGTACTTTGGGTGACAGTACAACCTCACAGTGTAGCCTATACAAGAAGAGATGCACAGCTGCATCTCCCCAGGAGCAAAGTCCAGAATCACATTGTATGATAACTGTTGAGTCATGGCCTGAACCACTGATTGAGCACCTGGAGAAAGGACCCTGTCAGCCCTGGGAGCTTCTGCAACCAGAAGGGGTGGAGCCTGGCTCCACCTTTCTTAGACTTCATTTAAGGGCTGACTGCCACTGTGGAAGGATCTCTGGTTGGAGATCCTTCACTTGTGGAGTCTCTTCTGTGAGCCTAGATCTTTAGAGATGGATGAACACCTTTACTTTTCCTTTGAAATACCATTCTGTCTGTGCTAGTCTCTTTGCTGTTTTGCTCCTGTATTACCCTTCTACTGCATTAATCTTTCCAATTGTAACATGCATCAGGTTAGAGACGATTCCTCTCTGTTTTCTCACTATACCACATGCTTTCTTTGCTCTGGTACAAGAGTTAATTACTTCATCCTTTCTTTTTCTTTGACTAATGTCATGGAGCAGTTCAATCTCCTGTTCTCCCAGTTAGCTACTTTTCTTAGTCAGGAAAAGCTTCCTAGTAAGGAGAAGCTTGTGGTCAAGCTTGAACTGTCTGCACTTCTGTCATCTTAACACCCTCTCTCCATCCACTTTTTCTCAGAAGGGTGTATTGAGTGAGCAACCTCTGTTCTTCTTGCTGCCAGCAGAACTACAATAAGCAGACTGAACTTCAGCAGTCATGAGAACAAAGTTGTGGGGAAGAAGGAGAGAGAGGTATTCTCTCATATTCCTACCTGACTACTTGGTGCCATGACAACATGTGGTAGATTTAACCCAGCAAATATATTGTGTACACAGTCAGAGATGAAGGTCTGTGTTAAAACAATATAGGATATTACAGCTACTCAAAAATATGGGACTGTGTTCATTGAAACCTGTGAAAGACCAGCATCTTCCTAACATGATTTCAATTTTTTACTAGAAAATATGAAAGGGATCCTGCTTAAAGTACAAAACAAAGCAATCTCATCTTTACAGACTTTTGGGAGGTAAATATATTGAAAAACTCTTTAAAGTTAAGAGGCTAATCAACATTTTTGGATAACTGGATGCAGAGCAGATAATGTTCTCAGGCTTTATTGACAGTGGGAATACAAAGAGGTTTGATTCAAACAGTGAAGGAAGCTAAGGTAACCTTACCTGTGGCTTGCACTGGTGGGAAGATCACAAATACTCGGAATATTTCTATGCCCTCCAGGAAAAGCAGTGGCATACACATACCTCTTTTCTGTTCCATGCTTCTATTTTCTCCCCCTAGGCCTCCATCTTTTTGTTGAAAACACATTAACCCTCAGAAATTTCTAGACATGTAATGAAGGTCTATCTCTTTTTACTGTACACAGGGGAGCAGAGTCTGCAATTTCAACCTTCAATCAAAATACAGTTAAGTGAAAAGCAGAGAAGAGCATGGAAGGTCAAGACTGAAAGATTCAGGATATCTGAAGTCATTTGCATGTGCAGAGATTAAATTTACAGAGAAAATGCTATGTCCATGTTATTTAGTGAAGATAGGAAACATTTTGGGACTACTAGAAATTAAATAAAATTGCAGACTATCTAGTCTCATTTTAAATTACTATGTCTGGGGAGAAATCTGTATATGCAACTCATAAAAATTGAAGCTCAGAGGCTAGTTTCTGCCTTCAGTCATACAGAAAGCACGGACTATAGACTGAGTCGCATACAGCAGATCATAATCTGGCATAGTATCTGAACTGGCTCAATATTGTATTAAGCTAATGTCAGTACTGATGAATTGTAATGAGGAAATCCTGTAGGGAATTGCTGAGGTGTTAATATTCCTAATCAACGAGATTCCATTTACTTGAGGAAATCTTAACAAACAGTGCCGTGTCTTCTGATTTAAGTTACTTTTTTAGACTTAAAATAACTACTGTCTTAAGTAGTGCTTCTTCAGATTTATTATGGTGTAAGTTAAGAGAGAATGTTGAGGAGACCTTTCCATGTCTTTCCATCTCCATCAAAAGCAAGGAAGGAAGCATATGGAAATTTGTGAACAAGAAGATAAAGCCTTCTTATCCTCTGCATTTTTCCAAAATCTTTTATTTTCCTTAAGTGTGGGGAAAGCTTGAGTCTGTGCTGTGAAACTTGGAGTCATCTTCTTTGATGGTTCTGATGGCCCATAGCTATGTGGAAGAAAGAAAATAATATTGCAAGAAAAGTATCTAGTTTATCTAAATTGTAATGAAAGAAATGTCTTAAAATACAAATGCAATTCCTCAAAAATATGTTGTAATTTCACTGCCTTTTTACTACATGTCAGTTGAGGTGGATAAGAGTTTAATCACGGTATAAACACAGTGACCTTTTAACTTACTTTTTTTTGTTGTTTGTTTATAACTAAAGAAAATTATAAGAAAAGTACAAGCTGTAGGCAAATTTCCATTCTGCAAATCTGTGATAAGGTATCTAAATAATGTGTTTTGTGTTAGTTGAGGGAAATCTGTACATCTGTATGAATTCAGCCATTCTGAGGCTTTCTCCTAAGGACTGAATGGGTTCAGATGAGAAGCTGTAATTTTTGGCCTCTTTACCACTTTTATCTATTTTCATTTAGTTTAGTTCTTGCACCTTAGAGCCTAGAGTTCTTGTCCTAGAGCACTATTTTAGTTATTAAGTTAGCACTTAATGTACAATAATCAAGGAATTACAACACTTCAGCTCAATATGTAATGTAAGAGACATATCTGTGATATCTAGCAGGCAAAAATCCACTATATCAAAGAATTTATTCAAGGAACTCAAGTACAGCAAGATAAGAACAGTCCTATGGCATTCTTGCCAATGTCTTATTCTACACAGACCATGCCAGGAGAACATTTTCAAGGCAGGAAGTTTTTCCAGAGATTTAAAAAGAAACAAATTGTCCATTTTGTACTAAAATAAAATCTTTGTGATCATAAAACTTTCAGTTAAAGCTGGAGGGAATGAAAGGAACGAAGGTGAAATTTCATATTGAGTCCATAGTCATTTAGATTTTATTAGCTCTTCTCCTTGGTGCTCTGGGAAGGCAAAATTTAGCATTTGTAATGAAATGAAGTCCCACAGACTACACAGTCAGGAAGAGGGGAAGAGAAACAAATAATGTTCATCACAGGTTTCTCTTCAGGCCCAGATAATTGTTGGCTACCCTTGATAAGTGAATTAATAAATACAAAGGAATTGTATTCCTTTTGAAGATTCTCTAGTTGGAAATTTCCTTATGCATTTCGCTTTAATTTTCTCTTTTTAAAACATCCTTGCTCCTTGCTTTAGTTACTCTTTAGGCTCCATATGCCACATATCCTTTGTATGAAACAGTTTAAAGCAAATTCTCGTTTCATTCCCGTGACCTGATTCTAAGGCCTTACTGCTATGAAGGGCTAATATAGATCACTTTGAGTCTCTCTGTCTTCCATTTTCTAAATGTCATTTAACTCATCACAAGGCTTTTATATTCTTTTCTGTAAAAATAAGCCCAAACAAGTCCTCATTTGTAAGTGTTCCTATTATTAACTCTCTTAAATTCTACAGCTGATTGAACAGTGATCTCTGACTTAGTTCATTATCATACTACTTGAGTTCATTCAAGTGCATTTTTGAAGTAATGCAGCATAGAGTCTTATCTTTTCTCTCTTTTGCTTTTCTCTGGAGTATATGTCAAATAGGATTTGTTTAGTTTGTTTTTTCAATTATCAGAGGCTTTTCAAGAATTTTTGTATGCTTTGTACAAGCGTAACAATTTTCCTAGTCAGATTATTCCCTTTGGTTCTTTTTCCTTGAAAGAAATTTAATTTAGCATCTTCATAAATATTTGCTGTATGCCATTACATAAGTCTTCTGTGTAAGAAATGCATGTACTTAAAATTGTCCAAACTGTTCAGTGTAATTACCAGCTAATTCAACTTGATGCTTCCTGTGCCTCTCCTTAAATACTATTTTAGACTGGGGGAAATTCCTCTGCATCTGATGTAATTAAACACGTGCAAGGTAAGTGTGAGTGATAAAAAACTGTCCTCCTGCCCTCTCTTCTAATATTCACATCTGGTCTATACTGCTTGCTGTCAATCATGTCTGTTCTACAGGTGACAGAAAGACCAAAGAGACAGGATAAAAATGGACCACCAGAAAAGCTACATCACTTAATCTATGGAATTTTCAAGGAACCCGTAACAGAAATGTGCTGTTTTACAGGAGAATCATTCAGGGCTGCTCTAATTATTGTCATTAACACAGCAATATGGGCAGAAGATTTTGAGTCTCTCTGAATCTGTCCTGGCAAAAATGAATTTTCCTCTAGTCTGTTTTGCTTGTTGAATTTAGCTATATCCATAAAAAGCATTGAAATGCAACTGGCAGCGGTTGCCTACTGATGGAGACAACCTGGCAATAATTCGTCTGTAGATCAAGACCAGAACTACATTTAAATTTTTCCCACATAGATCTTTTATCTCTTCCAAAATTTACTGAGGGCTGATGAATGTAGACTGTATCACTATGTAAAACCTCATATTTTACAGAGATTGCCTTAAATTTGGTTCGATGGGCTGTGTTGCTAAGACACTTCTGTTGCTGTTTGGGTTTTTTCCCCGTTATCCCTACTATAGCTACAGGGTCTCTGTTGTACACAATTGTTGTTTTGTTCTTTATGTTACGTCCTATACTCCTTCAGATGTCTACTTCAACAATAGTCCAGAGAAAGGAAGAGAATCCCTATCTGACATCTCTGTAGAATGGCTTCCAGAGGGAGGTGTAGGCTCCGCAAAACATGGACATCTCTTCCTGTGTTGTTAAGCAGATATTTTCTAACTCCATGGAGAAGCCTAGCAGTCAAAGGAGACTAGGATCTGAATGCAGAAATTGAAGCCAGCTAACTGGGAGCAGTTAAGATATGTGCCTCTACTCTGGCTCTTGAACAGGTATATAGAATCACTCACAGCTCACAAAGCTGAGAAGATGCACAAAAAAAATTGAAGTTAGGATCTTAGTCACATTTAATGGAACTTTTCTGGTAGTGAGGGAGATAATGACATTCTCTAAATCATGATTTCAGAAATATTGCTTCTTTAGCATTCAGATATTGTGCACAAATGGAATTTCAGTGCAAACTGGTGCTCTAGCATAGCTTAAGATCAAGAAGTAAATGTTTTTGGTTCAATATGCCAGGGTACAGACTGTGTGCTTTAATTCCACTTTTAATTGTGTAATGATCAGCACAAAAAGCTTTTAGGATAATTCTATTCTGTACCATTATCTTGATTCATGTCTATTGGACATTTTATTCAAATCAATTCATGAAGGTGAGGAATTATCTCCTGACAATCAATACAAATGTCTGATGGAAACTTCTAACTTCTCTGTATATATGACCTTGTTATTCTATCTCAGCCCAGAAGAAAGCTTTCTTCACTGGCCTGTCGTCTTTAACATAGCAAAGTTGAATATGTATTTGAAAAACAAGAAATTTCAAAGCCTATCAAAACAGAGTGAAGTCACATGCTCTGCTGATAAGGACTGTTGAGTAGAAATGAGAAGGAAATGAAATTAAATATATAAAACAAAGCAAGTATTAGCTGCTTCTTAGAGCTAAGTCTTGGGATTGCAAAGGATAAAACTTTAAATCACTGGAGCATGTTACAGTCCTAAAGATTGAATGAAATGCCTTTTGAAATAATATTTAAAATATAGAAGAGGTAGCCTTAAAGTATTAAAAGTTAAAAACTTGGGAAGAAAATCCACAAGTCAGTGTCAGAAAGTTTACAAGTTGACCACCTGAAAATATTTTGGATTCGATAAATTAAAGCTTCTTGCTTGACTTGAATTTTAAAAGAAATAAGCAACATTTTTTAAAAACACAAGTTGTCTATTTGCTTGAAGTGAGTAGGATTTCTTTCCACATGGCTTGAGGTTTAACTGGACTTTTCTTATTCAAGATATTTTCTGGAATTTGGGAAGTGTAGGATGTATGATATGGTTGTTCCAAAGTAAGAATCTCATCCGCTTGCTAGATACTAGCTAGTCAGTAACCTGAATAATAATATAATTGTGGTGGAATTATCATAACTAGCAATGTTGTTCAAAAAGTAGTAGATAAAACTGTCTAAAAGCCTTGAGGAAGTCCTTTTTGTCTGACATTACAGCATCTATATTTTTCCTAGATGACCAGATCTTCTGTAGCACAGTATGTTTATGAAACAATATCACCTAGGGAAGAAAATAATCCTTTGTATGTCAAACCAGCATACACACCAAGCAGGAACTGTTTTAACATTTGATGCCAGTGAACTTTTTCACCAATTCTAAAACTGGTAACTTCATTTCTTAATTTAAAAAAGCGTCCTCCCTCCTATCTATCCTTGTTCTTCTTTTCCCCACTGTCATCACTGTTAACAGTTTGAGTAAGCTGGTAAAAATAAAAATATATATTTACCAGTACCATTTATTGTTGTGTTTGCTGGTATTGACTGCCTAAATGGCATGTCTATGAATTGAGCAACAAGCCACATACATGTCTACTGAAATTGACTCTTTTATCTTTTTTCCATAAGTCATACATTAAAACTTCTGTCTTAGATTGTGAGCTTTGGGGGATATAGACTGACATCTTACTTCATGACTATACATGAGCTGTCAGATCTTGAGTGCTAAGCATCAGAGTCCTGTAGTTCCTGTGCAGAGAAGGCCAAATTTTCTCTTTCTGTGGCCTTTCGCCTGCTTTGTGAATCTTCATGCTGGATTAACTGAGGTCATGGAGCTGGAGAAACATCACTGAATTGCAGCTGTGTATTTTACTTCATAGGGTTGTGTGAGAGAGCAAACTTACTAGACTTTATTTCAGCTGCAGCTGAATACTATAACCCTTTTCCTGACTGGATGTGTGCCCATTGGACAATCCCAGAGAATCTTGGTTGCCTTCCAGCCCCAAATGCCAGAGGCATGTCCTGACTTCCTCTCCCCTTACATGACGAAGTCTGTTGGGTCTCATTCATTATGACTTACAAATAACGTCTTACACAGTCTTAGGTCTGTGAAGTCAGAATCTGATTAGGGCCTCCAGATGTTATTGTAATAGCAATAATAATTAAAAATATTCCGTGATTAATCAAATATACCATAGATTTTTAATCTTTTTTTTTCCACAGAGTTTTAGGAAAGCTGATGCAAATCTGTATTCATAAAAGAACTGTCCTTTAGCATCATGCACACAGTATCTGTGACTTTGCAAATGCTCCTGACTTCAAGTACTGTTAAGACCAATTGAAAACTGGCAGTTCCTAGAAATTCTGCAGGGTATCTTCTTGGTGTTTAGCTAGTCAGAAATAAGTGTCTGGTGCTTAAGTTCAATAAGTGTCTGGTGCTTAAGTTCAATAATCTGGATTCCTAACTCCCCTTGGAATTGAATTTATTTTGAGAAAACAATTAAGGACTTGTTGATGCTGCTAAAATTAGCTTCATGTTTTACAGTAGCATTACTGATGAACATGTAGCTGCTGCAATGTCCTACCAACGTTTTCAATGTCCTACCAGCATGTTACTTTACTTTTAGTTTGAGATTTTTGCTGAATTTGACTACTAGTACAACTGAGATGTTGTATATCTATTTGTTTTGCTTCATTGTTGTTTGGACCCTGGGTAGTTAGAGTGCATTTAGTGATTATGAAAATAAGTTTCCTAAAATGATTTTTCTACCTGTAAAATGTGATAGTGGTACTTAACTTTGTCTCAAGGATACTGTTAAGTACATTGTAAGAACTTTGAGAAGAGATTTGCTGTGGGAGCAGTTAAAGACAGCTCCTGGATCCAGCATTCCTTAGATATATTTGTGAATGGGCAGAAGTATTTTTAGGTGTTTGTGTCCGCTGTGTGTTTCACACATCTATTTCCCAGAAACTAAATAAAACCTAGGGAATACTAGGGTTTTGCTTGCCACAGTTTTCATATATGAAGCATACATATAATGAAGATATATATGAATATAACTGTAAATGATAGTGCTAGACACAGACCTTACGGACTCATTATTGGTGTGTACAGTGATCAAGTGGTTTGTGGGTAGACTAATATGTGGCTTTGAGAGGCATGAAAGCTTTCACCCCCTGCCCCGAGATGATCTGCTCATGGTGCAGAAGGTAACATAGTTAGGCAAACCATGACACTGATTTTGCTTATAAAGTTATTTTCTTCAATGTTCACACTAACTTCACAAAAGAAACAATAAAAGTGACTTCTAATTACTAGAGTTAAAGTTATGTTTGAGAAGAAAAAAGTTATGACCCTAAAAATGGGTAATGAATTACAAGTACAAATAATGTTATGTGCTTATAGTTTCACTGGTCCCAAGGGTAATCTGTCCCTGTTCTTCTGTAATGAAGGAGATCTTGATTTATCCTATGCTTTCTTCATCTTTAATGTCTTTTAAATTTGTGATTGACAACCAAGAGCACGAACTGTAAAAATGGATGCTCATTAATTTTATACGTGTTTTGTTAATACTCTTTCAGCTGTCTTGCTAAACAGAGAGCTTTGTAATATATGTAGCATATTTTGTATAATCATGGACTTATTAAGATTGGAAACTACCACTAAGACCAATTGCCACCATGCCCATTAAACCATGTTACCCACTGCCACGTCTACCCTTTTCTTGAAAACCTCCGGGGATGATGACTCCACCACTTCTCTGGGCAGCCGGTTCCAATGTCTTACCCCCCTTTCTGAGAAATTTTTTCTAATATCCAACCTGAACTTCCCTGGTGCAACTCAAGGCCATTGCCTCTCATCCTATCAGGCCTAAAGGCCAACCCCCACCTTGCTACGTCCTCCTCTCAGGTACTTCTAGAGAGTGGTGAGGTTTCCCTTGAGCCTCTTCTTCTCCAGACTGAACAATCTCAGTTCCTTCAGCTGCTCCTCATAAGACTTGTGTTCTAATCCATCTCCAGATGAAATCAGTGGGAGTCACTCTGTCTCCATTTGGTGAGATGGAATTGGACTGATAAAGGCTGTGAGAAAAATTGGGGAATGCTTTGGGAGTATTTAAAATTATTTAATGAGTAAGGATGAAAATACACAATCCCTCTGGTATTTCCTAATATATGTATATGGTATTCCCTTCATATATCCAGTAATACAGTATGTCAGGATATTGGATACTGGAGTTTATCCTCTAAATCCACTATGCCCACAGCTATATCAAACAGTGAAGACTGTCATCTTCTTACATGATTCATCTAATTACTGTGTCGAAAAGATTTTATCTCGGGGAATAGAAGAATGCAGTTCCTCATTCTTCTTCTGCCCTTTCGGCCCCTGCTACTCCCAGAGATGGCTATATCCAAGATGGCAAGTAATACCAATTTGTGAGTATGTTAACTACTCAGCATGAATGGTCTTCTGTGTACTACATTCATATAAATTCTCTCTGCCTGAATGTCAAACATAATTACAAATCATTCCTTCTTTGAAAGCCTGATGTATACCTGTGTATAATATTTTATGTGCAACAATAAAGGACATTCCTCCAAATGCAAGCAGCCATAGCAACTTGTAACATTTTCATTTAAAACAGAATAAAAATTATCTTCATGTCCAAATCAGTAAACTGCAGGAGCATAATTAAATTAATATCTGCAATCCTATACCTCTTCATTTTATTTTATTTTTTTTGAACAGCAGTTGTTTAATAAGCTAACATCATTGCAACTGTTAATTGTTTTTAAAATCACAATGCCGTATTCCTAAAGGAGAAAATCTTTTTTTTATTATTGAAAATAACAAGAAACCCTTCATCATTAATTTTTCACTTGCAAATTCAGTTTTCCAGAATTTATATGTGTGGAGGGGTGGTGGTGGTGGTTATTATTGTTATATACTGGGTGGAGAAAGTGGCTATTTTCTTAAGAAGAGTGTCTGAGCATTTCCAAATGTCACATCTTTCACTTCATCATTCACTTCAAATGTCACTTCATCTTTCTAATATATGTAAGATAGAAGTTTAGAAAGAACTGAGATGAAATAGGATTAGTTGTATTAAGTCCTGCACTTTCAAAGGGAGTACAGATGTTCCTTATGTTTTCTGAAGATCTGTATTCTAAACAGCAGTTATCAATCCTCTGTTTTATTATTTCTTTTTATAAGGACTGATTGTAAGAGGGTGGGTGAAATTTCCAGTGATCCTGTTCCCACATACCAGCTCTAGAATTGAACACAAGGGTCTGTAGAGTTTTCTCTAGATGTTAGCAAATCTTCAGGAACTGCACTCAATTTAATTTAAACATGATGGAGAGAGAACAGCATTTGATTGTTCTTCACCTCTTCTGCCATGGCCGTATCTGAGACAAACACGCTTTTGACTTTGGTTTTAAGAAAGCTTCTGAGAGGCTCCCTTTCTGTGTGTACAATAAGCAGAGCCTGCGCAGTACTGCCTTTGAGCAGTGAACCACCATTAAATCACACTCCAGTAGTAGTGTTCGTATTTGGCTAGAGTGTGTCTTGTTCCAGTACAGTAAGTTCAGTAGGCTTGGAGCTGAACTGCAATACAGCCATTAATCAAAAACCCTATAAAATTGGGTTCCAGGAATTTATAAGTATATAGTACAAATATGAGCTGTGAGATTTCTTCTGTAAACATTGCATCTCAGCAATGCTTTGTGTCTCCCTGTGCACCATAACTTCACCAGCTAGCACAGCTAGTTCTAGCTCTTAATTTCTATGTGCCTTAACTGTGTTGTCTTGTTTTCCATTCCTGCTTTTCTGTTCACAATCATTGTGAAGAAGAGAAACAAAGAGGACTCTTACTTCCACAGAAGCCTACCTGGTTTTTGTCAGTAGACAAAAGGAGAGTGTAAGTCAAGAGTAAATTGTGTTATTTCTGGAATAAGGTAAACAGGACTGAGTCTCACCTGTCATTAGCCTGTCCACAAAACACCAGTTCAGTATAACACCAAAGTCCTTATGAATCTCTCTATTAACTTCATTTGAATTGATCTATGAAGTCCAAATATTTTCATTATAAAACGGAACAGAGAAAAATTATACTTTGCTTTGCTTCTATGAAGAGATGTTCTTTCTGTTTTATGCTTTCATTTTATTTGAAAAATACCTTGTTCATCTTCACTGTTGTTTTGCACTGAGTATCTAATTTTTACCTGTCAGGGAGGGAAGTCTAACATTTTAAAGCATGGGTGTCGAGACTTGGTTTGCGTGGGCCACATTGAGTGAAGAGGGTAACATATAAAATGTAGAAAAGGTATAAAATTAGTAATGTATTTTATTTTTTAACTGTTTTTATTAAACCATAAAAAAGATGGCAAAAAGAACATAACACTAGTGGAATATTTGACTGTTTTTGTGAAACTAATGATTATGGTAACTTATGAGCTTATTGTTTTACAAAATAACACAAGCTCAAGTTTTATAATTAAATAAGAAATCTTACACATCTGCTTAATAACAGAAAAGATGTGTCTTCACAGATACACAGACATGTAGGTAGGTTGAGATGTTACTGTTGCTAAATCACTGCATTTTACTTGCCAAATGTCACAAATATCTGTAACATGTAATGCACACAGATTTTGATTCAAGTGAGCGTATGTGGTGAGAGATGGGAGTTAGCACTGCACTGTGCCTCTCCCACCCCTCTACAGTATTCCTTTGTTGCCTACGCAGTCTGTGCTTGAACATGCAATCAACTCATGAGAAATATAACTAGAAATCACATAATTATGTTAAAATTGTATTATCTTGTGGGGCTGCATTCTTAGCTGTCCAAGGCCCCTTGTGGCCCCTGGGCTGTGGGTTGGAGATGTAAGCCGTAAAATGTTCCCATTGTTTCCACCTCTCATTGAGACCTCTTCACTGGTCCTTGCAAAATGTTTCTAAGTAATTCTTCTGCAGAGGGTTGAAAATGAAGATCACTCCCTCAGCCTTCCAAGAATGACATGTAAAGGAATTTTCCAGTGAATTAATTTGTATTCATGTACTCTGCAATGTTTTGCTTTGTCTTGTCTTTGGGCAGACTGCCTTGTGAGGGCATAAGCACGTAGTCTTTAACTCAGAAATTCTGTGAAGTAGAGAGACTTGAGTTTTCTTGCAGGTATTTGGGTGTTTTTTGATATTTATTTTTAATTTGGCATGAAAACACATCTCAGGAATTCATAAACCACTCAAGATATTCATTTTAGACTACGTAAATGAAAAAATAGTTGTTAATTTTTAATTTTTAAAGGTAATGCAAAATACAAAGCTGCATATGCAGTTCACAAGGTTCCCTTCTCTAGCATTTGGTTACCATTTAAAACTTATAAACCAAGAGCTAAACATACTGGTTATTTGTGTCTGTTAAATATTTCCTTCTCATTTGTTATCAACATTCGGTAATGATACATACATATGTCATGCAAGACAGTAAATATGCAGAAGTTCCAAGGGAAACTTCAGTGCCATATCTTTGCTGATTAATGTTTGAAACTAGCATAAAATCTAGAACAGTAATAACCTTTAGCATAATCTGGAGAAATGAACGCAGCTGAAAATGGGCTCCAACAGAAGGTGCCACAGCAAAACTGATATGACATTCAGCCTCCAATCTGAGGGCTGCAGACACTTATATCTCCCCTAGGTGCATTTAGTTTAGTCTGAGGCAGGAAATTGCATTTTGATCTTCATTCTACTGCCAGCTGTAAGCTAAACTCATACTTCTTGAAGACTGCAGCAACAAATTCATTAAGCACTGGAATCTAGAGTAACTGTGCTCATTGGACATGTTAACTCTATGCCTCTGTTTTCCAGAGTTGTAACAGATGGATGGGGAGTCTTGCTGCGTGATGCAATTTTGAGGATTAACATCTAAGGCTTTGCATAGTGCTGTGGATACTAACACAACTGAAACACTAAGAAATGAAGAAGAACCATAAGTGCATATCTGAGAAAGAAAGCGTGAACACTGTAATTCAGACTAAGAGATCATAACATAGAGGGGAGATATTATCAGTCTATCAGACATGTTAACCATTCCAGTAAAATTTTGTTACTAACATACTAGATAAAGATTAAAAACTGCACTTATGCCTGTGTTTCTGTAATAATAAAACATCAAACAAGACAGCATGGTAGTCAGTGTAAAAGTTTTCAGAAACTCCTCAATACAGCAAACGTGCCACTAAAGGATATTTATCTTGTAATTGTCAAGGTAAGTTGGGGCATTGACTCAGGTGCCCACACACTGATTTCTGTTGCCATTTGACATCCTCAAAGGGATTCAAAATATCCTCCTGTAATGCACATAACTCTAGACAAGCAGGAGTCTTCAATAAACTGGGTCTAGATTTGCAGGGATGTTTCAGGCATGTCAAATGTCCCTTAAGAACACTAAGCAAATTTCTCCTGGGTGTCTATGAAAAAGAATCCCCATAAGACTAGTAGTATGTAAACAATATTCTTGCTTTATGGTTTGGTAGGATTTTAAAATGGCATTTACTAGCTAGCATGAGAGAAATTCATGTGTTTCAAATTTTGCCACTTAGGTTTCCCACACTGGCAAAGCACTCAAATATCAGATAAAGGCTTCTGACATGCAGTAAGATAAGCCCTGCTTAGTTGAAGGATACATCAGGCAGAAGATGCCCTTTGAATAGCTAGGGATCCTTACAGCACAGCTACAGATTTTATAAAATGTGTAAAGTTCTCATCCTGAAAGCCAGTGAGAACTGGATAGATTAACAGATTATACAGAGGGAGCAAGAGTTTGGGAGCAAGGGAATGGTAATGTCCATTTCAGACTCTGTATGATTTTCTTGTCTGCAACATTCTGTTTTTGAGAACTCTGGGGCTACTGCAAGAGAGAGAAGTGCCTTTACGTCAGAAAGTCTGCAGACTTTTGGTTGATGGATGATACAATTTGCACAGAGATTTTATATGTTATTTCATTGCCTTTGTAAATTCACAGAGTAGCAAAAGACAGTAGAGGAAAAAAATGAATAGAATATACAGTGCACTAAAGACACAGCTGGTACACAAAGTTTAATTTTGCATTTCAATTTTTAAAAATTGACAGAAATAACTAATTAGTATGTATTTGAAATCAATAAATACATTGTGAAATAACCATAAATGTAATATGTATTTTTTAAAAAAGAACAATTTAATTTTGCTAGATTTCTTAAATACTGGGATTGACAAGTGAACCTTAGGTTGCTGTGAGTTGCAAGGTATACACTGATCTGCCAACTTAATAGTATAGTATGCATCCTTGTGCATTTATTTATTGAGACAGGGCAACTGAAACTGTGAAGGAATGCCACCAAAGGCCCTTGTGCTGCCCTAGCAGGCCTCAGCCTTATAGTAAAAGTAAGCAAAAAGGTTGGGAAAGATATGTTTGTGGCATATAGCACTGAGAGGACGTTGTGCTTCATTCAGTGTACCTTTGTGAAGGTTGGGGAAAAGTTGTTAAATATTTACATGTTTTTATGTCATGGTGTTGGGAAAAAAACAGTTAGTACTGATTCTATATCCCTGCTGTGTATGAGTAAAAATCCAGGTTTGCCAGTCTTGTCAGAGAGCAGATCTGAACCTGTATCAGTCTGTTTTCCTAAAATAGTTATTGAAATCTGGTAAACAAAATATATTATGATGGTTTCAGAGCTTCCATGAATAACTGAATGCAACCATGTGCAATTGCAATTATCAAAAATGTCCTCTGGTGTACATATATTTTATTGTCTTCAGTAAATCTGCTGAATTCTCTGCAGCCTCTATATGTACAACACCATGAAGTGCAAATGCTTATATCTTGGAAAATAGTCACCAACAAGCATGCTGTGAAAGAATGGGTGTGGATGCAGGTACTGGACAAGAAAATCGTAGGTTGGTTTTGTAAGGAAAAGTTAGGAATATGGTTGCATGATTACATTGTAAGAGCAACAAAAATTAAATAAGAGTCCCAAACATACTTCAAACTTAATAACAAACTGAAATCATCTTACAGCAAAGATAAAACTAGGATGAGCATTAATCTTGTTTTAAAAATGGCCATGGATAACGATTCTAACTGTAAGTATCCCATACTTGCAGAAATCCAGCTAGTCCTCTAATAGAAGTCTAGCACATAGCAGGTGTTGAAAATGGAAATGCAATTTCCCAGCTAGGCAGACATGCAATATTTATGAGCCAACTCTATGGAAATAACTGAAACTGCTGATAGGGACAGAATAATTTAGCTGAAAATTGAGTAAGTTTTACACTTCAAGAAAAACTGTCATTCACCTTTTGTCTGATAATGTTCCTACCACAGCCCGAATCTATTGTTTGGTGCTAAAGAAACAGTACAATATACTAACAAAAAAATGTGAGCATCTTCAAAAATAGAGTTAATCACAGCTATTTAGTTATCTGTCTGAGCCAAGTGAAGCACATATGAGAAAAAAGGAAAGGAAAGAAAACAGATCCCTGAAAGGAAAAATAGTCCACTACCTTGCAGCAGTACCTTTATTACTTCTTACCCAGTATTTTGGGTCCAAATTAAAAATAAACTGGAGTTGAATTTATATTCTGATTTGACAATGTCATAATCTTGCAAGATATTTTTTGAAATTTCTTTCAAAAGAAGAAGCTTTTCATGGGCAGCAGATTCTGCTATGACATTTCTAGAGCATGAAAATATACCTCTTGCACTTTTGGATCTAAGTCAGAACCAGATCTGCAGAACTAGGATGTCTCTGGGAAAAACAAATCTTGAGCACACCTTCTGCTCAGCCAAAATCTGAAAATGCTTAGGTTTGCTCTATGACTGTTAGGGAATAATTGATAATTGCCAGACAGGCAGCTCTGTTCCTGTCAACACTCCTATCTCAAAAGTCAGCTCCCGAATTTGCTTGAGAATTTCCTGTTTCATTCTGATAAGACTTCTGTCTCATTTTGGCAGAATACCTACATCAAACTGCCAAAGTAGACATAGCAACAATTTTTACAGGTATTTGTGCAAATTCAGATAATCTTGACACCTTCACACATGGGCCAGATCTCAACGGGTCAGCGGAGAATTAAGATGTGGAGAACTTAATGAAAAATTCCTAAAAGGGAATAAATACAATATATTTTCCTTCTTTCCATCTTAAATTCACTCCATTAGAAGACTAGCAAAGAGGCTGGGATCAAGATAAAATATTGTAATAATAGAGCTTAAGTAGCATCAATGTGGTGGTTTTGCCCATTATTCACTCTCTGTATAGAGTGATCATCAACCTTCGAGAACTGGATTTAAGTGGATTTTTATACCTCTGTGCACACCTAATTGTATTTGTGTATTTGCAGACATGTCAAACAACTTTAACTAAGTGATTGCTTTTTTGAGGTGGAACTAATTTTGGGAGTTTTTTGTAATTTTTTTGTCATTCACAGCAAAGCACTTTGGAGCCTGTTTTAGCAATCCTCTGTACTCACTTCCCTCTTTGCACTCCTTCCAGCATCTATCAGTGAAGACTCCTGCTTGCTGCATCCCCAGAGATCCACGAGCCCTCCCATAGGGGAAGGGTAACAGCTCTTGCATGCATCCCATTTGGCGCCTCTCTGAACTGACAGCCTTAGTCACCATATCACTTGTTTTGGCAGTATACCTACTACTCAAATATCAGGCTTCACCAATAGATGCATCACTCACTTATAGAATAGGTTTGTCCCAGCCTAACCAAGAGAGACTTCACTTTCAAGAAGTATACTCATTTTTGCAAATTTGCAATAAGTACATTCTGGAATCAACATGCAAAATTCCTTTAAAATTCACCTTTCTTGTTCATGTTTATGATGGAGATTGAGCATAAGGAAAGCAAAATAAAAAGAGTTATTGAACCCTACCAAAACACTTTTGATAAAATATTCTCTGTCCTAGAAAAAAAAGTTTATATTCTCTCAGACTTTATTTGTCTAGTAGCTTTTTTTGAATTATATATCACCTATCACGTGAAATTTCAATGAGTCAATAAAGACAGTAGTTACAGAATGACAGATTGGTTGAGGTTGTCAGCAAATTCTTGGTCCAAGCCCTGTTCAAGCAGGGACACCAACAGTACGGTACTCAAGACTCTGTCTAGACAGATGATGATTTTCTCCAAGGTGTGAGATTCCACAGCTTCTCTGTGCAACTTGTTCCAGTACTTGCTCACCTGTACACTAAAAAGCGGTTCCTGATACTCCCAGGGAACCTCCTGTGCTTCAA
>JAOWBP010000001.1:62711975-62739460 GCA_028571105.1 Tragopan temminckii | reverse complement strand
TATAAGTCAATGTACATGTTTTCACTAATTTGGATTAGAATTAATGGAACATCATGCTTATGCTTAAAATATTTGCTTTTTTGGCCACTGAATAAAACCGAACAACAACAATTTCAAAGTAACTAAGAGAATTGCAATTACATTCTCAAAGCTAGTTCAGATGTTACCAGTCACATAGTAATAGTGGTTCTTTTTCAGATAGAGTGCTTACAGGTGCTCTCAAGTTAGTTTACTTCATCTTTAAATGTCTGCTAAGAATGAGCTTGAAGTTCTTTCCTGCATCATAGCCTATGTATTACTGCTCTTGCTCATGGTAATATCTTGAGGAGATTTATGAAAGTAAAATGTACAGCTCCAGTTCTTCAGTTCCTCCCGGTGACTAGAGGAACTCTGCTGTCTTTCACCATTAGAAAAGGTAGCCACAATTATTTTTCTAGAATATTTAGTAAAGCATTAGTAAAGCATTAGCACCTACAGAAGACAACTTACAAGCTATGTATAAAACTCAAGTCTATTCTTGGTGAAGAGCTATCTCCACTCTTTTATATGAAGATTTTAATCTATTCTTTATTATATGTAACTTTTCCTTTTTTATTTTTTATTTTTTATTTTTCCCTGCTCATTAGTTATACAGTAATTGAAAACACCAGATTGAAATTTTACTGTCAGTATCTAGAATAGAACTAAGGAAAGTAAATGTTTCATCAGTCTGTTATTATTCACACAGGCTAATGTTTTTAGCTGTGAAAACTACATAGATATAAGTGATGAAATTGAGAATACTCAGGCACAGATACAAAGATACACACACACGCATGCTGCTTCCAGTATTGCAGAAGAGAGTACAGAAAAGTGATGTTTAAGATAATCTTTTCCAGGACCAAAGGTCAGGCAGATGAACTCATTAGTTAATGTGGATACTGAACACTTGGGTTGCCTAGGTCCCATTTACTGAACAGTGGTTGTTTTATGCCACAGAGAAAACATACAACACATTTAATATATGTAAGTAAGAAATACTTATTTTAGTTTTTATTAATTTTACATTAAAAAAAGAGAGCAAGAAAACATATGACTAGTGGGATATTTGACCTTGCTTTTGTGAAACTAATGCATCAGTATGGTTTGAAGTGGTTGCAATCCTTAGTGAGTTCTTAAGATGCTTGCCAGTGATTTTTTTTTTTTTTTAAATGAAATTTTACTCTTCCTGTGCTTCATCCTTGAAAATAGTTGTTTGCAAATACTGCCAATAAGTGATGACATAAATGAAGTGCAATTGTGAATCAAGGGATATTTTTCTCTGGTAAGACAGTCCTCATAAAAGTCTAGTAAAGAGACATGATCAAATTTTGAGTTGAATATTTGATTGTAACTACACATTCCGTTTAAAGATTCACAGGTTATATGTTTGTGTGACTGAAAATGGAGTTGCAAATATATGAAAAAATTGATGTATTTTTTCAGCATTCTTGAAACCTATTCTCAAATTTCTGTATCAAAATGGAAAGTAAAACTGCTTATTTTTTGCTGTTCATAGTGCTATGTTTAGTCAGTATATGAAAATACTTAAAGTTATTTGCCATAACTTGAGTTACCACCACACTGTGACCTCCATGTGTCCTGGTTTCAGCTTGTACAATGCTGAGCATGCATCAGTGTTTGGTTGTTGCTGATCTGTCAGTGTTGCTGACAGATGGGGGCATGCCTCCTCTCAGCGGGATGGAGTCACTGCCATGATGACATAGTGGCAGGGGGCTGACTACAGTACAACAGTACAGGCTGTGCTGGCCTCTTGCAGCCTGCAGGCCACGGATGTTGTGTTCTGTTCTTCTCTTTCCCAACTTTATATAGCGGAGTTTCCCTGAAAATTCTAATCCTGAAAGCTGCTAGCAATTTTCTTATTGCAAGCTTTTTCTCTTTGTTTCTCATTTTCAAGCAGAATCCCCTTTCAAGCAGAACAGTGTTTGTTTTTCTTTCCTGGCCTTTCTCTTCTTGACTAAGTGTACTGGTTTTCTTGTTCAGTTAGTTGTTATGCCTGGTTTATAGTTTTATGCCACCATATAATTCCAATGTTTCCAATTCCAGTTTTACAGGTGCTTTAAAATCTGATCAAAGCTTTTCTGTTTACATAAAGCCTCTACCTGAGTATAGAGGGCACAAGATCCAAACTTGATTTAAGCAGTCTCTTTTGAAAGGATTTTTGAAATAAGTTCACAAATCTTATTTTTGCTCAGTAAGATTAGTGGTAGGAGGAGGTCTAACCCCATCTGTCCATATGCCATTTTTGCTTGTATGTCATTAGTAATAACATGTCACAGTTCATAAATTTTGCATTTAGAAGGTATATGTTGCAGCAAAGATTTTTAATGTAGTTATTACATTCTCTGTAGCTGCTGCAAGAGAGTAGTCTGGCATCACCTTTCCTTCTGCTACATGTGGTTGACTCAGACAGAAGTAGAAAACCAATTATTGTAATGGCAGAAGAGTTCAGTCTGTTCCTTCTTTTGAACACTACTGCCCTATTTCTGCTCACATGGCATAATACTTGACTCTGGAATAGTTCCACTGGAGAACTGTTTGGACATTAAAATGTTATCCTACTTGGAGGAAGGTATCACATTAGCCCAGAAAGTTTTGTGCCAGGATGATATCCTCCAATAACGTTTTGTTTAAATCTTTTGGTCAGGTTTAAGATTCTGGCATTTGTCTTCCATCAGTTGAAATTTCCACTTTCTCTGTGTAGTGATGACTATTCTTATAATGATTCTTCTTCCTGAACTGTAAAGCTATTATTTATAAGTGGGTGCTTGTGATAGAGATAGTTGTCTGTGGAGGTCCAGATTGCTCATTGGCTTCAGAACGATGCATGCAAACTTACTTTGCTGGTTTTGCTTGCCCGTCAAAAGAGTAAAAATGTCAAAGAAATAAATAAATTCACAGGAAAAAGAGGCAGAAAAAAGAATACTTGGAAGGTGATGAAGGGGAAGGAGACTATGATCCAAAATAAGAAAAATAAAAGCTTCCAAGTGACTCTAGAGATGCAAGGTGAATTAGATTACCACAATGTAGTTTTGTTTTATTTTGTTTTATTATCAAGGATAATCTCTCTATGTGGCAATTGGTAGTGGGCAAGTTCAAAGGCCAAGTTAGATAATAGTTCTGATCTTTGTGTTCCTATCATAGTAAGAGCTGTGCATATTGTATACTTGCACGCTTGGCAGAAAAATCAAAAGAACAACAACAACAAAAATGGCAACATAATGAAAACTAAAAAAGGAAACAAACTTTCATTCAGAATATTGTATATTGAGATTCTTATTCTCTAGACTAAGATTTGAATGAAAAAATATTAGCATGAAGCAAAAACTTTTAAGTAATCTGTATTTAATTTAACATTAATGAATTATTCCTTTAAAGAGATAAAATATGACATATTTTTAAATTTAACATCATTACAATTTTCTCAGAAAAATTATTTGTGAATTCTGTCCGATATCTTCATGTTTTTGTTCACTTCATAATGAATACTATTAAACAAAATTTGCCTAGCTTTTCTCTGTAACCTGTAAAAACTAGCTCTTAATCCTGTTCTGGTTCTTTTGAACTAGTACCATTCATGAGTCAATCTCCCCCTGTATGCAGAGAATCGCAGAATCATAGAATTGCACAGGTTGGAAAAGACCTTCAAGATCAAGTCCAACTGCAACCTAACCATACTACCCTAACAGCCCTCTGCTAAATCATGTCCCTGAGCACCACATCCAAATGATTTTTAGACACATCCAGTGATGGTGACTCAACCACCTCCCTGGGGAGCCTATTCCAGTGCTTAATCAATTCAGATTCAATAAAGTTTTACTGAGTCATTAAAATTAACAGATAAATTTTGCTGAACTTGTGCTTTGAACCTTGGCTCCTAGGCCCACTGAAATAATTACAGTAGCCTTTTTTATCTGAGGATCTCAAGATGTTTTACATATAATAACGAATATGCACTAGAATACTTGCCAAAGGCAAAAATGGAAGGGGAAAATATATCTTCTCTCTCTTTCTTGATATGACTATGAATATTGGCTATTTTTTAAGTGTTACTTTTTTAAATTGATCTTTCCTTGTGGGTTTTGGAGATTTTCTTTAACTAGAACAACACAGTCTTGTGAAAATCGAATTCTTCTTGTGAGAATTTGACTTATAGTTGAAGTGCTAAATTTCCTCATCTCACGGGCCAGAGTCAGTCCCTGAAGGATCCCAGGATACCAGCTAATTTTTAGGACAAAAATGTGAGATGAATCTCTGTGTTTTATCTAAAAATAATAATAGTAAGGGAAATATATAAATATGTTTAATTTGTAGCAATATGTACACCAACAGAATTGCTATCATAAGGTGGCACTTTTGCAGGACCTCCTTCCCTGTCTTCGCATACATGTAGGTCCTTCATTCCAAACCACCAGAGCCCAATGGCAGGTAAAAGATTTTGTTAATACTGTTAATACCTGCATTTGAACCTGAACCATCTGAGTTTCACCAGAACTGAACGGATAATTTCTGGAGCTTTAATCTCAGAGGAAATGCACTTTTTTAGGAATTGTTGTGTTAGCTCATAATTCTGCATCCATCATTTCTATTATGTCCCTGTTAGTTTTGAATTCTCAAATTTTAGTTTAATTATCCCTTTATTATTGTATTGCTTGAAGAAATAGCCAGAGAGTTTCAAGTCATAGAACAAACTAAACATATAATTCATCTGCTTCTGTTTAAAAGCTAGTATCGTAATTAAACTAACATATGTGTGTATTTCTTTACAGATTACACTGACATTTTCTGCAGTATTTGGTGTGATCGTATACCGCATTACTACATCAGCAGCTTTGTCATTCAGCACAAATGAGACAACCAGGTCAAATGTTCGAGTGACTGTGACTGCAACTGCTGTCATCATTAATCTCGTTGTCATACTTATACTTGATGAAATTTATGGAGCTGTTGCCAAATGGCTGACAGAAATTGGTAAAGCTAACTCACCACATTCCTCATTAGTACATTACACATATTGACACAAGAGTATTCAACGACGTTCTAATAGGAATATTTCCCATGGAAGAGTGTCAGTGAAAATATTCAGGCCTATGGGGCAAGATGCTCAGACATGCCTTTGTAAATTGGCGGTATGAGCCACAGCTTGCAGTGTGCCACTAATAGGACTAATTAGCTTGGCCATAATGCCATGTTAATGCAGCTGTGCTGGTTCCAGGATCTCAGCTGGCTGCATTGCACTGGCTCTATACCAAGATCTAGAATTAGTTGAGAATTTTTGACATGGTATGTGTTTTGATATATAATTTTACCTCCAGGAGCTGAAAGTCAGTGGGTTGTTATAAAGACGTTGCTGACTATTACAAAGCAAATTCTTCCCATGTTATTTATCTAGTGTGATTTTTATCAGGTCAAAGAATTTTTTCTGTTGTTACAGGGATTTGTCCAGACTGGACTTTTTTAATGATAATACCTGTTTTAATTAAGGGTTTCATTTATTTATTTTTTATGTTGTTGTATTGCAATAAGCCTGGTGATATACTAGAGTCATTTAACGGTTCTTTGAAACTATAGAAGATTAGGCTGGGGTTTTGTTTTGCCATATAGATGGGGCCAACGCTGACTACTAATAGGACTCTAACAATGTGATTCTTACAGCTATCATTAAATATTGATTCCCATATTTTTATATCACCCATAATTCTAGATGCTACAAACACTAGGAAGGTGAAGTCAGTTATTCTTGGGACTAAAAGACAATCAGGGACTACAGATGCCTACAATTGTAAATAGTGCTCTGTTAATTTTTGGGTATCTAAATTTAGGCAGCCAAATGAGAAACTTTTTGACAACTGGAACTTGACTTATTCATTCAAAATCTTATATTGCCTCCCATGTGAAATTGCAGGGATCTAAAGGTGTTTGGACCTAAAACCTTAGGAACTCATAACTTATGCCTCTTATTCTCACTTTCTCTAGTCCTTTTTTTTTTTTTTTTTTTTTTTTTTTTTTTTTTTTTTTTTTTTTTTTTTTTTTTTTTTTTTTTAAGTTTTGTAGTTATCATATAGGTTGAGTCCTGAATTTTTGAAATATAGTACCAATAAGGACAGCCTTAGCGTTTATATTGGATTCCAAAAGTATTTGAAAGAACAGAAGAATAAGCAAAGCATTCTGAAAGAAAAAAAAAAGCCTCCGTATGGGGTTAAATTATTTGATTGTTTCTATTTTGAATCAGGCTTTGGGCAGAATTCAGCAGGTTTACATAAATTAACTCTGTGCTAGTTTAATGAAGCTCATGCTTCCTATCATTCAGGCCAAAACTGTATCCAGATTTTCAGCTTTCATATAACTGAAAAGTTACAAACTGTGTATGACCTGAGCAATCTTGTCAACTGCACCTGCCCAGGTAAGAAATTGCACAGTTTTTAGGTCATGACACTGCTGTGTGGAAAGAGTAGAAAGAAAAGAAGTCGAGGCTTCTCCTCCCTGTAGGGTTCCAGGCAAAAGTTGGGAAATGCTGTTGCGTATGTGAGGCAAGTGCAGAAGGAAATTATCGGCCTTGAGAAAGCGTACAGCTCTGAATCAAGAGAGAAAGAAGAATTTCTTTCTTGCTTTCAGATTATTCTCCCCATCACTTTGCATTTCTTTCTAATCTTGGTAGCTTTATTCAAGTAGCATTCCTAATTAACCATGAGGTGTTTTGTTTAAGAAGGATCCAGTGAGTAACATCTATTATTACAAATTACCTAAGTTAGAAAATTCATTCAGTGAACTTTCTCCAATGCATGTCTCAGATGCCAACTGTAATAAAAATGTTTTTTTTTAAAGACAATTCATTAATGATGATAAATGTTTACGTTATGAACTTTCATTGTGCTGTGCAGAGCAAGACATTCTCAATGTTCTTTTTACGCTGAAGCTAATGTAAAAGCTTTTTGGGTAAGAGGAATATCTCTTGACAACACAGGGTTCTATTCCAACACCAAACATTCTCAGTGCTTTGGGCAAAAAATTAAGTACATCTGTAAGCACAAGAGTAGTACCACTGATACTGTTTGCATTCTTCATAGGATCAAAGTAATGCATCTGCTTCTATACACAGCAAAGCAAGGCAATGATACCCCTTTCTTCCAGATCATAACAGCAGAAGTGCAGATTATATCCTGGTATTGTAAAGTTGAACATGTTACCTTCAGTAAGCAGATAATGACAGACTTGATTTAGAACTCATTTGCTCACTCTGAATTTCACCAAGATTAAAAAAGGATCAGTCAAGTGGAGACAAATTTAAAGCTTCTTGTGTTTGTGACTTACAAAGGCAGTAATGTATTTGGTGAACTAAGGCCCACACCAGATATCTGTGCTCATTCTTCACCTGGAAAGTTTCAGATACCCATTTTTTGTGTGTAACATGCTGCACAACCATTTATTATGAGTATATTGGGTTTGTTTGGAGAATTTTCTCTCTTTCTAATGCATCTATTCCAGCTTAACCCATTTATTGCATAATGGATTCCTCTAACTATAGGGTAAATTCTGTGCATACTTCTAATGGTAACAGCATATGTGAGAGCGGGGAGGGAGTAAGGAACTGAATGAGCCTCTGGAACCATACATGGTGTGCAAATTTTTGTCCAGTGGCTCATTTCATCTTTGTGGGAGTTCTGCACAAGGCAAAAGCCAGAGTTTCTCTCCCTCAGTTTAAAACCTGCAGTGCTGTTACTGGATATTCCTGTTGCCCTGAGCAGTTCTATGGATCTATCTGTCATATGGTGTCATCTACAAATTTTTCAAATTGTTTGAAAACTTAATTTGGGTTTTCTATACAAATAGATGAAGGGTGGCTCATCAGACCACATGTTGAGTTTTTATGAGAATATGTTTGAAAAGATCACAAACAACATTGGGCTGTGGGACTTATAAGCATTTTGCTATTTCTTTAGTGTTCAAATCAATATGTTTCTTTCTCCCTTTTTAAAAGAAAATAAATATAAACAAATAAACAAAACTTAAAACAATTGCACAAGCATAGCACTATTTTTAATGAAATTCTTAAGCTAGAGCTCTGGATTTGTCTCATCAATTCTGCTACAGAATTTCAGTTAAGAACTTAGCATAGTAAAATTATCTGCTCTCACATTAATTGAAAGCTCATGATGAGCATAGCAATACAAAATCTAACCCAGATATAATCTTTAAATGAAGATCTCATTATAGAAAAAGGCTTATACATATTTTTTTGAAAGCAAATCTATGTGCTTTGTTTTCATCATTCGTGAACTGAGAGTATTAATGTTTTCTTCAACTGTTTAACTGATATATGCATTAATATATGAAGGTTGCTCCAAAGTAATACCTCTTATTTTATTATATTGGTCCATGACATCTGAGGCAGATGTTGATGGTGTGACAGTAGATTTTGAATCTTCCCAACAATATTCTGATATATATTTTGTCACTGTGCGACTGATGGCAGCAGAGGGGCAATCGGACAAAATGTTGGCTGACACAGAAGTGTGTAAGAAGCAAAAGTGTGTAATTGAATTCCTCCACGTGGAAATAGTGACATTGACATTCATCAGCACTTACTGAATGTTTATGGAGAGCAAACAGTGGATGTCAGCACAGTGATATTTGGATAGCATAGTCAACATTTTCCTAGCAACTATGCCATCATAACATCTGTGAAACAGTGGGTCATCTCCCCAGGTGCAGATTCTTATGACAGCCAAAAATACATAGCTAATTGTGACTATATTGAAAAATAGAATTTTGTAGCTGAGAATCCACTCTATAAAACAGTGTTATTGTGTTTTTCGTATCTGTTGTAGTTTCTATTGAAATAAATAGGAGGTATTACTTTTGGAGTTACCTACATATGCATACACACACACACATTATATATATATGTATACATATATTCCACTTCAGATTTATGAAGTTGAATAACAAGAACTAATTCTTTTTTTTTTCTTTAGACTCTAGATAGCTAGTAGAACTGTGTAAATATAAGTTGTATCTTTATCATCTTTATATCATCTTTATCATTTTCTCCTCCCTCCCTCCATTTTATTGCTATTTTTTACCAATATACACCTTATATTAATAAAATATATTTAATCCTATTATATATTTAATCATAAATGTCAGAGTACTTGGAGGTCTTAGCTAAGATTTCACAGACATGGCCTGAAGCAGAAAAAGCTGATGTGGTCTGCCTAGATTTATCAGCAGCACAGTGAAAAAGATGAGAAAACAGTTGAGGTATTGTCAGATTCAGGCAAGCTATCAGGATTTGTTGGT
The DNA here is from genome assembly GCA_028571105.1 of Tragopan temminckii. Classification (NCBI taxonomy): domain Eukaryota; kingdom Metazoa; phylum Chordata; class Aves; order Galliformes; family Phasianidae; genus Tragopan; species Tragopan temminckii. Next base: position 62,730,121 of record JAOWBP010000001.1, on the reverse strand, counting down.
TTTGATACTACCGTACTGCACAGACAACCTTAAGCAACTTGAAATCAAGTTCATTATGTTGTCATTATTAAAGTTTCTACCAGAGCGTCTTTAATTTCTATCTGGAAGATTGGAAAGACTCTCTGGAAATCCAGAGTCAGATGGTAAAGGAGTTAACATGCTTCAACAGAAATTAAAAGGATGAAATAAAAAACAGTATGAATCTGAAGTTTGTAGTTTAGTATTGTATTTGGGGATATCATGGATGTTTACATATTTACTAATTGATTAATTGATTTATCTGGTTTGCTGTTTTTTGTTTTTGTTTTTTTTTTTTTTTTTTTTTTTTTTTTTTTTTTTTTTTTGTTTTTGTTTTTGTTTTTAACTTCTCCAGAGATGCCAAAAACAGAGAAAACTTTTGAGGAGAGACTGATTTTGAAGGCATTCCTATTGAAGTTTGTGAATTCGTATGCACCAATTTTTTATGTTGCCTTTTTTAAAGGAAGGTAAGACAAATGCCTTTTATGTATTTATATATAGATAGATGGATAGAAAGATATGCATATAGATATGAACTAATTTTGATTTGGGCCACCTTCACCAGTTATGACAAAAATTGTCTAAGCCTACCTCTTGAATGAGAGGGCCTGATGCTGAGTGCTATTTTGACTGCTGTTCTTTCTCTCTTCAAAGTAGAGCATTGTTCTGAAATGCAGTTGTTTTAGTTTTCTTACTAAGAATAATCCACAGCTTAGAAACTAATTTCTTTCAGTGTAAAAATGAAGGTCTGTGAATGAATGCTAATTCTCACTTGTGTTCACTTTTCAGCTTTTGGAAATTTTTTCTTGTAGCACTACATTCCAGTTTGGTTTAAAATTTTGGAACTATTTTACCTATTACTTTCTTCACATTTTGCACTATTTACCCAAGTTAAATTACAACATAGTTAACTGGAAGTTGAATATTTTGGCAAATAAACTGATCGACCAAAAAACTAATTCAGCTGTTCTGCTAAATAAAGTGTTACTTCCTATGGGTCTAGGATCATTCTCCTTTAGGATGCAATTATCCACAGCATTTCACATGCTTTTGAATGGGAAACTTAAAATAACTGTTTGGTAAAACTTCAGCAAAAATATTAAAAGCATCTTCTGAATTCTGCTTCGTATCAATTTACATTCCTTTTGGGGGCTGTAAAGTTAGTTAATCTATGTTGTTCACTAATCCTATGCAGCATCACTGATTTAAGAATCAATGATAAAATTTACCAGAAGATGTAAATATTATAAGACATTAATGAAAAATATCTCTGACTTCTCCCTTTTGTAACCATTTTTTTGGTGTCATATGGTCATAATAAAGTTGATTTCATTGTTTCTCCCAAGTTAGTGAAAAGAACATTGACCCAATTTAGTCAGAAGAACCTCGATTATGCATAGGTGTGTAATAATGTCCTCCATTCAGGGCATTACTCAGATACCAAGAGCATGTGATTTAGAATACATATTGCCAGTTTTGTCTGTGATCTCTAATCAAGGGAGAGAGAGATTTTTGCTCTTAGCACAGAAAAATATTTTAGAATTATTTTGTCAATATGTAGAAGCAAAGTGTATAAGCATAATACTTTGAAAAAAAATTCAAATAATTGAAGTTTTCAGTCTCTTACATTGCATTAGCTGAAGCGTTCAGTTCTGAAGTGTTTGAACTAGTATGAAAGAACAATTATGTTACTGAAGTTAACTTTTTATTTCTTAATTTTATATTGTCATCACTTTCAGATTTGTTGGCCGTCCTGGTCATTATGTGTATGTGTTTGATGGTTACCGAATGGAAGAAGTAAGTACACAGGAAACTGAAAAAAGAAATCACTGAAGCAAATGCATTTACAGTGTTTCAGTGGAATCCAGACAGTGAGGGAAAAATAGAATATTTACTGAGAACTAGTTTATTAATTTGTTGAAACTTTAACATAAATGAATATACTCCCAGTTTTCTCTCTGGCAATTTTATGTTCTCTTTTTCTGCAGTTTTGACTTCTTAGGTGAAGCTTCACAATTTATCTGTTTTACAAACAGCCACTAAGATGCAAACGTTACATGATTTGATGAAAACCCTTTGGAAGCCTGGGGTAGTACTAGCCTGGGTTCTTATTCTATAAATTACTAGAAACCTAGTGATTTTAATAGCCTAAAACAACGGCCATTTGGTGCAAATCCATTAACTTTTTTTCCCCAAACATTCCTTTAAAACTGCTGTGAGTATCCCCTTGAAAAGCAACAGACTTACCCAAGGTTTTATTGCAGAGTTTATGCATAAGCCTTTCAAAGATTGAAGATTTTCTCTTCCCTTGGGTGACATCAGGTTGGAAGAGTATTGGTGATACTGCATTATGGTTATTACATTGATTATACAGTAAGTATTTGAAAAGCAAATACATAGCCCAGGGTCACAATTAACTATTTCACTGCTTTGTATATTTTCTGTAACATGGTTTTATGAGTAGAGTTAAAATACCTCGTTAAGGACAGAATTGCATTGATGAATAAGTTCTGCACTTGGGCAGAAATTCATGTAGGTTTGGAGGGACTCATATGGACTTTTCTAGGTGGAAACCTGTAAATTAATTGTCTTATTTCCTTCACACTCTACATTTTTGTTTAATTACAGTGTGCTCCAGGAGGCTGTTTGATGGAACTCTGTATTCAGCTTAGCATCATTATGCTTGGAAAACAATTGATTCAAAACAATCTGTTTGAAATTGGAATCCCGTGCGTATCCCAGCCTTATCTGTTTCCACACTTTATTCCTATAACACAGTAAATTACAGGCTTGATCTTCATTCAGCTGAATGGGTGTTTCACCACTGACTTCAGTGGTTTCTAATTGAATGTGATGATAAATCATATTTTCGGTTGTGATGGAATGGCTGTATTTTATGTTGAATGATTGGCTATATTTGCAGTAAATGTCTGAAAGAAAATGATTGAATATGCTAAATAATTTATCTAAATTCATTTTAGAAACCTGGGAAAACAGAGAAGGCATTATAGATCACTTGGGAGTTTTTAGAGAAGCTTTGAGTGTAGCAGCACTGAATACGAATTAGTATAAGGTAGAGGAGAAATGGTCTGGAGAAAAGCAGTAGTTTCTAAAAGATGTTAAAATATATTACTTGATCTACGACTGTTTTAAAGGTTTACATATGAAGTTCACACACTTCTAATTTGCCTCTATGTCCATGTGAATGACAGAGGAGGCAGAGAATACGGGAGATAATGCTGTGCTGTTCAGCAGCTGACTAAAACAGGGTGCTCCCTGCACAATGTCCTGTGCTCCAAACACAATGTGAAATCCCTCTTTGTGTGTCTACAGTGCCAAGGGGATCTTCAGGTAGTAAAATCCACTGAGAATGTCCTGCTCCTGCCTCTTAAGAGGTTTTGTTTCTGTTAAGTGAATCATCCCTATTGATGGCAGTGCTCTGTGAATTGTATTAGGCTAAGAGTCTGGCTTAGATGCATGCCTCAGCCCCAGTGAAGTTAGTTAGAATATTTTCATTAGTTTACATAGCTATTGAATCACATCACTACTGAATGCCTTGATTATACTAACAAGACACCAAAATGAGTGATGCTTAGAAGGTTATGAACTAATTAAAAAGTGAGCCCTTTATCTCCCCTTTCCTGTCAAGATAGTTTAACAGTAATTTAAATGTAGAGAAAAACTTCCTAAACAAATCAAATACGGATTATGGATGGTTTAATTATTCTTGCATCAAAGTTAACAAGGAAGGCCTGTTTTCTGTCTGCATCTCATTGATTTTGTGGTTTATTTTGAGAAAAGGGTGGCAAGTTGTTCCCAAATAATCTGACATGTTGAAGGCTTAAAAATTCCTCAGTGTAAACCTGGTGTGATGTTTTTTTCCCCAAAAAACTTACTATGACTGGACTTTCCTAATGAGAATTTTATGATGTTAAAAATACTATATTTATTATCTTTGATTCATGAAAGCAGAGGCTGATTCAGTCAGAACAAAATACTACTGTCAAACTGTTTCTCAGTTCCAAGACTACACCTCTTAGTGGAAATTTCATCCCATTTTTCTCTGTTTTCTGCTTTCTCACTCTGCTGACATCAACCTATAGTGACCTCATTTTTTAAAACTGAGTAGGAGTTTAGAAACAGTCATACTTTCATCCTTTCTTTCCCAGCTAAGTACTTCATTTCAGTCACAATAGTACCTCGTCATCATGAAATAAACACATCTGGTTTTCCTTTGCTGCTCTGTATTCTCATGCAAATCAAGAGGGTATCTATATATCTTATCACCAGAACTATTTACAACAGGGGGAGCACTGTGTTTTACCGAGCAATTGAGCTCATTAAATTAATTTATTTCTGCATGGACCCCTCTACTGGTTTGGACCAGGTCCCTAAAGGTACTTTGTTCCGTTTCATCTGTCGCGCAATCATAGAATGGCTTGAGTCAGAAGGGACCTTACCAACTTCACCAACTGCCAGATTGAGTCCTAGACCAGGCTGCCCAGGGCTCCACTCAACCTGGCCTTAAACACCTCCAGAGATGGGGCATCCACAACCTCTCTGGGCAACCTGTTCCAGCACCTCACCACTCTCTCAGTAAAAACCTTCCCCCGACACCTAATCTAAGTCTCCCTTCCTTTAGTTTAAAACAATTCCCCCTTGTTCTATCACTATTTACCCATGTAAAATGTTGATTTCCCTTACGTTTATAAACACCCTTTAAACACTGGAAGGCTGCAGTGAACTTTCCCTGCAGCCTTTTCTTCTCCCTGCTGAACAAGTCCAGTTCCTTTAGCCTGTCTTTGTAGGAGAGGCACTCTAGCACTTCTTTGGATCCTCTCTATTGCCCTTCTTGGACCCTCTCCAAAAGCTCCACATCTTTCCTGTTTTGGAGGCCCCAGACATAGACACAGTACTCCATCTGGGGCTTCACCAGGGCTGAATAGAGGGGCATAATCACTTCACTTGCCCTGCTGGCTACTCCTCTTCTGATGGAACCCAGGATAACATTGGCTTTCTGGACTGCAAGTGCACATTGCTGCCTCATGATATCTTTTTCATCAACCAAGACTCCTAAGTCTTTCTCAGCAGGGCTGCTGTCAAAGATTTTTTTTCTCCCAGTTTGTATATGTATCTGGGATTACCTAAACATCCTTTCCTTCTGCTGTATCAACCACACTGCTCAGCTGAATCAGCAAACTGGCTAAGGGTGCATTCACTGTCTTGCACTCACACACACTCAGAGACACACTTTCAATATGGATCAGACAGATTTTCAGAGGGCTGGCCACAAAGATGCTAGGCACGTATGAACACAGACCAATAGGACTCCAGACATGCGTACATGTTGTGCAAACACAGTTTCTAGCATGTCTGTTTCTCACATGTTCTATCTATACTTGCTTCTGTTAGCAGATGTAACAGATGTGTGGATAAACACAAACCACTCTCTAGCCTCTGGCTTTCTTGCCTGTTTTCCTAATATATTCTGTTTTTTTCTGTTTCTGTGCCATTGGAACACACAGTTGCCTTTTCTTGTTATGTTTCTGGAGAAATTGCCCCATAGCTATGAAAGATGTGACTTGCTGGTGTTCTAAACCTTTCTGCAATTTATTTTCCCATTTCTGCATTGAAGAATATCACAACAGTTGGATTAACGTAACAGTGTTAGAATTACTGGGGCTAGAATTCAGAAGTTCTATGGACATTACTATCCAATGGTTCACTCAGATTTGTCACATACCGTAATTCTTTTTATGTTTCCATGCAAACTGACCAGAAAAGGCTGCAGGTCTGGAGAGCCTTAACCCAAAGTTCTTTTCTTCTGTTCTGAATTTCTCAACTTGCTGGGGAAAAAAAAAACCACAATACAAAAAACACGATACAAAAAACACGATACAAAAAACAAAACCCATGAGATAAGATTAAAATATATATTTTATTACTCTCTGTCCATGACCTTGATGATATATTCTCTAGGTGAAATCCTGGTCCTATTGAAGTCAATCACAAAATTCCCATTGATTTCAATGTAACATCAATTTTGGCCTCTTATTCAGCATTAGTCTCTGTCACTTATTTCAGAAAGCTCTTAACCTCTTAACTGTGCTGGATGAGAATACCAAGAGATAATGAAATCAATTTAAAGCCACACCATAGCTGCCATGTTGTATGTTGCATTTCACCAAAAATTATTCTCAATTAATGGGGTAACTTGCTGCCTTTTTTTTTTTTTTTTTTTTTTTTTTTAATTCAATAGTTAACTAACACAGCTGAAGCTCCCACAGAATTCAGGAGGTTTGGGTGGACCAGCAAAGAATGACTTGTAGATGAGGATGTGAAATTTAGGTACTTCGATTCTCTCCTTGCTTTCTTCTTGTATCCTCTGCCCATTAATATGAGAAGTTCTTTCATTATATGAACATTCTTCAGTCATATTCCTGCAGTAAAGATCACACTCTCAGTGCTCCTCCCCCAAAGCAGCAAACAGGAGAATCTGAGTCACTGAACTTTCTTCTTCTCTAGATAAAGGTGCTCCAGGTAGTTAATTTCTATCTAGTTTTCTCCCTCTAAAGTTTACTAGCTTTCTACAAAAGAAAAAGTATTAACAGAAAGAATAATCTTAAAAACCATCTGATAGAAATAGACAATTCATCTGTGGTGTCTGGATTCTGGGGATTTTCTGTCTTTACTACTTCCCCTTTTTTCACCATCACTGTTTGATCCACTTCCAGCCACTTTTACCTAGTTTGGAAGATTTCCACTGCTTATTAGGCCATAGTGAGCCACTTTTTAAAAACAATGTATGTGGACCCTGAGGAAAATGTCCTTGCATGTTTTGAGGCAAAAGATTAAAGTATTCTATTATGTTCCCAGTGCAAAATTATTGAGGGAAGAAAGACTATTCACCCACTAAAGCTCAAATGGAAAGTTTTTAAACTATAATTTATGGATTCATTTTGTAAAACTAATATATTGGTTCTTAAACTAATCCCTATTGCTAAACAAATCAACCTATATCAATCCCTCTTTTTTTTTTTAAGGATATCCTTTAGGATTTTTATCTCCTAATCCTCACCATCCTCGACCTTTCATATTTAGAGATACATTTCCCACATTGAATCATGCAACAAGCAAGGATACATATAGTGATTACACACTCTATCCACAAGAATAACTTCTTTAACCAATGCAATTTGGGAAGCCAGTAAGTCATTTTGGTTAAAATGTCAGTTAAATTCCAGCTTATATAATCTTGGTTTACTTTTTGTATTTCAGTTTGGTGTCGTATCTAATATATGTCTCTATTCTACCACTCTGACCTACATAAACACAACAACTAGCATTTACTACTGCACAAACATTGTGCAACTAACAATATATGTAAAGCCATTCTATTTTGCAGTACTATCCTGGCTAAGCTTTGAACTTCTTAAGGGCAATAATAGCGTCTAATGTTTCATTTTTGAGGTGTTCCATAACTGCTGAGATGTTTACTATAGCCTTTTCCAATTCTGCAACTCCTAAAGAGGGAATTAACCACCTAGTGAATGAGTGAAAACTACTAAGCCTTTCTACTAATGGATTGAACACTTCTCTCTTAACCTTTGAGAGTATTCAGTCCTGTATTATTGCAGTTAACTGATCTGTTACCTTTGGCATTACTGTTCCTAGGGTACAGGTTGTGGTCCACCTTTGTAATACCTTCCAAACTCAATGCCCACATAATCATCCTTTTTTCTTTAGCTGACACCCAATATTTGTGCCTGTTTTTCAAAAATACTTATTTGTACTATCCATTTACAATGTTTTTATTTTCCTACTGAAGCTACTGGCAGCTACTACTTGATTAGTTCCTTCGTCTATTAGACAGCATCCATAGACTGGGTCCCTACAATGCATGTTTATGATTCTATGTATTTATCTGCAAAGTACTCTATGGATTTGTTAACAAATACTGTATCCCAACTTTGTTATGGTAGTGGTATTCCCTGTAATAGGTACGGGCTTACCACATACTTTGGCAGTTCCGAGGATATTATTGCTATCAACAGCCACCTTTTACATCAACTTCATGTGCTTAGTTTTGACTTAGTGCATCTAACTGATAAGCATAAGTATTGCTAAAATTACTATCATTTTAGACAAACAGGATATATATCCCTTAAGTACTGCAAAAGAGTTTCTTTTTTAAATAATTAACATAAGCAAACAGTTAAGGCAGTTAATAAAAGGCAAAAAATCGCTATATACTCTAAAGGTAACTATATCTCAGTAACTACATTCAGGTTCATAATATGATTTTCCATTTCCCTGTTTACAAGTTGTGTTTATTTACGTGAAAATTTCAGTTTCATCAGTGTAATCTGTTCCACTTGCTACTGTGGGTTGGGAGCTTTCTTTGTTCTTGTGTAAGAGTCTACTCCTGCCACCTTGATAGCAGGTGTACATTGTAGTAGTATTTTATACGGTCCTTTCCACTTCTCCCATAGTGGTTCAGAGCTCCAGGTCTGTAGATACACCCATTAACTGAGTGAATGGTTGTACTGTGACTTCCAGAAGTGTTGGTGCTGCCTGAGCCACAAATCTCTGGATAGAAGATAAGATCTTCACTAAAGAAGTAACATATTCTCTTAGTTTTAATTCATCCAGTTGGTTTACATCAGTACTACCTGCCAGTAGCTGAAATGGTCTTCCATACATAATAAGAATCCATACATATGGACCAATTACATTAATAATATTTTATAATATAATAATAATAAATTAAATAAATACATAAGGAACAATTTTCTATTTAAAACACAGTTTTACCATAACATATAGTTAGGTGAGAGGTAGGGCCTCAGGCCATTCCAAGTCTGTTTCATAACAGATTTTACTAACATTTTTTCAAAATTTGATTCATTTTTTCCATCTTTCCACTAGACTGTGACCAATACAGAGTATGTAACTTTCATCCTATTTCACTAATTTTTGTTAGGTTTTGAACAATTTTAGCTACAGAATATGAACCTCTATCTGATGTTATCCCAGTTGGTACACCAAATCTAGGTATTCTTTTAGCAAGATTTTTACTACTTCCCTTGCTTTGTTGGTGTGACAGGGATAAGCCTCTGGCCATCCTGAGTAAGTATCAACCAATACCACTAAGCACCTGTAGCTGGCTTGAGTGGGAAGTTCAGAAAAGTCTACCTGCCAATTGTTTCCTGGGCTGTCTCCTCTCCTTGTAACTCTAGAAGGTGGTCTTTTTGCTTTCTGTGCGTTATATTTCAGGTATATTTCATACTCGCGTACCATGCTTTTCCCAGTTCCTCCCATCTGCATGCTTAAAACTTGAGTCTTTAGATTATCGATGATAGCCTCTAATTTCCAGTGTATGTCTCAATAATTATCTTCTTGGAGAACTATTACCTGACCGTTTGAAGTTACCCACCATCCTGTTTCATTTTTCTTAGCTTTTAGCAAGGAAGCCAATTTATCATCTTCTGTCTGATGCTTTGGAGGTTCATCAATCAATTCTTGATATCTCTAGGGTACTAATCAGAGGAAAACTCCTTTTGCTGCATTTTGGCTGCTGTATCTGCAGCCAAACCATCTCTATATAGTTGTTGCCCAAACTGATACTGTCATGTGATTGGTGGCCTTTGCATTATTAGCAACTTCTGGTAATTGCACCTTTTCTAACGATTCTATTATTGTTTCTCATGTTTTACAAATGTTCTCTGGGAGATTAATAGCCTCTGTTCTTTCCAGATAGCACCATGAACATGCACAACCCCAAATGCAAATTTTAAGTTCATCCAGATGTTGACACTTTTCCCTTTTGCTAAGTCTAGTGGTCTTAACAAGGCTGAGTACTACTTTCTCTGCTGAAGTGGTAGTGCCAGAGTTCTATCTCTGGTTGTTACAGCATACCCAGCCTTCTTAAGCCATCTCACAGAAAACTGTTACCATCCACAAACATTTTCATATCTTTAATTTCATATGCTCAAGCTTCACCAGGATTGCTGGATCACTCGGTAGTTCATAATCCTGCTCCAAGATAACCAATAACTTCCCTTTTGATTGATTCAGTACTGCAGTAACCGTATGCGGGATATACAAAGTTATTTTATTTCCCAAAGTCAATTTTCTGTCCTTCTGTATAAGCAAGATTGTAGTTGAACAGCTTTTAAACCGGGGCTTTCAAACTTGAGGTCTCTGAAGGACTACCACATTCTGGAATCCACCACCAGGTTTTCCGTTTCTCCTTTTAACACTTCATACAGCAGTTAGCAAACCAAAGTATTCTAACAAAGGCTCTAGTCTCTATAATTCCAAACAATATTTTGTCTTACTGGTGCGGCTCCCATCTTCAACTGGATAGTTACTGTTGCTGGTTTAGCTGGGGTCTCATCCCCCTGACCCCTTCTTTTTGTATTTGTTGCCATTATATCCATGGCCTTTGAGAGGTCTGGCTCTGATCTTCTGGATCTCTGCTGCAGTTTCTTTGTGAGCAATCCCATTGCCAATGCCCAAACCTCAAACATCATCTACACTGATCAGGTTTCAGTACTGAGATCTCTGGCCTTATATTCTCTCTTCTTGGTTCCAGCATTTATGTTATACCTCTGTATATACTGTTCTGTTTGTTTGTTTCTCCTCATCCTCCTTTCAGTTCCTTGCACTATGGCCAATGCCAGTAATTTCCTGTCTCTATCTTCTCCTTTCTTTTGTTTGCTTTCCGAGTTTCCTCTCTGTTCCCTCCTGTGCCTTCCTCTGCCTACGCCTTTCTCAAGCCTCTTTTTTTTTCTTCCCAAACTTTCATCATTACGAATTGGCTCAGCTCTCTTTGATCTTCCAGGCACTTCTCTTGCCCAGGAAAGACCCCATTTAAAAATTTTATTTTTCCCTCCAACCAATCTCGACCAATTAAGGGTTATGTTGGCCCTAGTAAATACAAAAACCGATAGCATCTACCAAATTTCAGTTTCATCTCCAGCCCCGGAGGCTTCCAGTGCTAGCGCTAGGGGTTTCCCGGATCTCTGCAGATAAGGACATTCTCTCACTTGCAGTATATTCCTCCCCACTCCCCAGGTAACACTGTTTTAGAACAGTAGTTTGCAAGTGCCTCGGGCCTAGGCTCTTCATCTCTGTGAGTGCTTTGTTCAAGAGCCGCGGGGGGAGGTGGTGCTGGGGTTTCTCCTCACACTACTCATTTGTCTTGGCAAACTGCAACAGACCACAACAACCTAAATACACAGTAACCGAAATACACTTTATACTGGACAATTGTCCCTCCTCAGATTGCTAGGTAATGGAGTCTGCCGTCTCCATCAAGGCACGATTGTACTCTGAATTCCTACAAGGATAAGCCATAACCAATATCCCCTTTTCCCCCCCCGCCCCCCCCACAGATTCCAGGTTTCCACAAATAATTTTAATCATTTCTCCAATCCATCAATTATTACAATTTTCAACAAGTTTCCTCTGCAATTTCCACAACGGACTCCAGCACGTCTGGAATGTCTGGAATGTCCGAATTGCCTACACACACTGCTGCAGCTACAAAAGTAAAAAGCAAAGCTTAACAGACTGCAGATCCACCACATACACACACCACGGAGAAACAAAAAATGAAAAGGTCGGTGCCGTTACAGTAATACATACAAAATCACAATACCAGCAACCATAATGCAACACAGTTATCAATAAATGACCAATAAATGAAGAGCTCCAGTTTCTCTTGGGGGTCTTGAATCTCTCAAGTGCCACCTCACCACATTACTTTTGAGAAGACGTACAGCCTAGGGGGTACTTCTCTCAAGCACTCCCCTTAACAGGGACTAGCACCCCGTTTCTCTTGAGGGGCTTCTCTCAAGCACTCCCTCACTATCTTACTTCTGGCAAATGTGAAATCTGTCCTGCCACACTTGGGATGTCTCCCTATTGGCATGTGAGGTACCTATTCAAGGGTACCCCTTTACCCTTCCTTTCTGTACATGATAGAGATTTCTGTCACACTTTACCAGAGGCAATTAAAAAAAAAAAAAAAAAAAAAAAAAAAAAAAAAAAAAAAAAAAAGAGTGTTTTTACCAAATCCCAGGGAACCTGCAGCCAGACCCAACAGAGTTGGGATAAGGGGGAGCTCCTCAGTAATCACTTGAGTAAAATAAGTGTTTAACTGGTACCAGAACAAGCAAGTCCATTCTCCAAGGTAAAATATATGAAGTACAGTCCTTGGTCAATATGGTCAATATTTCTGCCTGAGCAAGGGCCTCATCTACTTGGCCTTCTTGCTCAGATGGCTTGTAACAGACTCCCACTACGATGTCTCCTGCTCTTGTTTTTCCTTTAATCCTCATTCATGAGCTCTCTATCAGCTTCTCATCCATCCCCAGGTGGAGCTCCATGGACTCCAACTGGTTGTTGATGTAGAGGGCAACATCCTCTCCCCTTCTCCCCTCCCCATATTTCCTAAAAAGTTTATCTCCATCTATTTCAGTTATGAGAGCTCACATTTCAGTTGTGAGAGCTATCTCATCTCACCACAGTAATGCCAATGACATCATAGTCCTGTAAGTATGTACACATCTGTAACTCTTCTTGCTTGTTCCTCATGTTCTGTGTGTTAGTATACAGGCACCTGAATTGTGCTCTCATTGAGGCTGATTTACTAATTGGAGTTCCTTTACCCTGCGCTTTAGGCACTGTCTTCCTAGCCTATGATCCAATTCCAGGCTTAGGGCATCCATTACCATCATCAGTCTCAAAGTAGGATGGGTTAAGGATACCCTCCCTCAGCAACTCTAGTTTAAAGCCCTCCTGACTAAATTGGAAAGCTTGTTGCCCTTTCTCTAAAAGATGAACCCCATCCTCTCTCAGAATATCAGCTTTATCAAAGCTAGTCCTGTGGCCTAAGCAGTCAAAGCCCAGTTCATGACACCACTCCTTTAACCGTTTACTGATTTTCTCAATTCTTTCAGCCCTTTCCCTCCCTGTATAATCAATGAATATATAGGTGTTATAAATAAGGCATATACAAGAGAGTTTGGATAAACAGGTTATTACACACACACACACAAAAAAAAAAAAAAAAAAAAAGGAAGGATCTCCAGAAGAGATCCTTCCCCACTCATAGTCAGCTCATAAATGGGGTCTAGGAGAGGTGGAGCCAAGCTGCCTTTCTGGTGGCACAGGTTAATTGCCTTCACCTGTGCTCTTAGGGCTGACTCATTGGTCACCTCAGGTGATCAGTCAGAGGTTCAGGCTGTGATTCAGCAGTTCCCATACACTTCCCATCCCTTCAAATGGGAGGCTTCATGAGAAGACCTGTGCTTCTGAGTCCTTCACTGCTGCTCCCAGCTCCTTGTAGTCCCTCTTCATATTCTTCAGGTTACTCACAGCTATGTCAGTGGTGCCTATGTAAAACAGTAGCAGCAGGTAGTAGTCAGTGGGACATACAAGGTCAGGCAATCTCTCTGTCACGTCCTTGATGCAGGCCCTTTGCCAGCAGCAGACCTCTCTAGATAGTGGGTCATGGTTACAGATGGGTGCCTCTGTACCTCTGAGAAGAGAATCACCCACCATTCTCACCTGCCACTTTTTCTTAGTTGCAGTAGATGCTATACAAGTGGAAGCTGGTCTGGCTGCCTTACTCAGTTTTAGGGACTTATTACAGTTTCTTTTTCCTCTCTTTCATGGTCCTGCAGAAGCTTCTCTGGTTTTGAGGCAGGCTTCTTCATCATGTTAGTCTTTGTCCTGGCAGTTTGCCTTTTCTCACCACTGTTGGCTTCCCCTTTGACTGGATGTGTCTCTGGAGGAGTTTGGGGCTGTTTGGCTCCAGACTGTGGATTCAATGCAGGTTGCATGTGAGTCCAGCTGTCTATCTCCATTTCTGCTTCCCAGATAGTACACAGCCTTATGACTGTCTTCTAAAGCACAGTCACCTGTTGCAGGAGGTCCTCTACCTGGGAATATCTTATGCAGGTGAGTTTACCACTCACCTCTGCTCCAGGAGCAAGGCCTAGACACTTCCCATAGATCAGAGTCCGCATATCTGCTTCTGCCTTCAACAGCTCAGTTTTGATGGAAGCAGTGGTCATGTCCAGGGTGGTTCTGTGAATGGTGCATACCCCCCATGCCAGAGCTGCAGTATTAGAAACAAATTCTACCTCAAGGGTCAGTTGGAATGAGCGCCTTTCACTTCTGCAGCTGGCAGAATCTCAGTGTCATGCTGTGTGAGCTACTACTCCAGCTGCTGCCCACCTTACTGCGTCTTTTGGGGGCACGGGTTTGGCCTTTGCATGCCCTGGCAATGGCTGTGCCATGTCAGCCTCTCTCACAAGAGCTGCCAATTGCTGTAGGTTTGCTTCTCAGTGTTTCCCCAGCAAAGGAAATCCCTAAAACATCCTTATACTTTGAGATCTGTTGCTGCAGTTCTGTCTGGGCTGGATCCAAAGCAGCTGCTCTTGGCAACTGACTCTAAAATGGCCGATGCTGTTGTAAAACATGGTCAAAAGGAGAAATTAAGATTTTAATTAATCTGATCTATGGGATGTGAGAAACATAACTGACCTGCGTTTACCTAAGAACTGTTAGCAAACTGTTTTGCAGGCCACTAGTGGCCCCAGCCCTGCTCTTTAAAGGCAGCGGCTCTTCTCTACCAAAGAGCCCAGCTCGACCCAGCCCAGCCCATGCATGCACCCATCTCTCAGCAAATGCTGTCTAGGCTGAAACCAGGACATGGGGAGAGTGCAGTGTGGTGGTAACTCAAGTCATGGCAAATAATTTTATGCATTTTGATATATTAGGTGAACACAGTACTACAAACAGTGAAAAATAAGCAGCCTTTCCATTCTGATACATTAATTTAAGAACAGGTTTCAAGATTGCTGAAATCAGTTTTTCATATATTTGCAAATCCATTTTCATTTGACATGTTACCTGAGAATTTTTAAATGAAACGTATAGTTGCAATCAGATATTCAACTCAAAAATTTGATCATGTCTCTTTATTAGCCTTCTATAAGAACTACCTTACCAGAGAAAAATATCCCTCAATTCAAATTCACACTTTATGTCTTTCCTTTTTGGCAGTATGTATATTTGTGAACAACTGAAAGCAGAGGAAGTGTAAAATTTCATCAAAAATCACACTTTGAGAACTCACTATGAGTTGCAGCCACTTCAGTTGAATCAGACATGCATTAGTTTCACAAAAACAAGGTCAAATATCCCACTAGTGTTGTGGCTTTATTGCTTTCTTTTTAATGTTTTAATAAAAATATTAATAGTTATATTTTTTTTACTTATATGCATTAACTATATTACATATTTTATGAGGTCTGCTCTGAAAGTAATGCCTCCTATTTTGTTACATTGGCCCACAGTTTCATCGGCAGATGTTGGTGGTGTGCCAGTAGGTGTTGAACTTTCCCACCACTATTCCATTATATTTTGTTGCTCTGTGACAGATGTCAGCAAAAGGTCAGTCTGACAAAATAATTTCCGACACAGAAGCATGTCTGCAAGCAAAGGTATAGAACTGAATTCCCCCATGCAGAAAAAGTTGCACCCATTGACAGTCATCGACACTTGCTGCACATTGATGGAGACCAAATAGTGGATGTGAGCACAGTTGGTGGGTGGTGTGCTTCAGCAGTGGCAACAGAGACTGTGAATCACCTTCACAAGTACAGGTTTTAACAAGCATGGCGTACAGGCTCTTGTTCATCACTGGTGAAAATGCAGAGCTAATGGTGATGACTATGCTCAGAAATAATTTGTAGCTGAGAATTTGCTCTATCAGAGTTACAGTGCTCACTGTAGCCATTGTAGTTTTCCTGAAATTAAATAGGAGGCATTACTTTCATTGTGGCCTACATATATGTAGCCCAAAACAATTCCTTTTCACTCAGTGCAGCCTAGGCAAGCCAAAAAGTTGGACAGTCATGCACTAAAGTATATCTGAGGGACAATTCAGAACTTGCAAATCTCTTATGAGAAATCTGTAAAGGATGATGATATAGCTGTGCAAGTATGTAGAATATCTAACTTCTGATGAAATAAGTTTTTCAGGGTCTGCCAGGGGTCTGCATACTTTGTCATGTATTGTCAGTAAACTCTCAAAAGAGAATGACAATTTCAGAAATATGTATTTTCTTATGTAAGAATTCAAACAAATCTCTCAAATTTGATGTTAATATACTTCTGTAGTTTTCAGTAGTTTAGGAGTAAACTTGCAGATGAGATACAGTGAGTCCTAGTTCTTCTCAGTGAGTTCCAATACAGGTGCTATAGCAGAGTTCTGATGTGATGTCTACATATATCTCAAGTGACACTTCTGTAATAATAGCTTTTTACTGAACCCAAAGTGACTAAGGTATGTCTGTTTCTGTGTGTGAAAAGAATGACAAAATCACTCTGAGGCCAAATTCTACTGACCTCACTGAATCTCCCTTACGAATCTCATTCTCCTTCTTCATTTGAAGACTGGTTAGGTAGATAGTTGTAAGTTGGTAGGTAGATAGTTGATAGATAGCTGTAAGAGAATTAAGTCCTTCCAGGAGCAAAGTTCCTTAATAGAATTAAGATACTGTTTAAACTTGACATTTTGTATGTATATATTTCATTATTTTTATTAATTGTAGCCTTTTTTTTTTTTTTTTTTTTTTTTATTTTGGAGACAAGTGTTTTCTTTTTAAGATTCCCCAAGCAGTAGATATGTATATATAGAGATATTTATTTGTTGACTTAAATACACTCAGGTATACGTGCTTGAGATTAGAGATGACTGGAACCCAAGCATCTTCAAGTGTTTTCTGTTGGTTACAGTGACTGGAAATCACTGGTGTTTATTTTTAGAGTCCTACATGGCTTCAGACCTATCAGTAAGTTAGATAGACTTATTTTTTGGTGCTGCAGATTTATCAGCAGAGGCAATATTTTGGTGTTGACAGTGGGAAATCTTTATGCTTAAATTTCATAAGTCTACCATGAATGAGTATATTCTAGTATCCTCATATATTGGCAATATATACATTCAGTCATTTTGACCATGAAATATACTATATGGAATTTTCCAAATTTCATGTTGAGAGAAAAGTGCACCTGTGCAACATATAAAGTATGAAGACTTTACGTTATCTTCCAGGATTTTGTTTGCCTGTTTTTCCTTCTTGAAGGAGATGTATATTACTAACCACTACTATTATTTAAGCCCAAGGTGTTTAAGCTTCAGAAATACACTTGTTCAATATGTACCTAGAGACAAGTCATTACTATGAAGTACTGGGTTCAACTTTATCACAGCATATTGTGGTGTTGTAACTTTCTTCTGGTACAGGAACACAGCAACCACTTCATCCAGCAGTCTGTTAATTGGCAATAAGCAGCAGCTTAGGAGAAGCTGCAAAGCAAGCCTTTGTGGCACCAAAGCAACTTGATATTCATTTTATGTTCTAGTACACAGATTTAGGACAGGTCCTATTGGGGAAATTAAAAAATAAAAATAAAAAAGGAAAGGAAAGGAAAAAAGATTTGGTCTGACCTTTTGTTCCTCAGGAAATTAAAGAAGTTTTTCAGGAAGATGAAAGATGAAAGAACTGAACCAAAGGAAATGGACACCAACCAACCAAAGGACCCTCAGCAGTGGGATCTTGACTACAGCTTGGAACCTTTCACTGGGCTGACTCCTGAATACATGGAAATGAGTAAGACTTCTGAATTCCCTTTCTGCAACAATAGTTTTTTTTTCACAGGACTAACGAACATATATTGCATGACTGTCATAACTTGGTATGATAAAAGGAAAAACACCAAAATACTTTTGTAGCTTTTCATGGAAGACAGCAGTGGTGAGACTACTGGAATTACCAACATAGAAGCAATGATAAGTCCTAGCATCTGTTATTACTTCTATTGTCAAAGAGTCTGGTGTTCCCAGCTGGAAGTCCTATCACAGAATGGCTGTGGTTGGAAGGGACCCCCCACATCGTATAACCCAGCTCCTGTTTACAGCTTGGTCAGCTGGAGCAGGTTTCCCAGGGCCTTGTTCAGCTTGGTTTTCAATGTTTCCAGGAATGTATATTGTACAAGTTACCTGAGTAACCTGTTCCAGTGTTTGACCACCCTTATACTTGACA
>JAOWBP010000001.1:62695871-62711875 GCA_028571105.1 Tragopan temminckii | reverse complement strand
ATACCCTATGCCTTTCGTGTACACCCCTATGGCTGGGTACGTCAGTGACCCTTATCCCACCAGGGGAGGGCCCTATCACGTCACAGCCCGAAGCCCGCAAGCGCCTAATACAACAGTAGCAGCAACTGTAAATATTGGTATGTTATCAACATTATTTATCTCCTACAACCAAAACCAGATGTCACACCAGACACTCTGAAGAAAACAATCCAATTCCAGCTGAAACTAAGACGTGAAGAAAGGCTGAGAGCTGAGACTGTTCAGCCTGGAGAAGATAAGACTGAGAGGGGATCTCATAGGTGAAATGAAGGAGTCAAAATGGTGGGGCCTGTCTTTTTTTTAGTGCTGTGCAGCAACAAGACAAGGGGAAAGAGGTAAAAATTTCAATATGGAAGTTCCATACAACTACGAGGAAGAACTTTACTGTAAGACTTACAGAGCACTGGAACAGGCTGCCCAGAGAGGACATGGAGTCTCCTTCTCTGGAGGAATTCAAGACCAGGATGCTTTCCTGTGCAACCTGCTGTAGAGAACCTACTAAAGCAATTGAGTTGGACTTGATGATCCCCAGAGGTCTCTTCCAACCCCTATGAATCTGTGATTCTGTGATATTCACATCCCTTGTTTAAAATTCTTCACTCTCTCTGATCTTTTCATAAATGAAGAAACTTACTTGACTTTCTCGGATTGCAGATGTGATTACAAAGAATAGTTATGAAACCTGAACTAACAGAATAATAGAAATAGCATAATAGAAAATTAATTATATACTAGACTATTGAATGTACTGAATGTCTAACCAGGAAAGAAAACTAAGCCAGCCAGGGTAAAATGTTGGAGCCAGTGAGGTGATATTAACATTAGTATAAAAATGAATACAGTCTAATGGATAGTACTCTGGATTTCACTTTCAAACACTGAGAATGCCTGTTTTTCACTCATAGTAGTTTAGATTTTATGCCAGTCATAAGTTTTTGTGGCATGGCATTTAAGCTCGTGCTTGGAGTCTTACAAGAAAAGTAGAGCAAGTGCTTCAGAAGGCACTAGTTGTCCTTTTTCCTAACTAGTCCATCATTCTGTTCATATAGTTTATAAAGTTTTGTTCAAAGAGTGTATAGGTTTTTTTTTGGCAATATGTATATAAGAAGGAAAGTATTGTAGAATGCATTTTTTATGAATTATCAGTAATGACATTTGTAGAGTATGGAACTTCTAGTCTTGATTTCTTTCTCCATTTTTATTGCCTTGAGTTCTATCAACTAAAATTAAATATGGCTCTTCTGTTTCTTCTTAATTCTCTGACAGTCTGCAATTTTCTGATAAACAATTAGTGTAATTTATTTAGGGAGAAAACAAAATGTTCAGAAGGTACTTTTTTCTGGAAAACTATTTTTAAACTAAATGGTGAAGTAATGGACCTGAGAGGCAATGTGATAAAAAACAATACCAAGTAATTATGGTAAGGTTTGCACATGTAAGAGCCATCAATATTTACAGGTTCATACAAATGATAATTCATTATTCATGGCTAATTTCTGTTTTAACAAGCACATTTGCAAAGATAAAATGTGTTGCATGTGCTGTTTGTTCAAAATAGGACTGGTGAGGCTATTGTTGCTGAAAACAGAAAGGTCTGTAAGAGGCATGATGTTTCTACTGGCTCTTTTTTTTTTTTTTTTTTTTTTTTTTTTTTTGGACACCTTATTCTCTGCAAAAGCAAAAAGCAAAGATAGCAACAAAAACAGAACAAGAGCTGCTTGCAGTGAGATGCTGAAGATCACTGCTGAGAGGTTGATTACTCCCAACTTGTATTTACCTAAAAAGATGCTGGAGGTAACCAGCAACATGTGCATTTGAAAGAACGTGTATTAGTGGCTAACAAAGAAATACAAGTTTTTAGAAACAAAAAAATCACCATAGCTTAGTAATTCAGTAACAGCACTTCTGGTTACCACAGAGGGTTAACATCTTTCCTGCCTTCAGCAGTACATTAATAGTACATTTAAAATATCTTACTGGTAATTCTATTGCTGTTAGCAGTGTACTGTGCTGTAATGGAAGTGTTGATATGAGCCTATGTGAAGATGATAACAGACCTTTTCCTGGGTGCGTGTGTGTGCGTGCCCCTGGGTACTCGCACACACATCCTCACACATGCTTTTAACAGTCTTGCAAATTTCAGGTGTAATGGCTGTATGTCTTTCATGCAAATTAAATTTGCCTTGCTTTTGCACATGTTCTCCAAGTTACAGCTCTCTCATACTGAAGATTAATACTGTCTGTGTATCACCTTTAAGTGCTTTTATTTAGTTCTCCTTTTTAGGATTGCATATCTCCTCCCTTAGTGATAAGCTCTCTCTGGAACAAATAAAATATTGGCATTCATGTAAGGCAACACTGAAATAAGTATGACAACACTGCCGTCTTCCCTATGTGAGAGTTTAGGAATGGGAAGTTAGCTGCGGCTGTGACGGTATGAGAACAGCAGCAGAAACAGTAGTGATAAAAATAATCCACTGTTTCAACCATCAGCCCTTTCCTGGGAGCTATAAATTTGACTGTGGAGGCTTTTAATGTTACCCCATTTCTTTCCTTCTTGGTTCTAGTGCTTTGCTGTCTCTCTTGTGGCAGGAGCAGGTTTGCCCTAAGAGTTAGTTTCTGGAATAGAATCTTTCAGCATAGAAAACTTCAGCATTACCTATGATGTTGAAAGGCTCCACATATGTGAATTTTTGGTACTAATTTCTGTCAGAATAGAGTTATTTTTGCAGTCTTTGTCCCAGGCTTGCAAAAAACTCATTTTCTGTTAGGAATAACTTAAATGAGGAATACAAAGTCTGGGTAAAATTTTCCTAGTGCCAGGGATTTAGAGTCAGTTTCTAAGTGGGATCATGCTCAACTCAGGAACAAATCTTGTTGATTTTTTAATTAGATAAATTATTAAAAAAAATTTGTTCTTTCCACCCCTACTTCATAAATGTATATTTTTCTGGCTAAATGCAATCATATATCCTGCGTACATAACTGTCTTCTGACCAACACTCTTCCATCTTACTCTCTGGCTTGTGATATGTTTCAGCATGTATTATATGTAAATTTAGTCTCGTTTTAATGTTGATATTGTCATTGTCGAGTTCTTGAGCTCTCTGAATTTCTTGGTGTTTTGTAGTGTTTGTAATCTTTCCTAGCAGTATTTTGGAAAGATCAATGACTTTCATCTGTGCTTGCTCCACTGCTTTCAGTATGAGTCATGAAGATGTTGAGTAGCAACACGTTTATCACTATCAACAATAATCTGTTCCTCAGAGCATGAGTTATTTTTTTCAAACCAGCTGTATGGTCTGCTCATTTGTCAAATATACTTATTCTTTCTAAAAAGAAAATGCTAGATATGCAAGTAAACTTTCCTGTTTTAATAGAAATTCAAATTTCTTACTCTATAAAGATATCAGAGGATGCTGTCAGTACATTCCTACAGATCTTATTTCCACATTAGTCTCCAAATAAATCCAGGAGGATTTACAGAAGCAAAGAATGATGGCTCACTTGGATGTACTTTCGGAGAACTGAATCCTTCCCACCATTTTCTGCCAAACATTTGGGTGAAATATTGTTATTTTTGATGGAAGTGAGGAGTATTTCATTGACTTCAGTTCAAAGATGTAAGAGAGAGTTTCTTCTGAGCAGATTTTGAGTACGTATTATACTGAAACAGGATTCTCTTTAACTTCTCAGAACAAAGTACTTCAAACTACTCAAACTATCCACTTCATTTGGTGGTACTAACTTCAAAATACTGACTTTTCATTCATGTTTTTGACAGTTATTTTAAATTTTGGAGATTATTAAGAAACTAAAATACATTTTAAAAGCGATACCCTTGGCATATATTTTTCCTTTTGTTTGTTTCTCTTTCAGGAAGTATTTTGGGGAAAAAATAGGACTTTATTTTGCGTGGCTGGGTTTATATACAGAATTCCTCATTCCATCTTCAGTTGTTGGGATTATTGTATTTCTTTATGGTTGTATAACCATCGAGAGCGACATTCCTAGGTAAGCTTCTCTATGAAGAGATTTTATTACTTGAAAGTTATGACTGCACTTCTTTCTATTGTAAGCCTTAGTGAGAAGAGATGCTTTTAATGAGTCTGAAGTACAGAGATGCAACATTAACAACACTTTGGGCACTGGAAATACACATCCACTGAGTAGATGAGACATTTGAATGACTAATTGTCATTTGTCTGCTCAGTATTGCAGATTCTGATATAAAAATGTTAGTAAGTCCACAGCATTATTTTAATAAGCATGGATCAAAGTATCGGACTACTTGTAAGTTCTTTTTTATGCCATCCAATTGTTTTCTGTGAATGAATATTTATGTATTATTGGGAAAGTTCAGAACTCACAGAAGTTAATGAAAATACCATGTCTTGGACAGCTTTTTTTCATCTTAGTATGTTGTGATTTTGTGGTGGTGCTGTTGTCAGTATTCCACATCAGAACAGCATGTGAACCAGTGGGAGTTAAAGAGTTAATGTTATGGTTCACTTTACTGCCTTTTATGGGTATTTTGAATATTCGAATGGGAGGGGAGGGGCGGCATTCCCAGAGGACTTGGTGCAGAAAAAGATAGGTGAAGGACCGGAGTGGATCCCAGCAGCTCTCCCCCTGGCCCCGCTCAGCTTGCGGTGGAAAAGGGCATGTGCTCTCCTTGCACTATCATGGGGACTCACACTTTGGGCACTCTGATCTCCCTCTCTCTCATTTTGTTTAATTTTTGTTGGATTTAGTAAATCACCATTCCTCCTCAGATCGTTGCTGTTGTGTTTCTTCTGTTGGACCCATCTGCTAGCTCTCTGCCTTTCCCCCTCTCCCGGAGCACGTGGCTCATGGCACGCCTTGCTGCGGGGCCAGGGCTTGCTGAATTGCACGACAAACTCCTATTACCCCTTTCTTTTTCTTTGCTCTTTTGTCTCTCCTATTTTTTTCCCCCAGGCCTATGCCCCTGCTGTCACGGACTTAGATCTAGGGATAACTTCGTGACATAGTAAAATCAAGTTATTTGCACAAGATGAATGTTCTCTAGCAGATTAGATATCTATAGAATTGATCTTGACAATTAGAAAAAAAGTTTAGTGTTGCTCTCTGTGTCCAGATATAACACTGCAAGGTGATAAAAAGAGTAACAAGATGGCAGAGCAGCAAAGTCTTAGGCTACAGCAAGTGAGGATCTGCTTAGATGTGACAGCATTAGGTGCAGAAATAGCAGGAAGAAACTCCTTTAGGAGGCCTGTAAGGTCCACAGATAAGCATGGATCTCCAGAGAGATACCCTTGCCTCAACTAACAACCCTTAAAAGGATCCTGGATCCTAGCTCCCCCTCTTCTGGTCACTTAGGTGCACCGCTTGCAACTGAGCTCCTCTGGGTTGGCCCTACTTTCCTACGAGGTGCTCAGTCATTGGTTCAAGCCATGACATAGCATTTCCTCTACAAATACATAACAAAACTGATTCTACTGAAAAGTGGTGTGACTTCACCTTGGTTACTGCATGCAGTTTTGGGCACCATAATACAAGAAAGACATTAAACTACTAGAGAGTGTCTAAAGGAGGGGTACAAGAGTCTAGAGAGCAAGACATATGAGAAGGATCCATTGGTTTGGTCAGCCTAGAGAAGATGAGATTGAGGGAGGCCTCATGGCTATCTACAGCTTCCTCGTGGGAGGAGAAGGGTGTCAGATGCTAGTGTCTTCTGTCTGCTGACAGCATCAGGACATGGAGTTTTCTCAGGAGAAAAGGGTTGGGTATTAGAAAAAGGTTCTTAATTGAGAGTGTGGTCAGGCTCTGCTAGAGGATTCCCAGGACAGTTGTCATGGCATCAACCCTGCTGAAGTTCAAGAAGCTTTTTAAACAACTCCCTCAGACATAATGTTTCAGTTCTGGGTGGTCCTGTGTGGGGACTGGTAGTTGAACTCAACAATCCTTTGATTCCCTTCCACTCAGGAATTCTATGATTCTATGAATATTGATGCAGTAAAGTCTACTTCACAGTGGGGGAAAAAAAAAATACACTATCTGGGACTGACTCTCGGTAGAGACAGCATACTGGCTTAATAGAGCTGTTGGTCACATTTGTTGCGGTAGTTCTTGCGTTCATTCAAATAACTGGCAACTTTAAAAGCAAATAACTCTGCAGTAGAACATTACTGCTGATAGGTAAGGATTAATACATCTAAGTTAGGTTGTATTTTCTTGTTCCAAATTATGAGCTGTGCTTGTCTGTGGGAGAGCTTGTGGTAACATTAAAAATGAAGTGAGATTTATCTCAAAGATATATCTGCAGTATCCTCTAATTCCTTTCAAAATAGAGCAATATTTTAATTATATGATAACTGCTAACAGCTGTATGCCATTCAAATTATATAATAGAAAACATACTGATAGTACAGTTTGAATAGCTCTTTCATTTGAAGTAATACAGAAAGTACTATCTAATGGTGGTTGATTTAGAAGTAGATCTTATCACAACTTACCAGCTGTCAATGAAAATGCTGCAAGTTTTACCTTAGGTCACAGTCTTAGATAAGGACATTTGAGGGTTTTCATGAGTCAAGTCATTTGAGTGAGACTGTGCAGGTATTAAGTTATTTCACATATAAACCTTATGAAAAAATTGAAAGCATATTCAGGATAGTCAAGTAAGGCTTGGTATATTAAAGAAATAGTGACAATGATTTTTAAATTATTTGTAGGTACTGAAGAAATGCATAGTAAATAAGGCTAGAAATTAAAGTGACCTTAAAGAAAATTTTTTTCTATTTGTTAGTCTCTTATATTGTGTTTTCCAGAGCATAGCTGAACAAATCTTGTAGAGTAAGGATGGAATGGAAATACTGCTTAGCAAATTAGTAAATAGGGCAGAAGTGAAATACTTAAGTTTTTACAAGATCTACAACTTTTATTTAAATTTGAAAATTAGATTAGCACTCTATACTAGAAAAATAAGGAGCTATTCAGCCAAAGAGCCCTGTAACTGTGGGAAAATTGTGTTGAGGACCCTGAAAAGTGAAGGAACTTCATTTTCTGAAACCACAGTGGACACAATATCTCAATACCCTTAAAACATATTTGTTTAGGTGCACTTTAAGAACTTAGCCAAAACTTTATGGTAAATAGTAGTACAGACCAGAATTTGTGTTAAGCCCTATCTTAGGTGAACACCCACTGCTATTATAAATATCCTTCAAAATAAAATGCAGGATGCAGACAAATCTCAAAGCAAATGGGAAATATAACATCTTTCCTAAAAATGAGACTCCTGGACAGTGTACAATGCCTGTGTCACTTCTACAACAACCTAGTGTATCTTCCTTGCAAGTGATATTGTAGATGTAATCTATGTCCATGACACAGAACAACTAAAATGCCTGCATGTTGGACCTGGCTTTTATGTAGAATCATGTGGCCAGTAATATGCACAAAATTGTGCAAAGTAATATGATATTTAATGTGGATTTTTGTCATCATATAAAAATTTGTTTTGTCAGGGGCAAATGAGATAAGAACCCATAGAATTTCCATTCCAGCTACTACCAAATTCTTTTTCTTTAATTAAAATCTGATCTATGTAAAATCATGTAGCTAAATGCAGAGATGGCAAATTCCACTTTGATTGTGTTTTAATTATTTTCTTCTAGTACTGTTAATCCCAATCTTTAGTGTAGTCTTCACAAAATCACTAATAAGGTATATATTGATTCATTAAATTGGATGCTGTTTTTAATTTTCTGTTGGGAAGGTATCAGTATTTTAATATTATAGAGGTTGGCAATGTGCTGTTAAGAGAGACAGAGCTGATGGGCTTTTCTTGCCTATTACTGCAAGCCACATATTGAAAATATCTTGTAATAGTTATGAATTGCTTCTTGATATCACTCTTGTACAACCCTTTTCTTACTCTAAGAACTCATGCTCTTATCATTCATAGCAAGGAAATGTGTGACCAGCATAATAACTTCACCATGTGCCCTCTCTGTGACAAGTTCTGTGATTACTGGAACCTCAGCTCTGCATGTTCTACAGCTCGTGCTAGCCACTTATTTGACAATCCTGCCACAGTCTTCTTCTCCATCTTTATGGCTCTCTGGGGTGAGTATGATTTCCAAAGCTTGATCGTTGGACTCTGTCTCACTCCAATTTATAGGAGGGAGAGGAGGTTCTTTTAATGTATGTATACCTGATGGTGAGATTAAGACACGATGGGTGAAGTGCTACTCCAATCAGTTTATTACAAATCCTAGTTGCTTTGGGATATGGGGAAGGAAAGACAGGTGATAGAAAAGAGATGGGGGGGGAAAAAAGCAAGGAGTCTTTGTAGAAAGCAAGAGAGATACCCACCACTGTGGGTCCAGCATGGTCTGTAGTGCATTTGTTGATCTCAGGAACTCACCCAGTCACTGCAGTGGATGGGAAAAAGCCAGGAAGGTTTGCAGCAAGCAGGCCTGGGGGGGTTCTTCCAAAGAGGTTTTTTTCCCATCAGGGTCATCTTCCATCAAAGATTTCTTTGGGAGTTCTTCCCCAAAGTCCTTAGTTTAGTGAGAGCCTTTTATCCCCCATTTCTCTTTTGGTTGTCTCCTTCTTTTCTCTCTGGTAGTGTGATGTATCTGGTCCAACAGATAGTGAAGGCACCACTCCCTGCTGGCTTGCCATGCACAAGCATTATTGTCTTTTGCAGTTATCAGCTCCTCCAAGCCACCTCTGAAAAAGACTACTTGTTTGCTTCTGCTTGTCTTGACAATCATAAGCAGAAGTACTCTGGCATAGTGACACCAGGAGCCACTTGCTCCCCTAGATAATTTGCAGTTCTCATTTAAAGTCTTTTCACCAGAAAGGCCTCACGAAGCAAGCTTTGAGACAAAAGAAAAACAGTTTTATCTTTCACAGACTTTTCATTGAAATTAAAGCTGCTACATGGCAGTAGAACATAGCAGTCTTACACAGAGTAGAATGATATTAGAGTGAGTGTAACGCATATAGCTTTTCAAAGTTGGCAAAGTTTCCTCAGAAGGCAAGTAATAGAATCTCTGTGCTGAAACTGGAAAAGGAATTATTACAATGCATTCTTTAGTCAACAGAAAGGTTTGAAATGAATGAAGAGTAGTTGGGTAGTCCAGGTAGGGAAACTGCATCTTTTCTCCCTCTATTTCCTTGTTTGATTTCTCTTCTTATCTTTGCCACGTTTTCCCTCATTTTCTATTGAAGTGGCAGTCCTATTAAGCTCTTCTGCATGTGGGACTGGAGTGTATTTGGGTTTTCCCATGGGGTATGCAACTAAAAGGGTTTAATTTAAGCCCTTCTACTTCCATGTGGGTCAACTTAGTGACACAATTTTATCAAAACATTATTGGATTCTGAGAACAAAGGAACTCTTATTCTTATTTTTGTATTTAGAATATATTATTTATGCAAGCTTGGTTTTCTTTAATAGCAAAAATACTCTGCCTCACTGAGGGGTCAAAACACTTCATGAACAGTGATGAATTCATTGTAGTATTGCTTCTGGCCTCACCTCAACCACTGTGCTTACATGTGTGTCACTGCTGGTGCTATGCCCTCATTCTGTCTAGATCTTGTTTACCGTGAAAGTTAAAGGTGTAATTGCTACTCTAATTTTTTTTTTTGTAATTTTCTTAATTTTAATTTTCTTATTCATTTTTCACAGAAGGAAATTTTAATTCTTAATATGAAATTGAGCAAACATTGCTCTATAGCTATAACTCAGCAGTGTGCTTTACTCTGTAACTCCATTTAAATTTCACAGCTTGTTTTAGAGAAGACTATTATCTTGGGGTAGAGCATAGACAGTGTTGAGTTTTTAGGAACTTGCAGACAGAATAGACTGTATAAATCGAAAGATTTTGTTTATCACTTCCTGAAAATCGTTCAACAGAAGCTTGATAATACATAATCACTGCTAGAGGGATTACAAATAAGATGAATTTACAGACTTGTGTCTTATGTTCCTGCTTCAGCTACCATTTGGAGAGTAGATTGGCAGATAATGGGCCACAGTTTACCTGTTGCCATGAAGTGGGTCTGGGTTTTCTGCTTATGTAAATTAATGCAAACTTTCTAATTTCAGAAATGCTAGTACATAGTGTAGTGATTATGTCTAGACAAATTTTTGCAAAGCTAAAAGTAAAGCTGTTTTTTGAAAAACTGGAAAAAATTCAGTGAGTAATAGCACCTTACAAAATAATTTTTTTTAGGCTATCTAAAATATTTTGAGTTTTCAAAACACAGTTAAAATAACTTTTGCGTATCATCTCTTCTGTAAAGAGAGACTAGAAACTTAATTGCTGAGCACCTGGATTTACATCCAGTATACTGACAGTCTTGTCTTTTATTTCTTAAATAATTAAAGGATTTTAGTACGGAAATATTTGATCACAGTGAACTGTGGCAATGGATAGTGTTTTGTAAGATTCAGATTGTTTTAATAGCAGTGGAACTCTTCGCACTGTTATCATGTAGCTCACATCAAGTGTAGATGCAACCGAAGGAAGCTAGATCTGAATCTCCATTCTTCTGTGTCTTGGGGAGTTATCTACAAGGTATTCAAAGTGATTTAAACACTGCTGTGAAGCAACTGAGAAGAGGAAAAGAACTATAAGAAAATGGAAAACAGTGTCTATAGTTGTTTGTTAATATTGTTTTTATATACCTGTTTGATATATTCTGGAATAATGTTGCTATAATTTTCTGGAAATAGGTATCCAGAAGCAAACAATAAATGCTATTCTAATAAATCCAGAAGTCTGTAAATTACGATGAGCTAGGCAAAGGAGTATCTAGGGGAAACAGCATTTATGAGAAGGTCAAGAGACTAAATACAAGACAGCAATACATGATCTGTTATTTCAAATTAATGAAAAAGGAAAAACAGAAGACTGAACTACTGGCCCATGCCTTTGGGCAAAACCCTAAGGTCATGTACTTACACAGTGCAAAACTATTCAACTATCCTCTAATAATGTATTTCAAATAAAGATTATTTTCATCAATACAGTAATGGATCATAATATACATATATGTAGTAATGACTGATTTCAGGAGTAAGCTATACCTACTTTGTTCTCATGTTTCTGACTGAAAGACTGTTTGGATAATTAGAGTGTGAATATTAATATTTAGACCTAAGTTTTGTTTCACTATATGCTTTGTGACTCATAAGAAATTAAGAGAGATGATGTTCTTGGGGTGGATATCGACAGATCAGAGTTCAGCTCCTGACAAGAATGTTCTAGTGCCTTTGGGCAATCTGTGGAGTCTCTTTTCTGTACTTGATTTGTAAAAAATACAGTAATTACTGTTTCTGTACTTGTACTGTGTTCTTTCTTTAGAATTGGAATGGAGATCTTTCTTATTTTTAAAGAGTCTAGAATAATGGGCTTCAAATATCAGATGGTGCTTACTACAAACATTCACAATAGTGAATTTATAATTCCCATTTATTTTTTTTAAAGCTACTATGTTCCTTGAGCAGTGGAAGCGTTTACAGATGAGACTGAGTTACTTCTGGGATCTGACTGGACTGGAGGAAGAAGTAAGTTTCTTCTCTCTGAGCTAATTTACTGTATAAATTATTCTCAGTCTGAGGATACTTTCTAATGAATGTTCTTCAGTTTGGTGCTAGAACTGGTATAGTTTTGAGTGTCAGTGTATCCTTCAGGAAATCGTCACGTATGTACTACCATTCGAATTTTAACAATCAGTGTTGAAAAGGACTGAAAGACGCCAGCAGTTCATTCCTTTTTGAAAATGCCATATGCCATTGTACAGAATATGATATCAGAACGAGGTTAATACCTTGTCATATAGATGCCACTTCATTATGTATAACAAAAATTCTCTGATATCAGTTGTAACATGTTAAAATAAAATAAGTTATATTTGCATCTAGGTCTGTCCTCTATCTATGATGCCATATTAAAAGCATCCTAAGCTTCATGTACTCACTCAGAGCTCTTTAAAGCAAGCAATATGTTTGATTACTCAAGAATATTTTTGAAATGCTTTGCAATAAACTGATAGGTCTTCAAACTGTACCTGAGTTGGATGAAAAGTGAGAGATAATAGTTTATTACTATTTAGAACATCCCAAGTACACTTCTAGTTTTATTCTCAGATATTATTTTGTGTCATAGTGTACTGTCTGTTTAAATTAGTGAATGTCATCAGAGGATTAATTTCAAACTCTGACTAAAAAGAGAGGAGCTACTAGCCCTGAATATCCCTTAATATCCTCTAAATACTGTAACTATGTGTTTGCATTACATATGCCATACTGATAGATGAAATAGGGTCAGATTCAGCATCATGCTGCTCAAAATGCAAAGTAGTTTAGAACTGCAGCAATTAGATTCTCTTTTATCACTTTTAGCAAGCTGTGTACCTTCAAAGAATAATTTGTTGTTGATTGCTCTCTTTGTTGACTTAAAGAAATGGATTCAAATTCTCCTATCAGATCAAGGCAGTCCTACAACTCCCATTCCAGGAATCTGATCACATTTTATTGTGTTCCAGCAGAGTTCCTTTAATATCAGACCACATAAAAAGCTAGAACAGGGCCACTTTCCAGACCTGTTTCTTAAGCTCAGCTCAGATTGAAAGTAGAGCTCAAATGAATGAGAAAACTAAGATGAGTTATGAGCTTTAGTATGGTTGTATCTTCCACTGTTGTAGAGTTTTTCAGATAAGAATTACTGGATAAAATGAAAAAATAACATAGCAGACAGTAGACCTCAGTGTTCCTCCTATCACTGTCCCAAAATGCAGCCTTCAGCACCCTTTTTAGCATGAGAGAGACCTCTAAAGTATTCCTTCTCTTGATTACGTTATTACAACCTGTCCTATTTTGCCTCTAGTTTCTCAACATTTTTACTGCTCCCTGTTCAATGATGAAGTGGACAATACCTTCAGATTTTAAGGTGTAATACAAACTCTGTACAACAGTAATCAAAAATTATTGCTTGTCCTATGTGGAATGTCATACTATCAGCTGAGAGAACAGCAATCTTGTACTGATTACATTACGAACAGAGGAAGGAGAGAGCAAATCCTTCTTTACTCTGCAATGTGCTTGATGAACCCTGCAGATTTTACTGAATTTCAAGTTAATCCCTTACACTGCAAAATACTGAGGTTTCACACACACTGTTTGCAAAATGCTGTGAAAGGATCTATAGATTTGTGAGCCATGTGATGAAGAGTTCTGAAGTGTTGAAGTTTGGTGTACAGGAACCATGAGATCAGCAAGAATCCTTTGTTTATGACAAATAAAGGAGTTCCAGACATATCTCAACACAAGCTGAAGAATTAGGAGTGCAGAACCATAAAAAAAAAAAAAGGCTGGAGAGGATTGTGAGGGGCTGTCCCTTGTGTGTGGTTGGATCAATTCTATTTAAATCATTATAAAAAGATGTTTGTCTTATTTGTCCTTAAGGAAATCTGTAAGTGAAGATTTCAATTCCTCCTTCAGCAATCTGTTCTGATTCTAATTCTTCTCTTACTGCTGATAAGCTTTTCCTAATGTCTAATTTAAATCTACTTCCTTGTTCATTATCACTTGTTCCTTTATGCAAAGATAAAGAGATTATTCCATCCTCAGTGAAATTCAACATATTGTTCTCTCTTTTTCTTTTTTTTTTTATGAACTAGCCTCTGCTTGTTCAGTTTTTTTTTCCTTAGATTTTGTTTTCTAGATGTCTTTTTGTTCTCGTTCTGTTCTGACATCTTCTACCCGATCCAGATCTCTTGTGAAAAGAATGGACATTTGAACTGACATTTTACTTAAACAGGAAGTCAGAATATCATTTTGTCATTCTCTTGGTATAAATGAAGAATTGAAAAAGTTAGATCAGATTTGTTCACCTTTTATCCTTTAAATTAATGGAGATGAAGATAAATTTGTCCCTAAGACAGATGTTGACATTGTGTTTCATCAGTGTGCTAATCACTTCAGGCAGTGAAGTGTTTACAGATGACTTGATATACTGATAAAAATCATGGTGGAACATGGAAAATCATGTCTGATCAGGCTAGGCTAGAGGGAAGTAACAGGACTCTGAGGAACACTCAGGATCACTTAACAGAGTGTGAAGGAAAGGGGCAATATGTTCAGGAGTTTTAACAGTTTTAAGACCAGATGGGATTAAGTTATTTGTTATTAAAAGTCTATTGGTAAAGGGAAGTTATGAAACCAAAACATGAAGATGATCATAAGAGTTGATGAGTTTAGAAGAGCATTGTGAAAATTATATTGAAATAGATGTGTTCTGTGTAATTCTTGTGGACTCTTGACTATAAAAATTTCAGTAAAATTACTTTCTTTAAACATGCTAGGCTAAATCTTTTGCTTCAGAAGAATAACACAAGAGATTCATTTAGCAATAGCAGTTTAAGGAAGCAGACTTCTCAAGGCTTATATGCATATGTGCATCTGGCAGCTGCACAGATTTAGAGGATTTGTGGTTTCTACATCTCAAATCCACATAAATAACAGATGTCATTGAGTACTAGACTGCTAGATGCGTAACCGTCTTGAAAAGCAGTTGAATGATTAATAACTAAATGGGAGAGGAAAAGGAAAAAAAAAAAAAGGACTAGAACCATGAAAACAGATCACATGAATCTTCAAAATACTATGAAAGCACTCAGTGCCTAGTGTTCCAGATGTGTATCTGTGAAATCTAGTGCAAGTTCTGCATTTATTTGTCTGTTTTTCTGTTTGTGTAATAAAAAATGTAGCTGAGGAAGATGTATGAGAAACTCCCTTTAACTTGCAAGAGAAAAAGGGTAAGGAAGTACTGAGAAACTCTAATTATATGGAGAATAGAAACTACTGGCTTCCCATGAATCTTCAGAAATTGTATTTCTAGGACCCAGTATGTTCCTGCTTCAGATTTTCTGGGTGGAGAGATTGAACCTTATTTTGCCAAGAGTCATTCAGAATGAAAAGGTAAATATGATAGATGAAATTTTAGAACCTGGAACAGAGGTTGGAATAACAAATAGACAGAGAAGTCCATACTAATTGAAATGCAAGTGAGAGAAGGCATTATTACTCAAATAATCATGCTGTTATACTGTTTCAGTATGGGGAGAAATTTAGCTGTCTGTCTTTGTTAGAAACATATCCGGGAAGTTACAATTTTAAGTTTAGATCCTCTGCTCTGTAAAATAATTATTTTCTCTTTCTTTGTGGATTTCAATTTCCAAGTTTCTTTTCTCTTTTTCTGTTTGACTTTTAACAGGTATTTATTAATCCTTAAGGAAAACTGTAAGACACTGTGGATTATAACTGAGGTTATATAAAATAACAAGGAAGGTAGGCTGGATAATAGAATTAAATATCAAGCAGCCTTGTGGATATTAATTATGCTTACAGATATATCCTGTTTTCCCCTCATTTTGGGTCACAGTTTAATTTGAATTTCTCTTCTAAATTTTTGTAAATTTTTAATGAGATGACTGATTTGATGTTTTCAGCTTGTCTTTTGCATTGCAAAGTATGGAGGCAGACTCTTTTTAAGTTTTAACAATGCCTACTAAAACAAAATGTCTAAGACATCTTTTATTTGCTTAAAAACAGGAGTGAAACAGATTCGAATGAAATAACTAATCACAGAATCACAGAATCATAGGGGGTTGGAAGGGACCTCCAGAGATCATCGAGTCCAACTCCCCTGCCAAAGCAGGTTCCCTACACCAGGTCGGACAAGTAGGTGTCCAGGAGGGTCTTGAACGTCTCCAGAGAAGGAGATTCCACAACTTCCCTGGGCAGGCTGTTCCAGCGCTCCGTCACCCTCACTGTAAAGAAGTTCTTGCGCATATTTGTGTGAAACTTCCTATGCTGCAGTTTCTGGCTGTTTCCCCTTGTCCTGTCTCCACACACTGCTGAAAAGAGTCCGGCCTCGCCACTCTGCCCCCCACACCTTAGA
>JAOWBP010000001.1:62671711-62695771 GCA_028571105.1 Tragopan temminckii | reverse complement strand
TGTCACAGGCAGGAGGAAGAGGAGGGAACTAGAGACAGAAGACATCATTTTTCAGATTTACTACTTCCGGTTTCTACCAAGAGACAAGAGATCTAGAATTATGCAGATATTCAGTTCTTTCAAAGAGTACCTTTGTAAGAAAAGTACTAGCTTGAAGTCTTTGGCAGCCTGTGTACATCTGCCTTACTGGACCTTGTGCTAACTCTGTTTAAACGACACATCCTGACTTTCTGGGGCACTCAGGAATAAGAATCTCCTGGGTAGCGATCAGTATTTCAGTTGTATCTCTTTACATTCGGCTTTGCATTCAGCCCTTTCCTTCCCAGATTCCTGAATGCAGATCATAGAAGACATACTCTTTGTAGAGAAAACTGTCTAATGCTGTAGCGTGGTTGACTTTGTAGGAGTAAAGGAAGAGGGGACTAAGCCTCTAAATAGTTTCTAAGCTTACCTGAAGAAATGCCAAATACTTGAAATGCGATGGTGAAATTTTAACCTTCCTTTCTTCAAATGAGGTGTTTGACAGTACCAATCTAATCAAGTTTACCTATAATCTAGTTTAACCTTCTCCACCTTTCCCTTGAAGTGATATTGAATAAAGAATGGATTTCTTATACAGACTTTTATTCCTAGGTATTTCCTTGGGTGTCATGCTTCCTTTAAGCCTGACCAGGCCTTTTTAATTAGCATGCAGTCTCTTGTGTCTGAGACTAATGAATGGGGAAATTAAAAATTTGGAATATTTTGAAGAGACAAGTGATGATTAAAAAAAGAAAGCCATGATGTAATGAAAATATTTGCATGCTTTTACAGGTCTGACAGACTGCATTGAAATGAGCCTTTCTTGATGCTCACCTGCAGAACTGAGAAGTTTAGTGGGAACCTAAAGAACACACGTATCACCATATTATGCCCTCTCATTTATACGTAGGACTGTACCTAAAGTAATACCTCCTTTTTATATTGGCCCACAATGTCAGAGGTGAATGTTGGTGGTATGAATGTAGAGGTTCAACCTTCCCAACAATATTTCATTAAATTTTGTTGCTGTGTGACAGATAGCAACAGAGGGGTTGCTTTTGGGATTGGAAATCATTATGACCACTACATTGTAATGCTGACTAAGCTGAAGGCTCAAACTTTCAGATTCAGGTTGGGAAGAAAACAACCTTTTACTTGCAACACAATAACACCAGGATCTATATCAGTTTGAAGACTCTGGAGCATGTGGCTAATCTTGGCTGCGCTGTCCTACTCTATACACTGTGTAGTCTGGGTTTACTGCCTTCTGACTCCATCTGTTCGGACTAATAGAAGACGGACTGCACATGCAAGATTACCCTAACAACAATGCTTTCACATCAGCTGTGAAGAAGAGGGTCACCTTCACTTGTGCAGTTTTATGAGGGCAGTAAGAAGGCTCTTGTTGATCCCTACAGAAATGCATAGCTAATGGTGGTGAGAAATAGCATTTTGTAGCTGAGGATTTGCTCTATCAAATAGTGTTATTGTGTGTTTTGTGTAGTTTCCATGGAAATAAACAGGAGACATTACATTTTGAGGGACCTACACACTTGCAAAGAATAGCTGTACTGTGTATAATGCTTTCCTGCATAGTCTTGGTATAACTATGTGGTGAAGCTGCTGTAACAGATTTCTTTGTTGCAGCTGCTGGAATGGAAAATAGATTAATTTCTATAACCTGAAACAGAAATTTTATGGTTTCTTTTGTTTGTTTGGTTGGTTTTGGTCATATGAAAAACAAACAAACAAACACCTTTGTCTGTTTCAATTAAGTAGATGCTTTCAGAGTACAGAAATTTGGAGACAAGTATGCTCAAGGCAGATTAGATGAGAAGCCTTGAGTGCAGCAGGGACACAAAGTTTGCTGCAGTAAAAGCCACTTCCCAAAGGTGGCACTTCGCCATGGGATCCAGAGAGATTGTGCGGAAGTTGTTCAAACTCTTAAGTTGTTGAGGTGACAGAAAGATGGAAAGAAGACAACTGTCTTTCAAAGATATAGTAAGTGGTATAAGAACACTTAAGCGCTTTCATTTTATCCTCTTATTCAAAGTTCTGTGTTTAATAGCTTGTTCTAGCTTGTAACGTAATAAATGCCATCTTTAGAGATCAAAACATAAGTAGAGAGTTTCTTATGCTTCTTTTTTTTTTCCTGTAAGGTAAAAACTTCAAGCTTAGATCAACTCAGCAAATGTTTTTCCCTTTCTAGACTATAGCCTGAACATGATTATACATCACATTTGACCTATATTCAGTAATTGTTCTTGTCTTTTGAGATGGTCCTCCAAAAGTTCTTTGCTTCATGCATCACTAAGATTCTCCTTTTTCACTAGTGTTAGGGATACTCATCTTGAGTAGCTCAAAAGATTTCTTCAAGCATTCACAGAATCATAGACTCATAGAATGGCTTAGATAGGAGGGGATCTTACAGATCACCAATGTTCCAATGCCCCTGCCATGGGCAGTGTTGCCGACCACTAGATCAGGTTGTCCACAGTTCCATCCAAACTGGCCTTTGACAGCTTGAGATTGAGGCATCCACAATTCCTCTGGGCAACATGTTCCAGTGCCTCACCGCATTCTAAGTAACGAAATTCTTCCTTATATCTAACCTAATTTTTCCCTCTGTTACTTTCAAGACAATCCTCCTTTTCCTGTCACTATCAGATAGTGTAAAAAGTCAGTCCCTCTCCTGCTTGTAAGCTTCCTTCAAGTACTGGGAGGCCAAAGTGAGATATCCCCAAAGCCTTCTCTTCCGTACGCTAAACAAGTCCAATTCCCCCAACCTTTTTAATAGGAGAGGTGCTCCAGCCTTCTGATCATCTTAGTGGTCCTCTGGATCAGCTCCAAGAGCTCCATAGCCTTCCAGTACTGGGGACCCCAGGCCTGGACTCAGTACTTCAGATGGAGCCTCACAAGGGCAGGGTAGGAGGGGACAAACACTTCTCTCACCCTACTGGCTAACCGTCTTTTGATGTAGTCGAGGATACTGTTGGCCTTTTGGGCTGCAAGAGCACATTGTTGGCTCATGTCCTGCTTTTTGTCCAACAGGACCCCAGCCCTTCACTTGCAGGGCTACTCTCAGTGTGTTTTTCTCCCAGACTGTACTCATATCTGGGACTGTCCCAATTCAAGTGCAGTTAGTCTTGTTAAACCTCATGAAGTTCTCATGTGCCCACTTTTTGAGCCTGTCCGGGTCCCTCTGGATGGTGTCCCTTTCTTGTATTTTCAGCTGCACCACTCAGCCTTGTGTCATCAGCAAACCTGCTGAGAATACACTTGATATCACTGTCTACATGATTAATAAGGATATTAAAGAGCAGTGGTCTTAAGACAGACCCTGGGGGATATCACTCATCAGTTGACAACAACCCTTTTGACAGTGACCTCCTAGCCTGATCTAGATGTGAATGTTCCTGTTCATTGCAGGGGAATTGGACTAGATGACCTTTAAAGGTCCCTTCCAGTTCTAAGGATTCTATGATTCTATGAATTATTTTTCTACCTAGTAGTCCAGTCTTCAAATCCATATTTCTCTAATTTGGAGATAAGAATGTGGTGCAAGACCATGTCAAAGACCTGGCGGAAGTCCAGGTAGATGACATCTGTTGCCCTTCCTTTGTCCACCAATGCCATCAGTCCATCATAGAAGGCCACCAGATTAGTCAGGCTTAATTTGTCCTCAGTGAAGCCGTTCTGACTGTCTTGGATCACGTCCTTTGTTTTGTGTCTTAACATCTCTGCCATGAGGAATCATTGCCTGAACTTCCACACAAAGGAGGTGAAGCTCACAGGCCTGTAATTCCCAGGTTTAAATTTTTCAAATATGATGGAGAGCTACTTGGAGGGCATAATTTCCCATCAGGATGAGGGCTTGTGAGTGCACCATCTCTTGTACCTGAAGGTTGTCAACAGGTTCCCCTTGATCACGCAGCCCCCAATCTCTAGATGACTTATTGGTCTGGTCCCTAATTTTAACCCACAATTTCTCAACATGTTCTTGACTGTTTCTTGGAGGCAGCTCTTCACAGTCTATCCATTTCTTAACATAGAGGGCAACATCTCCTACCTTGTTTATCCCTTCTACAAAGTTCGTAGCTCTCTGTCATGATATTCCAGTTATGTGAGTCATCTCACCATGTTTCCATGACAGCAATATGGTAGTTTTTCAATTGCACCATGGTTTTCAGTTCTTCCTGCCTATTTCCCATACTGTGTGCTTTGGTATAGAAGCACTTCAGGTGGACTTTTGGCCACATTACTTTCTTGAAGGAACCCTTCCAAAAACCTTTAATCAAATCTAAGGTTTTCCCCTGCTGCTTCCTAAAGTGACAGTGTTGCCTCACTTTTCTATATTACTCAGCAGTACATACCCTTCCCACAAGAAATCTAGTTTGAAGCCGTGGTGATAGGCCCAACCAGCTTGCTTCCTAGTATATTCTTGACACTCCTGGTCAGTTGTGTCCTATTCCACCCATGTCAACATTCCCT
Source organism: Tragopan temminckii (assembly GCA_028571105.1). Classification (NCBI taxonomy): domain Eukaryota; kingdom Metazoa; phylum Chordata; class Aves; order Galliformes; family Phasianidae; genus Tragopan; species Tragopan temminckii. The sequence goes on along the minus strand of JAOWBP010000001.1, from coordinate 62,691,259 downwards.
GTTTATTGAAAGTGTGCCCTAATCATAGAAGTCAAAGCTCTGGACATGACACCATCCATTCAGCCATTCATTCAGCTGGTCTGTTCTCTTCCTTCTGCCCTAATCCCAGCCTCCAGTTTGGGAGGGTTGAGGAGAGCACTACCTGCACTCCTGATCCCTTCAGCGTATCCCCAAGGAATGTAAAATCCTTTTTGATATTTTTTAATTTCGTAGTTGCAGCCTTGTGTGAACCAGCTTGAAAGACTAAGTGTAGTCCTCTGTCTTTATATACCTCATATCCTCTTCCTGATGTCCCGAATGCAAGCCCCTGGCAGGCAGCAGACCTATCCAGAGAGATTATCTGGGTAGCAGATGGGTGCCTCAGTGACTCTCAGCACAGACTCTCCAATTACTAAGAACTTTTTTTAGTAGCATTAGTTGTGACTTGAGTTCTTGTTTGGATCTTCTTAACATAGTTGTCCTTTTTGTGGTTCTGTACCACAGTTCATACCTTCTTTTCTTTCCATCTCCAGAGCTTCATGTCTGTTGATTAGGGAGACTTCAGGGGTAAGGGGAGGGCTTCTCCTTCTGCCCTGAGCAGGGACAAGGGTCCAGACTCTCTTCCTGCACAAGTTTTACCTCTGTCAGGCTGGAAGCCTGCTTACTTTCTTCCCCTTGCTGGAACCTAAGGCAGGACTTTATTCTGTTTTCCTAGGATTTTGTTACTTCTTTTGCATAGAAAGTAGGATGATGATATTGGAAGTGCTTGGACAATATTTGGTTTTCATGAATCGTCATATGGTAGGAGGAAAATAACAACACTTCAAATACATTTGCTTATTGATTTTTACAGCTGTGTAGGGCTGATTATGATTCTATTTCTATGATGTTATACATTATACGTGTACTTGCTTCTAGCATAACTATGAACTGCTGCCAGCTTTCCAAAAGCAGAATGCTTTCAATAGAGGAGTTGATATGATCCAAACATTAATATTTCCTTTTTATCTTAGTGTGTGTAGGGATAAGGATATTTTGCATGTGCCAAGGGAGAAATTTATTGCTAATGCCTGTCTAGAGTGTCTGCCAAGGGTTTTGCCAAAATATTTCAGAATGTTGTGTATTTGACTACCATTTGTTTTCTCTTAAGGACAAACATTCTGATTACTTTCTGCTGGACACTGAAGCACATAGGTTTGGAATAAACTGCTAATCTTAACTGACATTTTATGGAGGAATTGTGTTCACTTCCAAATACTGGAAATAGAAGAGCTGTAAAAGTTCTAACTCTCGAGATCATGTAGTGGTCTTCAGGTGATGTAATCATTAGGTAGGAATGCAATTGCTGAAGCCCTTAGTAATAAGGGTTCTCTGTGATACTGCTGTGTCCTTGAATCTTGCTGTATCTTTCACCAGATTTCTTTATTGCAATCTTTAGAACTCAGCACTTCTTGCCATGATACATGCAGCTTTCCATCATAGCCATGGATTAGATGAGAATTCATTGATTTAACTCCTGCAAAGATGAGTTGTTTCAAACTCAGAAAGATGATCTTACTTATTTAAAAGAGGAAGGACAGAAACACTAGTATTTGGTTCCACAAAAAATAATGTAATGTTAGTCAGTGGAGAGCAGGAGTTTCTTAATCACAAACTTTTGTAAATGTATTTTTTGTGTTTGTGTATCGGTAGGGATCCATGATTCTGATCATTATCAAGCTTGGACTTCCCAGATATTTTCCTTCTCAGTCACATACCTCTTTTATATTATGATGATAAAGTAATCAAAACTATCTTTACATCATACTAGTTCACTCAAGAAAAAACACATATAGAAATGAACTTTTCTATGAAAATGTTTACCATAGCTGGATACTTCTATACTTCTGTGTTAGTAGATACTCATCTACATGATTTTGATCATTTTCAGTAAAATGTCTCAGTCTTTTATGTGATGTCATCAAATGAAATCAATAATCTTCTCTGTTTTTCTTTTTTTTCTTTTTTTTTTCTTTTTTTAGGTATTAGCACATTAATAGCAAACAACGTTTATGATGCTGCATACCCACTTCATGATGTATGTATATCCCAATAAAAATCTAGTTCTCTCATGATATCACTCAATAGCATGAAGGATGTCCCAAAATCAATGCCTCCTGTTTTATTATGTTGGCCCACTACATCAGAGGCAGATGTTAGTGGTATGGCAATAGAGACTGAGCACTGCTTCCAATATTCCATTACATTTTTTTGCCTTGTGGCAGAAGGCAGAAGAGGGCCAATCTGACAAAATGATGTCTGACATGGCAGTATATATGAAGCAACAATGTGGAACTGAATTCCTCCATGTGGAAAAAATTGCACCCATTGACATTCATTGACACTTACTGAACATTTAATGGAGATGAAGCAGTGGATGTTAGCACAGTGAGGAGGTGGGTGGTGTGTTTCAGCAGTGATGACACTGTGAAAGACAAGCCACATTACAGACAGCCATGCAGATTATTATAAATGTGGTATTCAGGCTCTTGTTCACTGCTGGAAAAAAAGCATAGCTAGTTGTGGTGACTATATTTAAAAGCAGTGTTTTGCAGCTGATAATTTGCTCTATCAAATAATGTTATTGTGCTCTTTGTATCTTTTGTAGTTTCCATGGAAATAAATAGGAGGCACTACTTTTGGAGTGACCTATGTACATAGACTTTAAAGATTATTTCCTGTGACAATGCAAATATACTCTATTATTTTTAGTGTGCAGTTCTAGCATTAAAACCTTTGTAGAAATATGTTTCAGACTGTGACTTAAAAGTAAAATCTACATTGTATTAGTAGCTGAGCAATCTATTATTGAATTTACTGTTTTTACTTTACATTTTCTTTTTCTAGGGTGGATATGAATATCAAAATGATGACATGAATGAAAGAAAGGTACAGTACTTTACAAAATTAGTGAATTAGTGTAATGTTAGGTTTAATTTGCTATGTTAATTAATGTCCGAAATGTCAAACAAATGCTTTTTCAATACATTTAACACTTACTACATTGCTTATTTTTCTGTCCTTTTGCACAATAAAATTTGTTTGTAAGACCTTCTATCACATTTCATTAAGTGTTTCAGTGAATTTAACTTTATGTAAATATCTTGAACTGCTTCAAGTTTTGCTCCACATGCACAGAGAATATTTTTCAATCTATTGAAATGCAAAAGTAGTTCAATAATTTACATGATTATTCTCCTTCCATAACCAAATGATGCTATAGATGAGTAATTATGAAACTAAAACATAATTGTATTATTCATTTTATTGTACATTTATTTAAATTATATACAATCTAAAAAAATCTGCTTTCAGTTAATTCATAAAGAAAATGGTTCTAGCTGTCAAATGACTTGGAAATATATCACCCACCATCTGGCACAAGAGAAATGAATGCATGATCTCTTCAGACTATATTTAGTACATATACTTACTATTAGGAATGTGTAAAAACACTTAATTAATGGAATCTGCTAAGAGACATTCCATTCTTTACTGTTTGTATTATTTTCCTTGACATTCAAACAATAAGAATGTAAGTAAGGAGGGAAAACTATGGGGAAATGGAAAAGGGAAGGATGAAGAAAAAGAGAATGTCTGGAGGCCTAAAGTATTTGCTGTATTAGAAGTTAAGTTGCATGGACTCATGGTAACTTGAAAATCATTTCATAAACGTTTTTGAATCTTTGATATTACATGTTGGCATCTGTTATGTGAAGGAGAGTTAAGAAAATGCCATTTACTTGGCTGAATACTCAGTGTAGTTTCTGGGTGTAATTGCCACAAGTTATGATTATTTGAACTCTTGAAATTAAGAATGAGTTCATAGATCATACAAGTAAATTTGATTTCTTCAATATCGGATAGGTAAAAATCTGAAAACATAATCTTTATTGTTTTTGTTAAATAGTGTTAATATTCAGCCATGAGATGTCTTCATGAGACACACACAATTTCGTTTACTATTTAGACAAAATTAGAAAGCAAACTATGCAGAAGCTTGTGTACTTATGTCTATAATTTTGAACCTTTTGTTTGTGAAGAAATTGTGTCTGAATAAGCATAGTGGTTTCATGTGCAACAGGAGGAGAGAAGAAGGGGGAGAAGACCTCCCTGGCCCTTTTCACTCTCCCATCCCCATTTGGTGAGAAGAAAAACAAAAATGACTCAACTAAGATAGGGAGAGATATGAATTTACTACAAATGGTAAAAGAATGTAAGATAATGATATAAAAAAGACTTACAGGTAATAAATCAAACAAATGGGAGAGAAAGGTGTTTCAACTGTGCTGCGACCACTCTGCCCAGATGTAAAGAAGAGTCTAGTTCACCTCCACTACCTGGAACTGGAGATTATGTGGGAAGTACTGGAGACTCCTGGGAACTGTAGTCTGTCTCTTCTCACTGTATCTTCCTCTTGGAGAGCCAGATTTCATGTAAGAATAGCTGACACTACCAGTACTTAAGACTCAGAAAATGAAGCTTCCTGGCATCGTGTTCCAACACTAAGCAGCTTGCTGCATGGTGTCATGATATGGAATACTGATAAAACCAGGAGAAAATGTGCTAATGGTGATATATTAAGGGACTCTGAAAGTCAGATGCATTGTATACTTCTAAGATTAGTACATTTTTTAGAGAGAAGGAGGGTAAATGATCAGTAGACAATGTAGGAAGATTGAGTAATGTGAGAGAAGGGGAAAGAGGGCCTAGAAGCACTAATGCCTAGAAAAGTATTCACCCTACTACTTGTATTTTGTGTTGCCTTCATTTTATCCTGTCCAGTAGACTCAGCTATGTAGTGTTAAATATTAAAAATATAAAAGGGTCTTTCCAGAATTAATTAATTAATTATTCACAAGTTTCTGCTGGCTAGACGTTGAATCTGTTGTAGTATTTCTATGCATAACATCATCTGTTTTCTATCTGAATCTAGTAGTCTCAATGTTTTATTTCCTGAAAGGCCTTGATCAGATTTAAAGGAAAGGGGGGCATTTTTGTGCTTTATTCTTCTATCTCTATTTATTTTGCCATTTTAACTTGTCTGCATCTTCCATTTCATGGTCCTCCTCTGGACCCGTCCCAAGAGTTTCACATCTTTCCTGTACTGGGGTCCCCAGACCAGGATGCAGTACAGCAGATAGTGTTTTATGAGTGCAGAGTAGAAAGAGACAATCACCTCCTTGTCCCTGCTGGCCACCCCTCTTCTGATGGAGCCTAGGATACCATTGGCCTTCTCAACTGCTGGCTTGCGTTAAGCTTTTCATCCACCAGGACCCCCAGAATCTTCTCTGCAGGGCTGCTCACAAGGTGTTCTTCTTCCAGTCTGTGTACATATCTGGGATTACTCTGACCCAAGTGCAATACCTTGCTCTTTGCAATATTGAACCTCATTAGATTTACACAGGCCCACCTTTTATATTTGTTGAGGTCCCTCTGGATTGCGTCCTTCTAACCTGTTAACTGCACCGCTCAGTTGGTGTCATCAGCAAACTTGCTGAGGATGCACTCATGCCATTCAAGGCCCATTCATACACTTCTTGTCACCGGTCTCCACCTGGATATAGTGCCATTCACCACAGCCCTCTGTCTACAGCCTTCCAACCAATTCTTTATCCACCGAATAGTTCATCCCTCAAATCCATATCTCTCCAATTTAGAGATAAGGATGTGGTAGGGGACCATGTCAAAGGCCTTGCACAAGTCCAGGTAGTCCGGTTACCTTCCCTTTGTCCACCAATGTCGTCACCGCATCATAGAAGGCCACCAGACTGGTCAGGCAAGAACTTACTCAAGAAAGCCATGCTGGCTGTCTCAGTTCACCTGCTCATACCTCATATGCTTTAACATTCCTTCTAGGAGTATCTGTTCCACGATTTTCCCAGGCACAGAGGTGAGGCTCACTGGCCTGTAGTTTCCCGGGTCCTTCTTCCTCCCTTTTTTGTTAATGGAAGTGATGTTTCCTTTGTTCCAGTCCCCAGGGACTTTGCCCAATAGCCAAGACTTTTCAAATATGATGGAGAGCAGCTCAGCAACCACATCAGCTAGCTGTTTTAGGACCCTGGGATGCATGCCATCCAGCCCCGTAGACTTGTCTCATTCAGTCTCATGAGGTGATCTCAGACTTGCTCTGCCCTAACAGCAGAGGGGGATTTACTCCCTCAGTTACCACCTAGAGGTTCAGGGGTACAAGCTTCAGGGACGTGAGAAATACAAGAATCCAGCCTTCACTCCTGGCTGGAGTGAAGACTGAAGCAAAAAACTCATTTAGTACTTAATTCCTAATCTCCTCTCTGCAAGTCCAGACAGCATCCCTGTATTCTCCCCAGGTGATGTGCCCTTGTTTCCAGTCAGTTCCAGCCAGTCAAATCCCTTCTTCTTCCTCAGTCTAGCCAGCAGGTCCTTGACAAGCCATGCCAATTTCCTGCCTCCCCTGACTGCTTTCTTATTCTAAGGGACTGAGAGTTCTTGTGCTCTCAGAAGGGCATCCTTTTGTGCTGCTTGTAAGTGGTAGGCGAGTTTGGAGTTCCAACACAGAATGTTTAAAGTTGTGTGTGCATGAGAGCATGAGGAGAGAAGGAGGTATATATAGTGTCCACTGGACACAGTAGTCTCAATAGTTGCAGAAAAGTCTTGCCACATTTCTTACATCTTGGTATGTCTTTACTTATCAGCTTAGCAGTTTTGAACTCTTCTTGGCTCACTTCACCTTTTAGCTGAAAACACTGTATATGGTACCTGCTTGTGGTATAATTCCAGACATTAAATAAATTACATTAAAGAAGAATTTTAGTCTAGGAGTATAATTGTTTCTTTCCAAAGATTTTCACGAGGCTATGGCATTTTTTTCCTTCTCTTTAAACACTTGTTTTTAACATCACAGTCTAATAAATATGATGTGGAGGAAGTAGGTATATGGAGAAAAGGCTTGTTTACCCCATACTTGAATTTCTGGCATGATTGAAGTCTTCTACAGCTGTTCAAAAAATGTATTTGAAAGTTTGTACTGAATTACAGAAAACTGTGTATTTTTTTTTTCCATTTATTTAACTTTTTGACAATGTCTATAAAAACAAACAAGAACAGTTATCTCAATTTAATTTTTGTTTTGTTTTGTTTTTATTATTTAGTTGCTGTATCGAGAATGGGCAAGATATGGAGCATTTTACAAGTTTCAGCCAATTGACCTCATAAGGTAATATGGACTTACAAGGACAACAGGAGACCCTGTTCTTATCTGATACAGATTAATAGAGTTCCTGTAGTTACTTCAGCATATGAAATCTTGGATTGATTGATACATAAGTAAAATTTCTCCCTGCTTTTCTGTACTTCTGATGATACCTTTCTTTCTGTATATCATGTTATCCTAAAGAAATATAATATTTCTGATTACTTTCATGAATTTTTATTGGATTGTGATCAAAGCTGTCAATAACCAGAAGCAGTTTGTGAAAGTATTTGTCAGTTTTGAAATTGATTTATTTTAATTCTGATTTTACAAATTTTATTTATATGAAAACATCCATGTGTTCACAGTGTTTTTGCTATTTGAATTTGAATTTTAAAATTTATGTCATGCTTCAAACAGAGAAGTTAGGCTTAAATATAGGCAAAGCAAAACCGCCACGCTTCTTAAGGAACTTCCACCATATCTATTAAAACATAAATAAAAGGAAAAAGGAAAAAATCCCACAGTATTTGTTGTATATAAGAAATACTAGATTATAAAAAAATAAATGTACTGTGATATTAGCAAACAGTGAAAAAAATACATCTGTTACTTGATATTTTTTCTACTTAAGAAAAGTGTTTATTTCTGAGTAATCAAACTGCAACTGGTCTTTATTACACAATCTACCCCAAAGTGATTAGCTGCAAGAGCTAGTGTTAGTAATGTTGAGAAGTAATAACATTTACAAAATATAATAATTATGTTTTGAAAAGTCAAAGTCCTGAATATAATTTATCACAGACTGAAGTATTAAATTTATGACGTGCAGAATTGAATGTTATTGACTGTGAGATGTTTCACATTGGCAAATGGAAGGGAGACTGTTAGATCTTAGTGAAGTTCTGCAAGACAGAAATTTCCCTTTTTGCCATAATATTTCTGTGCAGAATTTACATACTTTTTGACAATAAAACAACAAATCCTATACACTACAAAAACTAGAACAAATCCTATAGACTTTTATATACATGCATACAAATATCTGTAGGCATTTAGATGTGCATATGGCTGGATACTGCAGGGAGAAGAAAACAGCTGCTGCAATTGAGTGGTTACAGTTCTGTTAAGCTTTCTTTTCAAACTCTCTTCACATCTTAATTTCAGTAGGAATTTTTGGTGCTCTTGTCATCTAATTTAGAAACATAACCTTTATTAAGACTTTTTCTATATGAAGCACCCAACTATCGCTGTAAAAAAGTTGCATTAGGATAAATCATACCTTTGCTTGATTTAGTAGCCTGTTGTTTAAGGGTATGTTTGGATACTATAGACAGAAGTCTCAGGAGCAGAGGCAAGTAAACTAAGCACTCAGAGCAGCACTGAGGGTTATGAGTTTTATTTGACAAACACACACACACAGAGGCATCTACTTTAGATAATCTCAGTAAGCAGCAAGCAGAAACTCCCTAAGCAAGTGCAATATTACTTACTGACTGTTGAGAGATCAGTGAAACACCAAGTAGGAGGAAGAGAAGGAACATGCCTGCAGTAGATACAATAGATAGTGCCAGTAGGGCGTTCCCTGCTTCAAAGTGCACTTTTCTTTCTAATCCAATGCAGCCTCCCTCCTGCTTTTATTCTCTCCAGGGTCTGCAGGGTTTTTTCCACTTGTACACCGTATCTGTGTGACCAGCACATGATGCAGAGCCCAACATGTGCTTCCAAAAACAAGTTCTTGCAAAAAACTAGCAAGGTGAGCTCCCTACCAAAACAAGATAAGAGGCTCTAGCCACAACTGCCTCTTTCCTTAAAACTGTCATGTGGACCATGTTTCTGTCATGTAGCCTACCAGTTATGTTCTCTGTCAGAATCCTTCGTTCCAACTCAAAATCACTTTGGCCAGGACCTTTTGGTTCCTGACACACCTGTCTCCAATGGTGAATAAAAACAAGATGCCAAGATTATGAACAGAGCATAATGTAAGAATTATTCCCTGTAAACACCCACATAAAGAAGGTTTCTAATATGAGAAATACTTGAACTTCCACAGTAAGCACAGAGAACAGAAAAACAAATGTTTTTATTGCAATACAGAGAAGGTGATGGCTGCTACTCTGTATTATTGTCTTGGTGAAATAGTTGCAGTAGAAATTATGAAAAAACTGCATTTAATTGCACTTATAGGCTGCATTTAAGTACTTTTTTTTTTTTTTTTTTTTTTTTTGCCTTTCTTTTTGTCACAGTCTCAGATGTCTTAAGAACTGGCAATTTAAATTTAAAAAATTAAAAATAAAATTTTCTAATCTCTTATTATCTTAGGCCTACAGTAGTAAGATAGTCTTAAGAATGACTGCCTCAAGTTATCCAATTTGTATAAAAAGGAATTTATTATATCTGTCTTTTATGGGAAATTGTGCAACTATCCATTATATGGTGTCTATCTGACAGTAGTGATAAATTGCCATCAAAATGCAGTGTCTGATGCATTTTGAATGTGAATGTGCATCTGAATGTGAATGATCCAAACCCTTATTACAAGTTCTCATAAGACTTATATACATTCACAAGTTTCATTTTTTTTGGTTGTTGTTGTTTTTTTCTTTATCTTTCTCATCCGTCTTTACAACTTTCCCATTCACCTTTACATGTCAACAGAGTATTCTACAAACACTCCTTGGTCATTCATGCGGGCACTTATCCAATCAGAGCTGTGAGCCGTTCCTTCTTCTAGAGATGTCCTTGGTTCTCATGCTGCTTATCTTGCTCCACAGCTGCTGCTCTGAACAGTTTTTCTTGTATTCCCAAACAGAAATCTATTACATGAAATGAATTCAGAGGCTATATTGAGGTTCACCTATATGAATACGAAGAGCAAGAAATCTTTCAAGAAATATTGGTTATAAATTAATCATTTATAAAAAGAATAAAGTATCTGAACTTCAAATTCTATTTAACTAGATGAGATAGAAATTTATGGAAACTATTTTGTGAATATTGAAGATTAGGAAAGAAAGAAAGTATCAGTGACCTCACATTTTTTCTAAGTATGTATGAACCTGGGCAAAATTCTCATTTGCATCAGAGAAAAGCTGGAAGAGTATCAATAGGTGCTAAGGGCCATAAAAAAAAATATGAAAAAAAGGAAGAAAGAAGTTAAACTTCCTGCCAGTCTGAAAGAAAGGGTGATTCACTATGTTGCTTTAAATAGTTGACTCATTTTTAGAGTTTCTTATGAGAGAAAAAGAATGATAGGCATAACTGAAAGAATTATTTATTCCTTTTATACAATTTCACATAGTGAGCTGAAATGTTTCTGTTGTGAAACTGAACTCCATTCCCCATAGGTAACCTTTGTTGATTCAGAGTAGTGTTGACTCAGCCTCAGGTAGAATCATAGAATCGTAGAATCACAAGGTTGGAAAGGACCTACAAGATCATCTAGTCCAAGTGCCAATCTGAGCTTCCTGTTGTGAATTTTGAGTTTGCCAGATTTGGAGGTCTAGTGACATTTTTGATTATCAGGGTTTGATTGATTTAGCAAGAGAGGCACTGAATGTTTATAGGTTGTATTGCATGAATTCTCAAAACTAAGTGATGAGACATGCATTGCTTTCGTGCTATTGCTATAAGTGTCTGTCGTGACTAAGTGCCTGGTTACTGCATGGATTCATAGGTATGTAGACTTTTTGTAGGCAAAGAATGTGACATTTAAATCCAGATATCAACTGAATAATGTAACTAGCAACTTAATCCTTTCAAACACTGCGTAAAGACTACTACATCTGAAAAATCGTATGGATTATCATTTTTATAATTCCGCACATCACATCCTCTTTGTGCCTAGCTTTCCAGTAAAAGTTCTCTTATCCATAAAGAACATTCTACAAAGTATTTACATCAATCCAAAAATGCTCTGTGGAAGCCCTTAAAGCTTTGTATTTTTCCATAAGAAAGTAGAGAATTTGATTACAGTATTTCTGACTAACCAGTATCATGTTGTTTTCTTACACAGTTGGTAGGTACTCTGCCTTAATTTCTGTCTCAGTCCTCATATCTACTTAATTAGCTTCTATTGTTTCTTTGTAATGAGTTTATTATCCACCACCATCTCATAATCTGATCTCCCAGCTATATTCTGAAAACTTCTTGGAATGCAAACAATAACATTTGTAAAGCTGTGAAATTCAGTGAGCAGTTTGTTTTCATTTTATTTCTTTACGGATAAAGTTTTATCTTTTGCTATTTTAAATTGTTAAAACTCAAATCCTATATTTTTATTCAAAACATTTTTGCCAGGTTTTTGAATACATTAAAATTTGGAAACTGGATGATTGCCTCCCTCCATACAGATCATCTCCTTAAACAACACCCTTTTACTGTGTTTAATAGTTATTATTTCTAAAGAGTCAAGAGGCTGGGGGAAAAAACGTTCTTGCAGCTAAGTGAATTTCAAATCCTCTGTTCTCTAATGGATTCCAGTCTTCATTCAGTGTTTTTTCATCCTATCACAGATTAAAAATAAATAAATAAATAAATATAAAAATAAAATTCTTAGTGTTTTGTAAGAAAATGCCTCTCTGGCTGCTAGAATCTGTAGTTTAGGCAGATCAGGATTCAGGCTTCAGGTATCATTGGAGAAAGCAGCAAAAAAAAAAATGTTAAATAACAGTTTCAAACAAGAGCTTCAACTAAAAGTTAACTTCATTAAATGCTTTTGTGGCATCCTTTTCCATTCTACTTTCTGGATAAAAGAATCAATTCATAAGTTCTCTCTTGGTCTTTGGTGAACACTTTCCCTCAGAATCACTGGAGATGATTCAGTGTGTTACTTGTTAGAAGAAATACACAGGAAAGGAAATTTTTTTGTAGAAATAAATGCCCTGTCTTGCCTCTGAACTTATTCCTACATCCTACCAATGGTGTCAAGTGTTACAAAATTGTTGGGGAACATTTGCAGATGTGTGCACAAACATTAATGTTAGAGATAGCTTTCAGTATTAGGGGTTTGATTCAGGGCTCTTGTTCTGCTTTATCAAATACTTTCACAAGCACCCTCTTATTCATTTTTTACTGGATAGTCTTGAGCTTTATCTTCAGCTTAAGCAGCACTTTGGACAAAAACTCTTTTCATTGCTTTCTGTATACAGGATCATTTGGAATTATTACTTTTTTTTTTTTTTTTTTTTTTTTTTTTTTTCCCTGAGAATCACCTGCAGCATAGCTGAGGTTCTCTCACAGTTCATTTCTCTTCTGAAAACCTTAATTAAAAAAATTCTCAGTATGCTGTCAAATTGTTCCAAGTGGAGCTGCTTTCTGCCAGGAGGCTTTCTTGGCTTCCATCTTGCTCCATTTTGTGTGCTCTCTGTAGATCTGGATTTAGCAGTAATACATATCTGCCTGGGACTGTCTAGACAGAATATGCACATGTAGGCTGTCAGGCACTTACATGGTAGAAATCTTTAGGATCTTTGGATGCGCAGCAGCCCCAGTGCTGCTGCTGAGCAGTAATTCCACCCAGATGTCCCAGATAGTTTCAATAAATGATTGAATCCTACCTTGAAAATTCTTTCAAGTGGTGAAAATATGTGAAGTCCAGAAAAATCTGGACACAAGTAACTACCTGGAATGAAACGAGGAGGTATACAGAAATGTTTTGTCTTATTCCTGATTCTATTATAGTGACTGGAATTTTATCTATACTCCAGCAGTGTTTCTGAAATAAGTGTACAGTTTTCAAAACTTCAGGTGGAAATATTAATGTGCTGGAAACTATTACCTCAATAATAATGAAACTCTTGTTTCATTACTGAAATTGAACTGAAATTACTGTGCTCTGAGATAAAAATATATGAGAAATTAGTATTTATGTGGCAAATCATATATGGGTAAGCCTTCAGTTTATGGACATATTTTCTTCTCTTGACCTAGTCTGTTGTAGGAGTTCCTGACTCTGGCACCATTTTCTTCAATGATCTGTCACCACTGTACATAGTACTATACTATGAGTTGCCTTGTTGAAGAGATGGATATGTCCCTTTGGGGGTTTGATTATATTTTTTTAACAGTACTCAGGTTTATGATTCATCAGTACAACTAAAAACATAGGTTAGAGAGCAGGTAGGTCACAGAGAGCATGAGGAAGTCAGGGATGGGAAGAAAGCTTTTAAACTAGCTATGGTAACAATTACTTTTTGTAAAATCGTACTTCTAGAGTACTACTTGTCTATGCCAGAGTTTAATCCACTTTTTTTTTAGAGTAAATTTATTTGAAGGCATGTGACTTTCAATCATTTGCACAGTGGAGAGCCTACCCAATAATTAATTGTAATGCAGTTCAAGTTTTGAATAGAAAATATTAACTCACTTGGGGTGATTTTGTGGGAAATTAATTGTGGCATGCATGAAATAACAGCTGGCCTACAGTGGGGTACGGAAAACAAAGAACTGAAAATTTTTGAGCAGATTTCCCAATTCTTGATGTCTAAAACATATATTTTTAATATATTTATATATACATATATTCATTTTTATGAGGAAAGGTTAAGGGAACCTGGCTTGTGTAGACTGGGGAAGAGAAGGTTCCAGGGAGACCTCATTGTGGCCTTCCAGTATTTGAAGGGAACATAAAAACAGGAGGGGGTATGACTGTTTATGAGGATGGATGGTGATGGGTCAAGGAGGAATGGTTCTAAACTAAGACAGGGGAGGTATAGTTTAGATATTAAGAGGACGTTTTTCACACAGAGGGTGGTGACACACTGAAACAGGTTGCCCAAGGATGTTGTGGATACTCCATCCCTGGAGGTATTCAAAGCCAGGCTGGATGTAGCTCTGGGCAGCGTAATCTAGAGGCTGGCAATCCTGCACATAGTAGAGGGGTTGAAACTAGATAATCGTTATGGTCCTTTTCAGCTCAAAGCATTCTATGATTCTATGATTTTTTTGCTGTTTAACATTGTTCTTGAATGATTCCAGAGTTTTTTCCAGCATGTGTATTTGCATTTCCAGTATCCAACATTCATTTTTGAAAAGTCAAAATCTAAGGATTTATTCTTCTCTCTTTCTTTCCCCCTTCCAAAATCTTAGTCTATTACAAATTGCACAGCTTGGCAATTTGAAGAAGCAGTGACCAGTATGCAAGCATATAATTTAAATATATAATTTTAATATATAATATAATTTAAATATTAGGGTTTTCTTTAATACACTGTTTTGGCAAACAGACAGAATCACATTGCAGATACATGGATTCAAATATTACATGGGCTAAGCAAGGGGAATTAAGTAAACATTTTCACTGCACTCTTCCCAACATTTCTTATTCTAACTCTTGATAGGAGAGGAAATACAGTTTTTGCAGGATTTCTATTTGTTTGTTTTTTTATTTTATTTTATTTTATTTTTTAATTTTTTCCAGGTTTTTAAAACATTGTTTCTTATGATTTACTCAATCTAGGGATGTTAGGAAAAACTGCAACTTTTGTTAATCTTCTGAAGGAGCTATGGAGGGTCTGACTGAATCTTTTCTTAGGTACATGTCTCTTACTCAAAAGAACATAGTGCTTGGTTGGTGAGGTGGCCATTTGAGTAGCATTCAAAATACCTTCTAGATTAAACTCAGAATTTCACCTTAGAATGTAATAATGTACAGAAAAAAATGTTTGATTACTGCTTCTGATAGGAGAGGTACACTGTATGCATAGCCAAGATGTAGAATATGGCATTTCTTACTCTTATTACTTTTCATACGGTTGGTGATTGCCCAGCTCTCTAATTTTTCTAGATCTCTCTGCAAGGCCTCTCCACCCTCAAGGGAGTCAACAGCTTTGCCTACTTAATATCACCAACAAACTTGCTCAAAACACCCCTAGTCCTACATCTACTTAATTCATGAAAATGTTAATTAGAACTGTCCCTGAAATGAAGCACTTGGGAACCCCACTGATGTCTGGCAGCCAACCTGATGTATAAACCCATATAGTGTTTAAGTCTATGCCTTTGGGCCTGACTTGTCAGCCAGTCGTTCACATTATGTTTTTGTCTAGCTGTAAGCTGGACATTTTGTCTAGAAAAATACTGTGGTAAACAGTATCAAAAATTTCAATGAAATCCAAAAAGATAATATGAAATGGCTTCCCTTGATTAACTAGATGGGCAGCCTTGTCATAAAAGGAAACTGAGTTAGTTAAACAGGACCTTCCCTCATGAATCCATATTGGTTGTGACCAATGACCACACTGTCATACAGGTGTTCTTTGATAACTCTCAGCATAATTTTCTCTCTAATTTTACCAGGCATTGAAGTGAGACTGACAGGTCTGTAGTTACCAGGGTCTTCTTTCTTGCTCTTTCTGAAAACTGGAACAACGTTTGCCAGCTTCCAACCAACTGAGATCTCTCCAGATTTCCAAGACCAAGTCTCAGTTATTGAAATATAACTGAGAGGTCTTGTATGATATTGGCCAGCACTCCGAGTGCCCTGGGATGAATTACTTTGGGTCCCATGGACTTATATGCATCCAGGTGAAGCAGCAAATTCTGCACAAGTTTGGAGTTGGCTGAGAGTTAATTCTTACTGCAGCTGCAGTCCTCCAAATTGGGGCACATGGTGTGCTAGAGCCTATCACCAATGTTGAAGACAGAGGCAAAGAAGGCACTAAATGTCTTGTCTGTGTTCCAGTTTGTAAGATGACTATTCTCATCAAGTAGTGAATCCATCTTCTCTTTGCTGCTCCTTGTTGTTAATGTATGTATGGGAACTGTTGAGTCACGGCCTGAACCACTGATTGATCACCAGAGGAAAGGACTGAGTCAGCTGTGGGAGCACAGGTGAAGGCAATTCACCTGTGTGACTGGAAGGGGTGGAACCTGACTCCATCTCTCCTAGACCCCATTTAAGGGCTGACTGCCGCTAGGAAAGGGTCTCTTTCTGGAGGATCTTTTTCTGTGGAGTCTTTACTGTGAACCTAGATCTTCAGATGCAGTTGAGCATTCCTTCACTGTTTGTTTTCCCATTTTCACCAGGGTAATCTTTCTAGCTGTAACACCAACTGTAACAATGTATTTAAAAAAAAACAGACAACCTTTTTATGGGCCTACGCTGTACATTCACTACAACCATTCTATTTTTCTCTTTTAGTGCAAGAGTATAGAATCATAGAATGGACTTTAAAGACCATTAAGTTCCAACACCTTATCATAGGCAGAAACACATTTTACCAGACCAGGTTGCCCAAAGCCTTGTCCAGTCTAGTCTTAAACACTTTGAAGGATGCAGTAATCTGTTCTGGTATTTCACTACTCATGTTGTGAAGAATTTCTTCTTTAAATCTAATCTAGATGTACCCTTTTTCATTTTTAAAGTTGCTCTCCCCTGTCCTCTCTCTGCAATTCCTGATGCATTTCTTTTTCTGTCTTTCCTGTAGGCCCCCTTCAAGTATTAGAAGACTGATATAAGGTCTCTCTGGAGCCTTATCTTCTCTAGGCTAAACAGTCCTGTCCTTCTCAGTCTTTCTTCATAGGAGAGGTGCTTCAGCCCTCTGATCATCATTTTCAGCTCTCCTCTGGACCTGCTGCAATTGGTCTAGGTCCTTCTTATGTTGGGGCCCCCAGAGCTGAATACAGTACAGCTGATGATGTCCCACAAGAGCAGAGAAGAGTATAGAAATCACCTCCTTCAATCTGCCAGCTACGAGTATGTAAGAGTCTAACATTCACATTTGAGAAAACTGAGAAGCACCTTGCTTTTAGAATGAAACAGCCTTGAAATAGTATGAACCTATATATTTGAGTGGGGATGGAATATCTTCAAACTTTCTATAGTGATGCCTCTGTGCATTTCTTATAGAGGTTTTCAGAAGGGTTCTAGAAGTTAACCCATATTATGGTATTCTTGAGGTCTGAATTAAAAAAAAACACCTAATACAGCTGTGGCTGCTGGAGATTGTATTGGATATTTTGTGGTATTTTACTTTGTGTTTGTACAGGCTTGACTCCCAGACAGAGCAATGGAAGATCAGGTCTCAGGACATATAAAAAAATGAAGGAGTATATCTATGTTCTGTGTTTTGCTAGCTTGATAGACTCA
This sequence comes from Tragopan temminckii, assembly GCA_028571105.1. Taxonomy (NCBI): domain Eukaryota; kingdom Metazoa; phylum Chordata; class Aves; order Galliformes; family Phasianidae; genus Tragopan; species Tragopan temminckii. The sequence goes on along the minus strand of JAOWBP010000001.1, from coordinate 62,673,980 downwards.
GGTTCAAATTTATCATGCTTTCAAGAATTGTCATTGGTTCTCTTTAGGATATTTCACTATCTGGCACATAAACACACTGGGACCAAGCACAGAGGTCTTAATTATTTGTCATATTCAAAACAGTCAAGTCACAGAAAAATGCAGTTTTCTTCTTGGCAACTGATTTTTGTTGACAGTGTCGGGATGTTTTTGAGCTCTTCTCACTTTCTCTTGGAATGAATGCAGATAGCTTTATAAGTTAAAGATGTCATATATCATTGCAGTGTGTTTTTTTTTAAAGCCTTGTGAACTGTAAGCTCCAACTTCGTTTATCCTGGTCAGCTTGTCTTTAGTTCTGTTTGATTATTTTTTTTTTAACCAAATACCAATTTATGTGGTAATTTGTGGTTGTTTACTAAAACAGCAGGCAGCACAGGACAGCTAAATTTCTGGACTACTTTTAGTCTACTTTGGCCCCTTTGAAGCACTGTAATAGCTATGTACATTGTTCTTTAAATAGGGAAGAAGCAAGAAGATGGATAACTGTAACTCCCCCTTCTGATTATTGATGCATATTGTTAGGATATGTTTGATGACATTTGCGTTACTATCAAGTGTGCTTGTCACTTTTCAAACTGGAGGAAATCTAAGAGCAAGTTGAGTCTCCCAGGATCCTGTACTTTTCCAAGGGCATTTCTTCTGTATGTTCACTCAGGCAGTCTTGAAGAAAACCTGTAAGCTATCTGATTACTTCTGTTTTTCAGTCAAATACTTACCTCCTCACTTCATACTCAAAAACATTAATAAAACAACAAATGTGAAAATGCAGTAAAACCATCTCCTAAATGTTACCACCAAAATTACATGGCATGTGCTACACTACAAGGTAATTCCAAATATATTTACAACATAAATATTTAAACTTATAAACTTATCTAAAATTATAAAGTACGTAATCTTGAACTTCCTTATGTTCTGTGCAAGTGTGATAGACTTCTCTTCCAAGAAGTTTAAAGGCAATGCTATGGAATGAATGTGGAGTATATACTGGTATATGCTGATTGTCTCTGAGACAGCAAGGTGGGCTTTAAACTGAAGGATTTGGAGTGTGGAATACAAAATGGCTTGTGGCTTGTGCCAGGCCAATTGGAACTTCAACAAATGCACTTTAGCTGTCTTCTATGATGTGAGTCATAAAGCCAGCCCGCTCAACAGTGATTATAGCTATGAGGAATCCTTTTGCATCCTCCTATGGATACACAGTCTGTTCTATTTTCTTAAAGTGCCTGTACACCAATGTATGGAGCATAGGGAATAAATAGGAAGAACCAGAGACCTGAAGGGGGCCTACTGGAAAGCTGGGGAGGGACAACAGGGATGAGAGGAAAATGGTTTTAAACTGGAAGAGGGTAGATTTAGACTAGATATTACAAAGAAATTCTTTCCTGTGAGGGTAGTGGAAAAGGTTTCCCAGTGAGGTTGTGAATGCTCCGCCTTCCCCCCCAGAAGCATTCAAGGCCAGGCTAGATATGGCTTTGAGTTACCTGGTCTAGAGGGAGATGTTCCTGCCTATATCAGGGAGGCTGGAACTAGATGATCTTAATGGTCCCTTCCAACTCAAACCATTCTATGATCTCTGTGCAAAGACGTTGTCGGACAGCTTGCATGACCAGAGTGCTTATCATGGATGATTATGCCTTCTTTAGGAAAGACAGGCCAGCAAGGCAGGGTGATGGACTTGTTCTTTATGTGAGAGAACAACTGGAATTTATTGAGCTCTGCCTAGGGATAAACATAAAATGAGTAGAGAGTTTGTGAGTGAGAAGTAAGGGGACACAAATACGGGTGACACTGCTGTGGGTGTTTACTACAGGCCACCTGATCAAGAGGAGAAAGTTGCTGAGGCCTTATACAGACATCTAAAAGTAGCCTCATGATCCAAGGCACTCATTCTTGTGGATGCTTGTTGGAAAAAACAACACTCTTAGGCACTCACAATTGAAGAGGTACCTGCAATGTATTGAGGGTAACTTTCTGATGCCAGTGGTGGAGGAGCCAATGAGGAGAGTTGTGTTGTTGAACCTTGTTCTTACTAACAAGTAAGGGCTGGTTGGGAATGTGAAACCTGTTTAAGTCAGCTGTCCTAACACTGTTCCCTCCTAGCTCCTTAAGGCCTTTTCTGAGAGTGGCCTTGGCTCTGTACAACACTGTGTAGCATGTTGTCGTAACCGTTCGTCCTCCTCTGAGAGACCACAGCCTGGCCAATTACCGAGGTGAGCACCAATATGAT
>JAOWBP010000001.1:62635299-62663058 GCA_028571105.1 Tragopan temminckii | reverse complement strand
CTGGTCGGACCAACATTTGAACCGTTGTTTCTTAATCTCACGCTGGGTATACACATGTTAAAAAGAGCTTTCTCTCCCTCCTATAAATTGGAGCGAGAAAATGGGGCACTAAGGTTTCAAGATGATAACAGATTTATCTAATTGTAGTGTGGAGTTGCTAGACCAAATTTATAGATGTTATAGATGTTCAGATGATAATTGTTGGGCTTCTGTGGTTGTCATGGGGCTTTCTTGCCTTCTTGTATGTAAGAGTTCTGTGTTTATTAATGGCTGCTTTTGCTTCTGCCCTTTGCTTTGCTCTTTACCATCTTGCTTTGCTGTGCCTGTGAACATTCTTATAACAGCTGTCACCATCAAGCTGGGCTGGCAGATGGCTAAGGCATTGTTGCTGTCTCTGTTTTGCTCTTCTGGACAGGCTGGAACTCCAGTCTGAACTTGTGTCAGAGGATGTTGACCTATGGATGAGTCCAGATCGAGCATGTACACCCTAAAGCATCTGTGGCCACAGATAGGTTCATACCAGAGCAAGCACATCTTGAAGCATCTGTGGCCAAGGAGTAGTCTGTATCACAGCAGGTACATCTTGCAGCATCCATGTCCATTGATAAGGCCATGCCAGAATACCTCAAAGCTTTTGTAGTTGTGGATAAAACCAAGACATATGTGTTTGAAGGGACATCTGGGGAGACCACTGAGGTGACTATGACCAATGGAAAAGGCCATGCCAGAGCAGGTACACCTCAAAGTGTCCGTAGGTGAACCCTTGCTGCAGCGGGGAATATCTCTGAACAGACTGTGGCTCATTAATAAATAAACAGACACCAGGACAGATAGGCATCAAAGCAACTGTGGCAGTAGGTAAGTCCATGGTACTGTAGGTAGGATCTCTGAAGGAATTATGGCTCATGGATAAAGATGTGCTGGAGTAGTTAGACCTCTTAGGAGATGTGGCCAATGGATAAACCCAGGCTAGAGCAGGGGCAAGTGGAGGAGTTCATTGCAGTGTGAAACCCTATGGCCTTGTCCAAAAGGACAAGAAGTAGAGACTGTAATGGATATGTCTTTAAACTGTAATCCATGGTTGAATTGCATGTTATAGCAAGTATTATAGCAGGAAGTCTTTGCCACTAGCCAAGCCAGGGGCAAGGGTAGGAATTGTGATGTTATGATCTGTAGCCTGGTCCAAAGGATCTGGGGGTAGACATTGTGATAGGTATAATGTTAAATTTTTGTAAGTCATGATCTGAGTTGCACATTATAGGAAGTCCTATAGCAAGAACTACTTGAACCAACAAAGGATGAACCTCACAACAAGCAGCATAAGTGCAGAAGTGACCTGACCTTCGCTGGCTTTGACTTCCTGTAATGCCAAAGAACATCACCTTTCCTACCCCAGATGACCTTTGTTACAGATAGAAGCAAAATTATGGACTTAAAGAACTCAGTGGACATTTTATAGACTTAGCCCATAGATTATGGGAAAGATATATGTGTATTAAGTGAAGAGTGGTGATTAATGAGGATGTACTGGCAATGACCAAAGTGCTATGGAATCACTTTCAGAGTGATGGTTTCTGTCTTCCAAAAAAAGTATTACATGCGATGAGCCCTGGAAGGGGCTGAACACTTGCATGCTGATGAAAAGTAGTGAATGAATTCCTTGTCTTGCTTTGCTTGTACATATGACTTTTTTCTTTGTGTAGTAAACTGTCTTTATGTATCAACCCATGAGTTGTCTCATTTTTACCTTTCCAATTTTCTCCCTATCCTTCCTGAGGAGAGTGAGCAAGCAGCTGGGTGGTTCTTGGCCTCCTGCTGGGATTAAACAACAGAAATCAAGTTTGAAGGTCAAGGAACACAAAACAGATTGCTCTCAGCTGACAATAGTAAAAAACTTGATGAATTATTAACAGTGATAGCTTTTTCCTACATACTTAGTAGTGACAACTTTTCCTGCCCCTGTAGTCTTTAAGCGAAAGAACTGAGTTTGAATCATCCTTTTGTTTGGGTCTTGTTTAGGTACTCGTGGTATTATAATCTTCTTTATTCTTCAGTCTGTGAAGAAAGATAGTGTTTCTAGCCTAATATCTACAACGCTAACTCATCAGTTGGCCATTAGCTGATCCTGTGTGCATTATTTCTCCTCTATTTTCCTCTGTTTTCCATCTGAAAAAAAATATATATCCTTTTGAATCCTTTTATGACATGTTTGATCAAATGAAATAGTATTATGTTTGAAACAAACAGTTCACCGAATAAAATGCAATGTCATAATAATGACGCAGTTAAATTAGTCAAATATAATTGCAGCCTTTCTAAAAATAGGAGATGCATTTTCCTTGCTTTTATTTTTCAAATTAAATTTATTAGCAGATCACATTCAATGTGAGGGAGCTTCATTGTATTTTTGTAGTACTAATTTGTACAGGTGATATTTTATAAATAATTTATTATAGGTTAATAGCTATTATGACTAAAGTGATTTATTAAATTTACATGTTTATAATGATTGTGAAGAAATAGTCTAATTTGAAAGAAAGTGCATGCTTATGTTTTGTTATTTGTTGATTTACAGGTGTCTGTATGGGAAGTTCATCTCGACATATTGTCACTTTTGATGGGCTTAATTTTAAACTCACCAGCAATTGCTCCTACACCTTGTTTCAGGATATACAACATGATGTTGAAGTTCTTCTCCATGAAGGACCATGCAAAGCTATACCAAAGATGAACTGTCTGGACGCTATTGAAGTGAAACATCATGGTGTATCCATTCAGCTCTTCAGTAATATGACAGTAAGCAAAAGACAATGAAGTCATCTGTGCATTCTCTGCTCATGCTGTGGAGTTTTAGGTTGGGAGGACAGATTTGTTTCCTCTATCCAGTTTCTGCTCCCCTTGCAACCTGTTCTTAGTTGTCTAAGCAAATGCCTCATTTAAACTTCCTAATGTATTCTACATTCACGTAATAAGCCAGTCATGTTTCTCCTCTTGTTTTCCCTACTGTGCTGGGGTGATAGGGTTTTCCAGATACTTCTGCCAGAAAGGCAGGAATTAGGACATACTACACTCTGATTTTCCTTTGTTGGTAGAGGTCCTCTATGCAACGTTATCAATTAGTGAGTGGGAGAGCATTCCCATTTTTTAAAACCTGCTCAAGTTTGTGGCTACCTGAAGAGTTAAGGAGTCAGTTCTTACCTTGCTTGCTGGTGGATCCCAGTCTCAGAAGAAAGGGCAGCTAAGAGTTATGTATTGCATTTATTTTATAGGTAATTCAAATATTGTATTCAATAAAGTATTCAAATTATGTATGAAAGAAACATTTGCAGTGTCTGAGTTCCTCAGACATACAGGAGTCAACTAAATTGAAAAGGTGATCTCATCTAACTCATATAATAACATAGGATCAACCAAAACACTTTTAATCAGTCTGGTATGGTACTGGATAGCCTTGACTTTCACTAGTGTCACAATAATGCTCAGGGTCTGAATGTGGCATTTTAGCTTCATGGCACTAGGACACTGGTCTGTGTATCTGTTATGCTGAAGGAATGCACTCATATGGAAAAATGCTGAAGGAGTTGTTCATGTAATGCACAAAATGTAAGACAAGTATTTCTGTGCATTCTTAGATTCAGTGGAAAGTTTCAGCATGCAAAATTAACTCTTACGACCAGATTCAGTCAAAATGTGGTTCAACAATGATTGGGTTGGATTGATCTTACTGCTTATCACAATTGATGTGATCATTTTGCCTTTTTAAAAACAGGTGACTGTTGATGGTGAAAGCATTCATATTCCCTACTCTAGCAGTTTGTTTGAAGTCACTGTCTATGGAGCAATAATGCACGAAATCAAGTTCTCCCATCTTTACCATAATCTCACATTTACTCCAAGAAATAACGAATTTATTCTTAAACTTAATCCAAAGAGCTTTTCTTCAGAAACACAAGGGCTTTGTGGTAAGTTAGAGAGTTAGTGACTTTAACAGCTTGCTACTCAGATTTGAACTATTATTAATGCTGAAATTTGTGCAGTCCTGAGCCTTGCAAACTCTCTCATCCAGGCAGTCAACTGTTGGCACATTGTTAATCTGTATTGTTTTTTCTACTATGACTATTAGCGTAATAGCTCATTGACTCCCAGTAAGACCTTAAAAAGATCAAGAATAGGCATCTGTCATGTTTTACTTTTATCTTACGTTATCTGTTCCAGATTTTTTTTTTAAATGAGGTTTTAAATATAGCTTTTTGTGTATATGCAAGAGCACGCTGTGATGTGGGTCCCATCCTGTGCTTAGAGGGAAGGTGAAGGGCTTGTAGGGAATATTTCTGCCTGGGAGAGTTAATTCTGGGGTATCTTCTACATCAGGTTAGACATCTATGGCATAATCTATGCCTCATGTATTACAGAAACAAAAATCAGGATCATTACGATTACTCTGATAACTGCTATAACTAATATCATTGATTCATCTTCCCCTTGGAGTTTACTGAGCAGCCCCAACAAGCTCAGTCCTCAGTCTGTTTTCTCTAGGTTTGTTTTACTGCTGACTATATTCAGACTGTTTCTTTTCCTTTTACTCACCTTCCTAGGAGTGTGTGACCAGAACCATGCCAATGACTTCATGTTACGTGATGGCACGGTTACTGCTAACAGTGATGCATTTATTCAAGAATGGACAGTGAAAGAGCTGGGGAAGGTCTGTGAAATCCAGAGAGAAGACGAGTGCTCTGAGCATGCCACCAGTCATTGCCACCTTCTGCTCTCTGATCAGTTTTCAGCATGCCACAAGATAATACCCCCGGACATGTTCTATGAGGCCTGTGAAGAGAGCAGCTGCTATGAGGAAGAAGCCTGTGAGATGATAACTTCTTATGCTCATATCTGCAGAGAAAATGGGATCTGCATAGACTGGAGAACACCTGAGTTCTGTCGTAAGGGGTTTTCCATATACTAAAACTGGTACAGAAGCTGCCTGATTTAGTGCAGTATTACTTTTTGAATGTCATGTAATGAGGCAGATCAGGTTTTCATATATAAGTGGTATTGAAGATCTGTAGCTGGCTCATCATCTACTAAGTTGCATATTATGGAAAAAGTGTCTCTTAATAACATGCTAACTAGTGAAATGCAGGGCACTTATGCAAGGCTGGACGAATAACCTATGAAAAAAATGCAGCCATGTGATAGTATCTGACTTCGCAGCAACTGAACTGTCATGGGGTCATGTTTGAATTGCCTTCATTCTGCCAGTTACTTGCAGTCATAATTGATTTGGTGCAGACATTACAGGATCTGAGCAAGACAGGCAGGGAGGCTAATAATTTGTGCTGGTTGAATTCCTTTCTGGCCTGTAACCTCTTTTTTGTGCCAATTGCACAAAATTAGACTTTTCTGAATTTTGTTTTTGCACATATTTGTATGAACAGTTGTCTTTGTGAATTCCCCATGTTTCAACCAAAGCCTGAGGCTTTCAGGCTTTGGTTGATTTTTAAGCTTTCACTGTAGTTAAAAAAATGGGGAAATGGCTATAAACTGTGCTGCTTTCTTTCCAAAGCATGCTATCTACACTGCCCAAGCTACCTTTAAGTTATTTTGCAAATCTGGTTCTCCCTCACTCTGTGTTTTACTTCTTTATTGAAGGTGAAGAGTGTAAGTGTTATGAGAAAACAGTATAGCAGGATGCTGGTCTTGCAAATGCCCAGAGCCTAATAGAGGTGCTAGTGTTAAACTCATCCAGTTGTTGTTTTGTATACTTACTTCTCAAAATTCTTATAGACCTAAGAAATTCTGTCCTGTTTTCTGTTTTTTTTTTATTGCCTTTTTTTTTAAATTTTCTGAAAGACCTATTATGAAAGATCTGCCAAAAATGTATCCTGTATATTAAATGACATAAATGAGCATATTCTCATAGAATTATGCTGTTTATCTGCAGCAATTATTACAAGCATTTAGTTATTCACTTGCAGCATTTCTGGCATTTAGGGAACCTGGAATGCATATATGTCTAGAGAAAGAGACATTTTCTCTCCCAGCTAATCCAGCATACAGTGTCTTCATATCCCAGTTATTGTTTGCATCTGATTTTTGTAGGTATGTGTGGTCATTTTTTTTATTGCCTTGTTTCCCTTCCTTTTTGTTCCTAGATGTTTTTTTCTTTCAGAATTAGAAAGCTAGCACCTTGAATGCATGATACCACAAAATCTCAGTACATATTTCAGTTTGAGATCACATTGGGGAATTATGGAATATATTGTCAAGAATGTGAAATTGGCCTGTACATCCAGTTAATATCTCTAATATCTTTCTAGAATAGGTTATTGAACAACACATTACTGTTTCATACTGGTTCTTTTAAGAAACAAAACTCTCCATTTGAAATATTGACCTAGAAAAGAGCAGTAGAATATTGCCTGTAATTTTCCAAATTTAGTGCTTTGTAAGATCTTACAAATTGTGATGTCCAAGTACTTTAATAACTCTGTAACCTTCAAATTTCCATCTTTCTTATACGTAGCCAAAGAGTTGCTGATTTTAATGCTACTTATGTAAAGAAGTTGTTAGTGGCCTAAGAATAGTATCATCTTTTTACTTCAAGCAGGTGCACCTGTGCAGCTGCCAAAAATAAAATTGCAAATTACAAGGATGTTGTACAGGGTACACTAATGATTAAACAGTGCAACCTAAAGTCTCAAACACTGCATGTTTAATAAAAATGGCATGATTCTGGAGAAGCTTGGTTTATTTCTTTTTCACCCTGTCATTTTTGTAGACTCTAGATTTTTCACTATGAACTTGTAATTGGTTTATTTTATTCTGATGAGCTTGAACTTTCTGTAGAGCCTCACAGATTATTTGACATCTGTGAAGGAATATCTACTAGAAATGGCTACTGTGATTCAAAGACAAAATAGCCATGTCTCTTTGAAATGTGATTTCATAGGTCAATAGAAAACTGGTGACTTTTCACATTTTTTTTTCCTTTTACTTTTAACTGTTCTCTTCCCTGTTTGAAGGAAGAAATCATGTTTTAATGGAGTCAGCTCAGAATACAGTATTGAAGCATGATTATAATATCCTCATATAGGTTATAATTTGAGTTGAATGAAATGATTTGAAGCTTGTTTGGCAGAAGAATTACTCTTCTAATCATTAGATTTTCAGCCTTATTTTTCCCTTCTAGTATCCAGTCTTTTTTTTTTTTTTTTTTTTACACAGAAACAAGAAACACTGAAATAGCCGGTGGGAGTGGCTTCTTGAAATACAGTTTTATGAGGTTGTCAGTGGGGAATACTTAATTCCTCCTCACTTTATGTGTCTATAGCAGAATTTTCCATACAAAATGCACAGCAACCTGCAAGTCATGCAGGACCTGGCCAGATTTCCAGAACAGAAGCACAGTGATGTCTGAGGTGGCCTTCTACAATCATCTGGTTATTACTGTGCCATTAGGATGAAAAAATGTTTACAAATGATTTTCTAGATATTGATGATGTTTATCCCGTGTCTTGACGCTACTTACGCACACTGTACTCCCATGTGCCCCAAGGCTAGAGGTCAGTTCAGAACAAGAGCACTCAAGAACTAGCTTTATTTGTTTATGAAACACAACTACATGCTACATTGCATGAAGTGTGTTAGAGGCTATATAGCACTGACGCTAGTTTTGCTTTTAAGCTGTCCAGGTTCTATACTGCTGAGTATCAAAACTAAACTTTAAAATAAATTAACCTGATTTTGTGCAGAGGTTTATTAGTTTTGCTCTAGGGCTACTGGTAGGTAAGCAAGATGAAAGCCTGTGTGTTGGCACAAATAAATATGTAGATGGTGTGCTACTCTAACAGGTGCTGTGGATGTACTTTGTTATGTATTCATCAGACCTGAAGTGAGACTATTGCAGGCAGCATCCATCACTGCTTATACTCGATATAAGGATATATTTTTCTTACCATGAGAATAGTGAAGTACTGGAACAGATTGCCTAGAGAAGTGGTGGATGCCCCATCCCTGAAGATATTTAAGGTCAGACTAGATAGGGCTCTGATCTAGCTGTAGATGTCCCTGTTCATTGCAGAGGCATTGGGATAGATGATCTTTAAAGGTCGCTTCCAACACAAACAATTCTATGATTCTTACTGCAGTTGCCTTGTTTGCAGAATTTTTTGGATTTTTTTTTTAATGCAGAATAGTTTTTGTAGCTAGTACTACCAGTTTTTAAGCAGGCAATTTTTCCTATTTTACATGAGCAGACTTTTTATATTTTATGCAAAATCCAACCAAAACATTTAATAATGGGATTGAACTCTTCAGTAACTGTGGTTTTCAAGTTCGTCTGTGCACTGTGGACTGTGGTGCCTCATAAAGTACAACCATATACTCCAACACACCAGAAATAATTGAATGTAGCATTTTTTGAAACAGAAAAGTTATATTTTTAAAGGCTTTTTTTTTTTTTTTTTTGCTTTAGCTAAGAGATGTACGTGTATATAGACAGTGTATCTGATGAATGCTTGCTGAGTTAGGAGCTCAGGCCTTTGTTCAGTAATTTTATTTCAGCATTTTTTGCTAGAGCAGTTTAAAAAAGATTTTATAAATATTTGGAAAGTAATAAACTAGGAAAAAAGAAACATTTTTCTTAATTGAAGATGTAGAGAAAAATAAAGCAGACAAGGGGTGTACACAGTATGCAAGCAGTATCCATATGTTTCTCAAATTGCTATCAATTAGCTTAGTTTTATGATTTTGATGAATTAACTCTTCTGAACTCATCAGCAAAATTTTTATGAATTGGCTTCAGCAAGAGGAGTGCAACTTTCCTTCACTTAGGGCAGTTCAGTTCGTAAGATGCAGGTATCCAACAGATTCGGTGTTGTAGTACCAAACAATTCTGTTCATTAGCTTTCTTTACTTGCTTGGGGACACTACTGCTGATCGAGTTGTCAAAATCTCTTTATTCAGTGCTGTTGTCTGTCCTGGTTATGTCCTAACCCTGAGTTGTTATCAGTGCTTCTCTAATGCATGTAAAGATGGTCTGAATTCTTATGTCTATTATCCAGTGTTGAAAACAAAGTTTCTGTTATTCCAAAAATGTGTTTTCAAAGATGTTAATGGCTGCAGAGGATATTGGCTTTCAAAAATCTCAACAGAATTCTAAAGGAAGTGGGTGTAGGAAATCTGCATTTTAGATCTCTAAGAAATTTTTTTTGTCTTCCCCAGCAATGAAGTGTCCTGCATATTTGATATATGATCACTGTCACAAAGCTTGCATAAAGATCTGTGAGAATAGTACCAGTCTCAGTGTCTGCAAAGATTATCCCACAGAGGGCTGCTTCTGTCCAAATGGGCAGGTGGTTTTCAATGACAGCTGTGTTGGTGAAGAAGTTTGCACACAATGCATCAGTGAAGATGGCACGCACCATCAGGTAACTGTATACTTTGCATGTTGCCTTCACAAGTGGTTGTGGTTTGTACTTTTGCAAGTAAATCTGTCCTCTAACTACTTTTCCCTTTAGACAATTTATTTACTAGCTCTGCTCATCATAACCAGACAGCTGTCAGCCCCGTGAGCTTTCCTAGTGTGAAATTGGCTATTATGGATATAAAACTCACAGCTGGGACTGTACACATCCAGAAACACATCTATGTGGAGGGAGGGCTACAGGGAAGAGAGGAGGAATGGCATAAGCCAACTTCTAGCAAGATGAACTCTTCATTCAGTAGGCTTTTTCCAGTAATGACTATTTAATCATTAGTCCAGAACACTTGCTTATCATGCATAGTATTGTTTTTGTAAAGCTTACTGAAATATTTTCAGTGCCTGGGTGTGGAGCCATCAGACTAAGATGACTTAATGTCAAGTCCTATTAGCCTACCACCTCTTTTTTTTTTTCTTTTTTTTTTTTTTGTAATTTGACTTATGTGTAGATGAGGATCATTCCTCTGAAGAAATTAATCATTTTAATTTTTTAATTTTCACAGAAAATCCACTTTCCTCAGCTAAGTCAGACCTCAGAATGGAATGAGTGCTATGAGTGCTGAGTACCACACTACAGTGAAAGACTGTTAATTTCTCTTGCTGTATCATGCAAGTGGGTGCACAAGCACCTGCCTACATCCCTGTTGGGAGTATGATGCTCTTCCTATTCACCCACAGCTACTCAGAGTTTTCATCAAAATCAGCCAGGTTAAATCTTAAATCTTCAGTTTTTTTATTGGACTTTAAGAAGGCCTTAGTTTCAGTATTTTATGAGTTATACATTCTTACAATTCTATCACTACCTCTTATCATGCTCACCGAGCATACTGTTGAAGACATTTATTTTTGTTAGATAGATTTTCTGTATGTAGAAGTCTCTGTGTGTGTGTGTTTGTAGTCTATTTCCTCCTGGAAAAGATGTTAAGGCACACACTGAACAAAGATATGATCCAAGCAAGCCAGCATAGCTTCACCTGAAAATGTGCCTGACCATTGGGTGGCCTTCTACAATGGAGTGAGGTCATTGGTAGACCAATGAAGGTCAAATGAAGTTGTCTGCATGGGCTCGTGCAAAGCCTTTGACGTAGTCCCACTTGATATCCTTATTTCTGAATTGGAGAGATACAAATTTGAAGGGTGGACTCTTTAGTGGATAAGAAATTCTTGGGAAAGTCACAGCCAGGGGGTTGTGGTGAATGGCTCTAAACTCAGGTGGAGGCTGGTGATAATCAGTGTCCCCCAGGGGTCCGTGCTAGGACCAGTGCTCTTTAACATCTTTATCAATGACATAGACAGTGGGATCGAGTGAAAAAAATTTAGACATTGGCAATATGTTCTTTACTTAGTGAGCTGTGAGGCACTGGAACAGATTGCCTGAAGAAGTTAGGGATGCCCATCCTTGGAGGCATTCAAAGCTAGGTTGGATGTGGCCCTGCACAACTAATCTAGTGGTTGGAAATACTGTCCTTAAAGGGAAGGTTGAAACTAGATGGCCTTTAAAGTCCCTTTCAACCTAAGCCATTCAATGAGTTTGTTTTGTGTAATGGCCTTTTATAGGTGCTGGGGCACTGGTAAACAGTGCACTTAGTGAAAGATATGTGCAGGCTGGTCATGTGACCTATGCTGGTCAGGACCTCTGTGCGTTGCGAAATCCAGTTGTGCCTGCCCAGTTCTGTGCCTCAGAATCAACTGCTGGTGCTGTTGCAGCATACCCTGGGAGCGAGCATTTCCAAAACAGACATTCTGAGGCTTTCCACCTGACGGACAAGGGACCTAAAAGCCCTAAACTTCTCTCAGGCCTTAGGCACATCCACTGATTTTGTCAGCAAAGGGAAGTGTGATTTTTTTTTTTTATTCCGCAACTGTGTTATCCAAATGACATTTTCCAAAATAAAAAGTATGCTTTAATTCTTTTTTCTTTCTGAAGGATTCAACAGGTAGCTTGTATTAGCTTTTATTTTAAAATTACAGTATCTCTGTACATGTAGCTGTAGTCGTGATAGGTCTGTTGTGGATCTTTCTTTTATATACAGTATCTTTGTATCTGTACTGCATATAAAGCTGGTAAAAATTGAAGATAATAGTTTGTTTTGTAATAAGAGGAATTAAAATTCATCGTATTATTTCTGTAGAAGGAAAAAAATAATAGCTTTCAGTGTATATTACAACCTACCCTAAACATAGATCAGTTGTTCACAACTCCCACTAAGTTTGTGAATTTTTCTTTAATATTATGATTCTCCATGACATTGTTATTACATGTATAGATTAAAATCTTCGTGGCTGTATACTTTAAGCCCCCAAATCCTCAGGCAATTAGGTGCATTTTCTGTTTAAATAATTGTTTCAAGCTCCCACGGAGAAAAGCTCAGAGCATGTTTTGAGAATAATGACTGTGGTGTTGTCTGCTTGTTTATGTACAAGTTCTGAAACTCATATGAGTTGTTGCATACCCCTTAATGAGGTCTTAACTCCTCAAACTTCTAGTCTGTACTCTGATAGCAAGATTTAGCTAGAGTTACTGTGTTGGGAAAGGAGGATCAGCTCTCAGCTTTTTGCATCTCCACCATTGCAGGACCAACCATGTGAGCAACACCTCAGGCAGTGAAACTGTTGTTAGGTTATGATCTCCTTAGTCCCTTTCTTTTCCCCTGATGCTCTTTTCCTCTGTTCCTTTCTCTATCCAAAGTAGTGCTTGGGCTTATGGGATTCTCAGTACCAGTACCCATTAAGAGCTCTACTAACACCATGCTGTCTCTTGTCATCTCATCTAGAAAGAGACTCATTAGAAAGAGACTCATTTATGTTGAGAAAATTGAGGCTGATGAAAAAGTTAGAGTACAAGTTGTGATTCTATTTTTCTGTCATGAAATATCCAAATGCTTTTCACATCACCATCTGTAAATGTAGACTTTCTCTGTCAGCTGCCTTCTCAGGGCTTTCTAACTCGGTCCTTTGAAATCTATGGCAGAAGACTTTTCCAAACCCTGAGGTAATGATCTTTTCTAGCAGACATCGATGCAAGCCTTCCTTGACTCAAATAGATTTCTTATGCATTAATTAACTCTATGCAGTTCAGTTCCTAAGCTTAGGAAGATCTCCAGTTGTCTTGTTCTGGCATGCCTCCTCTTATCTTGCCATGTTTTCAACCTTTGAAGGTAAAATACCATTTGAATTGTCTTTACAGATTCCTGTAATTGCTTAAATCACATAGATATTGCTAGGTACAGATGACAGTATGTTTTCTTTATTACTGAGGGTTTCAGCAAGCTGTTTTTTTTTTTTAAATGCACTCTGGAGTTCTCTGGATGATGCCTTTTCCCTCAATGGCATCCTAGCTGATTCTACATGTTATCACCCAGAACCCTGATTGAGTGTACAAAGTGACTTTATTGTCCTGTAGCCCATCTTTTCATTCATACCTACCTATTGTTATTGTCATGGGTTTTAAATGTAGGTAACCTTTTGTAAATCTTTACATCTTTAAAATCAATGATTACCAGTAAATTATATACTTCACTGGTAGTTTCTTAATATGCTTATAACCTGCTGGTAGTCATTACAGGAGTGATTCTTTCGGATTTGGGCTTGCTATATAGTGTTTTTCCAGCCTGCAAATGAATGGGGAGTCAGGTGATGAGACACCACAGATTGTTAATCAAAAAAATATACTGTTTATTTCTTTGTATACAAGTACAACTAATTTGGGAAAGAAGCCACTTCTGTGTATTTCCGAAAATATCATTTCTTCTATTAGTATCACTGAACATCCATCATGGCATATAGTTCCATGAGTCCACTGTTACTTTTGCAACAGCTTGAGATTGCATTTATAACATCTGAGCATTTTTTGTGCATAAAAGAATAGTAATTCCTCATCTCATCCACACATTTTTTACATGTTTAGCTAAACTTGTACACTACAATTATTTCAAAATTATGCATCTCCTCGGTTTCCTACTGTTGACAGAGCAACTAACTAAATCCTCATGCAGTCTTCTGGTTTTCCTCTTTAATTTTGTTCTCCTTTACCCACTCCCATTGCTAATATACTAGTGATCATAATACCATATTTCATTCTAACAATCAATGCAGTTTTTTTGTTTGGTTGAGGTTTTTAATTTTTTTTCTGCAGTACATGGAAATATGGATTCCCTCCAGTGAGCCTTGCAAGATCTGTACATGTCTTGACAACAGAGAAATAAACTGCACTCTTCGACCTTGCACTACTATCAAAAGTAAGTTAGTTTAGCTCTGAGTACGACTGTCTCAAACAGATTTTTCTTAACCTAGTGCTTTAGTTCTTGTCTAAACTTAATTTGTGGATGTTTCATTCTCACTCCAGCTATGCAGTGTGGCCCCTGTGAAGTTCCTCGTCTGCGCAGGGACCCTAACCAGTGCTGCCCTGTGTATGAGTGTGGTAGGTTCTCATAAGTTGTTGGAATTTTCTTAGTACATGTTTTTACTAGATCATTCAAAACTATACAATACAGTGGTTTTTTTTTTAAACCATTGAATGACTGAATTATCATCTACGTGGAAAAATAAAAAGTCCTGAGGAAACTTCAAACTTGACTTTGCCCTTCTATAAGAAATGAAGAAAGGAAAGAAGCTCTTTTTTTTTTTTAGTGACATTAGAAATGTTTTTCTTCAAGTATGCATTTCTTTGTGAACTGTTTTTTTTTTTTAAACATGAAGTATGTTAGAACTTCAATCCTCATAACCCAAACTTGAACTGTTCCCTAAGCTATTTTTGAAAATGGTCACTGACCTGCTGAACAGTAACTTGTATCAGATTTTAGGATAGCAATTGAGTGTAGGGAGCAAGCATAATAGGAGTGTACCTGAATGCGTATACCTTTTCTAGAAGATTAACTAGTCGGGCATGGTTTTTAAACTCTCTTTCAATTTCTCCTCTTAGTCTGTGATCTAGTTTCTTGTGATTTGCCTCCTGTCCCTGACTGTGAGTTTGGCCTACAGCTTGCTCTGACCAACCCTGGAGAATGCAGACCAAATTATACATGTGGTAAGATGTAGATATATATTTAGCACTGAATGACGTTGGAGCACTGCATTTAAACAACAATGACAGTGACTTTTATTCACAGCGTTTTACCTGTGAAAAGTTTTATTTGGGAGCCATTAGCCATGTAATGATTTCACAGACTTGGAAAAAAGTTATTGTTGACATTTTCAAAAGCGTACTCATATTTGCATTAAGGAAACTATGAACGCCGTATATGTGCTCTGAAATTTGTGTATATTTTATAAATCTTTTTGTATATATGAGAAGATAGGCAAGATAGGAGCTTCTTCTGAATCTACAGTACAATCTCTAAACTGGGTCTTCTATATTTGTTTTATATATTAGTATTTTATGTAGGTGTGTAATAATTTTCTGTAGCAATTAGTGCCCTACTGTCTAAGAACTGTCCTGTTCATTTGCAATGATCTGAAATTGTATTTGCTTAATCTTTTTTTGCTAGCTTGTAACAGAGAAGCATGTGGTTTAGTTCAAAGGCCTTTCTGCCCATCCCATCGGGAGCTGACTGTTAAGAAGACAGAGTGCTGCGACAAATATGAGTGTACCTGCAGCTGCAGTAACTCAACAGTGAGCTGTCCTCTTGGGTATTTATCCAGATCTCTCACCAATGACTGTGGCTGCATATCTACTACTTGTGTTCCAGACATGGTAAGGGAGGTGAACTGTGGAAGTCCATGGATGAGATTATCCTATATCTGTGAGGTGAAAGCACCAAAGGCAGTGGGTAGATAGATATAAACAAAACCCCAAACGGACTACTGGAAAGTGATACATAGGCATTTTTCATTTGTGTGTATGAGAAAAATGTACCCCTGGAACCTACTGTAGTTGTTTATTATGGTAATTTTATTCTGATGTAATCATTTCATTTTTGTGACTATGAGAAATTCAGATGATAATACATGCTCATATATATTTATACATATATATAATCCATAAATACAATATATAAAAATGTTATATCCACATATATGGTCTTTTTGATATTTTTGGTTTGTTTCTGGATAACAGGTGTGTACTTTTGGCTCAGTATAATTACTGTATTTTAGAATTTTATATTTTCAATCTTATACTAACTTTATTGACATATTTACATCACCATAGACCCAGACTTTTTCTGTTCTTTGATTACCTTTGTCTGAGGAGGCATTGTATCTTATGGGAACTATATTGCTAATTTTATTTTATTTTTCTAAATTAGTATCTGGCTTGGTTAAAGCTTCATTCATTCAAATACTTGAATTGTTGACAATCTTTTATTAAGTTATTATGTTATATTAATATTTAAGATAAGGTTGCTTAGAAGAGAGATTTTAGGGCAGTGAAACCTGTTCACTGGAGCAACCTTACATACCAGCTTAACATGGGGTTAGAGTGCCTTGTAGCTCAGGAGAAGTAGGCTTTATTTTCTGCTCATACATAGTTCAACACCTTACATAAGTCATTTTGTTCCTTCTTTAATCAATTTCTATGTCTATAAAATTAACAGACACATCTCTTTGTTAGTAAATTTTACAGTGTACTATTAGAAAGTGCAGTATAAAAGATGACATTACTTTTGTGGTTGCTGTTATGATTTAAGGGTGATAAAAGAGAACGATTACATGTAGCTTGCCATAGTATCTTTTTATATCAGATGAGATTGCTGGCAAAAGTTTTGTGTGTGTGTGTGGGACATCCACAGGATTCACTGTTTATCATCTCTAAATATTGGGTCCCATTATAATTCCAGTGAAGATTCTAGTCAGGCCTTGAACTGAGTTTTTATTTGCCTCTGAATGCAAATAAAAATCTCCAATTCATTCATTATAAAACAGCAGCTATGACTGCACTTATGTTTCTTTCCTCAACAGAATGATCTCAGTTTTGAGATTTGTAGCATATCTAGTGGCTTTAAAATATGACATAGAACTTATGGTAGGTTTCATGAGTTAATAAACAGCCTTTTAGAACTAAGTGTATCTTTACAATAGCAGTGTGTTCTTTCATGTATAAATTGTTGCATTCAATAGGTGTGTGTGCACAACAACATTGTCTACCCCATCGGGAAAACCTGGAAAAACGGTTGCAAGGAATGTTCTTGCACTAATATGAAAGATGATATTACAGGATTTCAGTTGATGGAATGTCATGACAAAATATGTAACACATTCTGCTCTCGGGTGAGTAACATTTAAATCAGTGCACTATACCTGTTGAGTACTGATGGGAACTAAAATGCTTTTAAACCTGCAAGCTTAGAGAAACTAAAAAGACCAAAAAGGAAGTAAGTGTAGCAATGAATTATCTTGGAAACAGAATCTAGGAGTGTCCGAGTATTACTGACTTTATTTTAGGGTTATTGCTTCAGGATCAGATTCTGCTGACAAGAAAATCAGAATTAACCTAATTTTATCTTTCAGGTATAGAACTGCACCCTGAAGTGTCTATAATTTTCTTCACTTGCACAATAAGTATTCACAATGCCCCAAGTTTGAGATGACTTAATTATAGGTCATTTTTTGAGGAAAATGTTTTAGATCTGTCTATTGTTCAGCTCTGTCAATTATAGCAGTAATAACAGACATGCTTTCTTATGCTCAGACATCTGCCACATGCCTTAAAATGGTGTGATCTATTTTTGAAAGCCCTCAAAAGTATGAGTTGCTTTGTTATATTGATATAACTGGTTAATCAGGAGGAGACAGATATTCAGTAAACAAAGTTGGCAGAGGAATTCTAGAAGAGGCAGAGGAATTCTAGAAGAGGCAGAGGAATTGTTTAGAAGCCAGCAGTACTTGCTGGTGTCATAGATTCGGAAAGTTTGGCCTTGACATGGTTAATGCAAAGAAAAGTTCAAAATGTTTTTCATACTGCCTTTAAATAACCCAATTTATATCCTTAACATTCCACACCTTTAAATAATGTGGAGAATAAGGAATTAAAAAAGCACTGTAAAATTTAACATGATGCCTTAAAGTGATGTCTAACATCTTTTGTCCATAATTCATGAGCATTTCCATGTCCTTGCTTCATGTGGTTAGCATGTAAGGGGACAGACAGTGAGGACAGTGGGAATATACAGCTCAGGTATGCATAAAATGCAATAATAGAATAAAATCAGTAATAGAAGTGGCTGCCTAGCCACACAGTGACAGTCTACACCCCTTACCCACTGACATTTGGTCAGAAGAGTAGTTAAGCTACAAATGCTGGAGACCACCACAAATACATTTTGCCTCTTTCTAAAACTTTCAGAATATAAGTAGATTAATTAAGATTGTTCTTGATGGCAGTGGCCAATTTCATTCAGGAGAGAGCATATCTGACCTGAAGAAGCTCCTTCCTACTTGATAATTAAGTGTTCACAATCTGTGAGTTCACAAGGGTTGTGCAGGATCCATGTGGATTGGCAAGGACTGGGACATGTGAGATGCAGAGTATTCTCTGCAAATCTTTTTCTGATGCAGGGTTTTCCTCACATAAGTTTTCTCTTCTGAGTCATGAAGTGAAGCCCAGAAGAGGTGATTAAAAAAAAACCTTATTTTCCTAAGTGCAGAAGCAAAGGTGAGCTAGGTACTGAAGCAAAGATGAGCTAGCTAATACTATGCAAACGTTCAAGTTTTTAAAATCTTTATTTTAGACTATATGTTTTATTAGCCCAGGAAAATTTGTTGAGTTGACCAAGCAGCAGATGTTCCAGTTGTGAGTTGCAACATCAGTGGTTTCAGTGATCTGGTGTCTGATAAGTCTCTGTTTCCCTTTGCAGTATCTTGAATGTTGTGTAACTGCTTAGGATCAGAGCAGAAAATGAACCCATTAAAAATAAATAAATAAATAAACAAAAGATCTCCCAAAATTACTGCTCTTCTTGTAGGTGTAGAGTTTGATCAGAAAACTTCAGGATGCCAAGTGCAATGGAAACCATGAGGATAGTTGTGACAGCTTTCAGTTTTGCAAGAGAATCCTTTTAATTTCCATTTTAGAAGAGACTCATTTCTACTATTGCAATGCTTATAGTTACTAGATTTTAAATATCTGGCTTTATTTTGGCTTCTATCAGTAACTTTATTAGTAATTTGTTATTCTAATAAAATATAATTAATGCAGAGCTACAGTCTTAAGCATTGCAATCTCAGAAAAGCTTTTCTTAGACAAGCAAACAACATCAACAGCAAGAAACCATCTTTATAAGATTATTAAAATAACACGGCCAAAATCATATCTTTTGGAAAAGATAACTCAGATTTTTTTTTCCCCTTAACTTATTCCTAATTCAGTGAATATACATATCAAAGGTCACAAAATTTCTGCAACCCAATTAGAATTGACCCCAAGGCTTATTTTTCATTTCAGATTAGATGACATTGAATGTTGTCTTTGCATTAAAGACAATATTGTTGTCTTTGCATTAAAGACAATATTGTTGTCTTTGCATTAAAGACAATATTGTTGTCTTTAATTTAATTAAGGATCACTACTGAGTTGATATTCAAACTACTTGCTGCTTTCTGTTATTAATTCCACTGCCAGTTTTAGGGCTGTGAAATGTTATTGTTGTCCATATCATCTGACTTATGTGAAAATAGCTTACAGATTTTTACTTAGGAATTAAAAAGAAACCAACCCACAAAAAAACATCCTCTAAAAACAGCAATAAAAAGTCCATAACAACATAATACATAACAATCCGTCACTGTGATGAATGAATGGTGCTGCTATTCTCCTGAGTAAGAACAAATTAAATGCAAATCTGATCTATTCTTTTAGCACATACAGAAACACTATAGAAAGAGGTACTTAGATTAACGGTGAATATAGCCTTCTCATTTGCAAACGATGTGGTTTTGCTTTAATATATATCACAGCCCTGTCACTTTTTCTACTCTCTCCTATCATTCTCACAAAATTTTGAAAAAGCAAGTAGGTAATTGTAATAATTATTGTATCTGTCACTAGGAGAAGTGGTATCTGTACCTTGCTATTCTCTTGGACCATTTCTCTTGAGAACATCAAAATACAATGGCTGTTGATAAGTGGTGTTCTCCAGGGCTCTGTGCTAGGATCAGTGCTCTTTAACATCTTTATCAGTGGCATAGATTGGGATCGAGTGCACCCTCAACAAGTTTGCAGATGATACCGAGCTGAGTGGTGTGGACAAAAGGGAGGGATGGCATCCAGGGAGGCCTGGACAGGTTTGAAAAATGGGCTCATGAGAACCTGATGATACTCATCAAAGCCGAGTACAAGGTGTTGCACTGGGGTTGTGGCAATCTCAGATATGTGTACAGACTGAGAAAAGAGCTACTTGAGAGCCGCAGCCATGTGGAGAAGGACTTAAAGGTCCTGGTAGATGAAAAACTTAACACGAGCTAGCAGTGTGCACTAGCAGACTGGAAGGCCAACTATATCCTGGGTCGCATCAAAAGAGGGGTTGCCAGCAGGGTGAGGGAAGTGTTTGTCCCTCTTTATTCTGCCCTTATGAGGCACCATCTGGAGTATTACATCCAAGCTTGGGGTACCCAACATAAGAAGGATGCAGAGTTTTTTGGAACAGGTCCGGAGGAGGGCCATGAGAGCGATCAAAGTGCTGAAGCAACTCTCCTATGAAGACAGGCTGAGAGATCTGGACTTGTTCAGCTTGGGGAAGAGAAGGCTCATTGAAGCCTTCCAGTGCTTAAAGGGAACTTACCAAGAGGAGGGAAATCAACTTCTTACAGAGGCAGATAGTGACAAGACAAGGTGGAATTGATTTAAACTAAAGGAGGGTAGATTTTTCACTGAGAAGGTAGTGAGGTGCTGGAACCAACTGCCCAAAGATGTTGGGGTTGCTCCATTGCTGGAGGTGTTCAAGGTCAGATTGGATGCAGCCCTGGACAATGTGATTTAGTGCCTGATATAGTGGTTGGCAACCCTGCTCACAGCAGGGGAATTGTTGGAACTAGGTGATGTTTGAAATCCCTTCCAACCCAAGCAAATCTATGATTCTGTGTGATTCTATGAATATTTGTACCCTATGTGCAAAGACATAGTGAATGATGGTTGTAATAGACTATGAAATTTTTGGCTTTAATGTCCAGTATTTCAAGATGATATTTACCTTTGAAGGAGTATACTTTGACTTCTACCTGTAAAACACGGAAGTAAATTTCTTAATAGTGTGTATATTAAGGAGGTCAAATAAACTAATTTCAAAGGAAGACTGTTGTTTGAGGATTGAAGATGTTTAGGATCCTGTTTAAAAACTGTGACAGTCTTGGTTGCATTTTCAAGCATCCTGCTTGCATTTTCAAGCATAATTTATTATGGAAGTTAGCAGGGGATACTTTAATATTCTATATACTTTCAAATAGAGAATTAAGTTCTTACCTGGTGAAAAGGATCTTCAGGGAAATCTCTCAAATTGTGCTGATTCATCACCACTGAAGATTTTGCATTCAGCATTTAAAGTTCATTTGTATCCATCCTATTGTCTCTTGCTCTTTTCCTTCTCTTTTGTTCCTCTGGTTCTCTCTAGGGACTCTCATCTCAAAGTGTAAAAGTGAAATACTGGAGTCTTCTTAAAAATGCTATGTGTTAAGAGATACTTTCTATCATTTCTTTCCTATTTTGTGGGCCAGAAGGCAGCTGACAGAGTTCTGGCCAAAACCTTAGTATCCATGAAAAGATTAACTGTGCATCCTGAGCAACACTGGAATGAAAGCAGAGAGTGCCCACGTAGGCCAAGTTGTAGTCTATGTAGATCCTTCCTGCAGTTTTGAGTCGGCAATGGGACCAAAGTGTGCATTTTCTGAAGGCTACAGAATTAATCTGCAAGTCCCAGTTCAAAAGCAGGCAAAATTCCACCGCAATTCCACTCCTCACACAGAATGATGCTTTAATCTCTGCAATTAGATGTGATAAAATAGCCTGATCTAGCGTCAGAGCTGAACACTTGTCAGGTTCTCTGTAGCAGCTGAGTGTTATCACTGATGGGTTGAGTCAGCCAGAGGCATGTGGTTCAAATGCTGTCTCGGGAGTTGCTCAGGAGCTGGGAGCGGTGACCTCCCATGTTTCTTCCACTGAAGAGTCCTCAGATTTTGAGCCCACTGAGCACCAAAGGGGCCACTTCCATAGGCTGAACTGTATGAAACACAGTTCACTGACAGTGTCTTAGTGGTATGCTGAAGTCTGCTGTATGGCATCTTGTTTAATTTGCTCTTTAGAAGTATCTGATAATCACACAGGTTTTGTGAAATTTGAATCTTGTATCTAGGTTTTGCTTAGTCAAGATGCTGAGTTTATCACGTGCAGATTGTAGATCCTTATACCTCTGTGTTTGCCACGTGAACAAAAAATTGTACCCCATGCTTCAGATAGTTCACACATATTTAGCCATTAAAATGTCGTATAAAACAGAATGCTCAACAGCAAAACATTACCCACAAATCTACTTCAAACTCTGACCCTATTACAGAAGAAAGATAGTGCTTGGGAATACTTAAGTAATTTCAGCTCAAAGTTGTTGACCATAATTGGGATGATTCTTATTTTCTTTGACATTTTTCCCATGAACTCTATTTTTACTGCAGAACATTTTTGCATCTGTATGGAAATCAGCGTTATTATATTTTACCCCATGGAGGCTGTCTAGTTAAATATTAAGTGTATTTTTTCTAATTAGAATAATGTTCCTTGCTTAATTTCAGCCATCTTTGAATACTTGGCTAGTTGTTCAAGAGATGAAATGGTGCAATCTCAGTCAGAATTGATCCCCAGACTTCATATCTGACCTACCCCTTCTCTTTGCTTCAGCATGTTAAAAACCATCTGAATGCACTCAGACCTCAGACTGAATTCTAACCTTGAAGTCCCAGAGCTGGAGAACTCCGGGTGCTAAGTCATGCCCAAAATGCCACTAGAACAAATTTTATCTTGTATTTTCTTTTGTATAATATTATTGGTATATTTATATGTATACAAACAAAGACTTTTAAAAACAAATAATTCTCACTTTTTTTTTATATCAGTTATGTGTAAAAGTGGATGTTCTCATGTACTGATTCTCAAAGAGATTTTTTTTTTCTTCCAGACTGGATTATTTGTATTCATATACAGTTTTCTGAGTGGTGGATTTCTTATTTGTAATATCAGTGTACAGCCTTACAGTTCTGCTTTTAAAATACTTTCCTTAAAAAGTTGCTAACATTAAGCCTTCAGCTCTGTGTTTTTATTTTTTCTTCTCGTTTGTCTTCAGTCAGTGTTTTTCTTTTCTCCCACAGGGATATAACTATATTGTTCAAGATGGGGAGTGCTGTGGGCGCTGCCAGAAAACTGCCTGTGAAGAGCAACCATTCTGGTCTCGGGGTGATGCAGATCCTCATTTATATGAGGTGAGATGATAGTTGGGAGAACATTTCCTCTTCTAAAACAAGTTCCCTGGTATTATTTTGTGTTCCACAGAAGGAAACAAAGTTATTTTTCTTGTAAGGTTGGCAATGCTGAAAGCCAGTGGGTACTGGGCTTGTTGCTGACTCACTTCATTCCCTTAACAGGCAAACCCTCCCACCATCCCATTTCAGGCTCTAAGGAAGAAATCTTTTTTTTTTTTTTTTTTTTTTTTATAAAATTCATAATTTAACAAATGATAGTTCAAAAGAATTTTAATGAAAAAAATTTCTGTCTGTAGAAAAGTCTGTTTAAATTATCCTAATAATGGTGGATGGTGTGTAGATTGGATATTTAGCTGCTTGAATTCTATGGTTCTGTTCAAATAGTATATCCTATTTTATGTGAGTTGAAATATCAGAATATCAGGAACTGAATGTGGATAGAAATAGTAATTGCATCTGTTTACTGAAGATGAAGGCTGAATGTCAGGTCAGACTGCAGTTGTCTAGGCACACTTCTTTGTTTAAAATAACAGCTTATTTTCAGCAGTATCTCTTCCTTTAGTATTTATTTGTGTCCTTTCCAAAAAGACCAATAATGGGAAATAAATACATGCAACTAGCCATTCAGAATATTCTGCAGACAATCTATCACTCTGGATAATTAGGCCAATATTTTCTCTCTTTTCTTCTCTTCACTTATGTTTAAATTCCTTCAGTTTATTCAGTTTATTCTGTCCCTAATCCAACTAACTGGCCTTGGCAAACCTTTGCTATCCCTTATAGCATTAAATTACTTAATCTTACACGGAAGTTTGGATTTGGTGAAGAAAGGCACGAGAAGTAAGTTAAATGGGCTTAAAATAAAAGACCTTCTCCCCTTGTTTTTTTCCCCTCTTATTCATTATAACATGTTTACGCTTATAGTTATACATCACGTTCATATATTTGGTATTAACTTTTAAATTACCTATTTTACAAAAGCAGTTTGCTTCTGTCCTTTTCAAAATGTAAATGTATCATTTTGCTGTCTACTTCTTCCCTGATTTTACCAAAGACATTTCATAATCTGGATCAGTATTATTCTCTGCTTCATAAATCAAGCCCTCAGAAGGCCTTTTTTTTTTTTTTTTTCCCCTCCCCCCCACATCCTGCTGTGTATTACTGGGTTCTGTTGCGTTAATGGAGTTATAGATACTTATACTCTGTTGTCTTGTTTTTGCTGTGTCCTCTTTCATCTCCTTTGTCGTCAGCAAGGAATGAACTGTCTAACAAACAGGAGAAGGAAGAATATTCAAGAACTTTCTGAGCAATGATGTTTGACTACTTGGGAGGGGTCTGATTCTCACAGAATGGCTTGACTTGAAAGTGATCTTAAAAGTCACCTAGTTCCAACCTCTCATATCACTATTCTTGAAGTGAAATGAAAAGTGGAAGCATCCTGCCTCAAAGCAGTAATCAACTCTGCATGGCACTGAACTAGGGAGCATTTTCTTTCTGGCCTGTGTTGCTATCTCTTCCCATGACCTGCTTTATCTGACTCATGGATGATAATAATCAGCAGGGGATATCAACAGGATATGGTCTCTCCAGTATTTGCAAGTTTTTTCTCCTCGACAGTTTATTGTCAAAGCCCCTTTTGGGCTTAGTGAAGCTGGTTTGCAGTAGGTTCCAGTGGAAAGATGGCCAGCTTGGCTGCTGAGTAGTGCAACACAACCAGCTACCAGGAGCAAATGTAAACTTAAATCTATGTAAGCATGCATTTCCTTCTTCGAACATTATTTCACCTGTCCCTTTCATTTCCTTACCCTAAAAACCAAGCAGAAGACTGTTTTGTAAACAGATCGTCACAGTATGGGCTTGTGAAGAGCTTTTGAGTGACAGGTTGTTCCCAAAGCACTGGATATATATTCTGCAAACTAGCACTTTGACTGGGGTGCCCTTTCCTTTGTTTAGTGACACAAAAACTGCTGCCTGTATTTAATCCTTTTACGCTTTCCTGTCAGGTTGGCACGGAGTGGCAATCCCCCTTCAATAGGTGCATAATTAATGAATGCGTCCGAGTGAATGATGAGGTTTTTGTGCAGAAAAAGAATCTGTCCTGCTCTCAGATGGATATACCTGACTGTCCAGATGGAACTGAATTACGCTGTGACCAAGTAATAGACTGCTGTCCTTCGTGCAGATGTGGTAAGGCATTTTGTATGACAAATGACAAATGAAATCAGTGAAGAGTTAATTATGTCATGTACCAATCTCCTGTTTTACAGTGGCAATTTCAAAAGTGTATCCTATGCAAGTGTAATATCACTTTGAAGCTGTCCTGCATGATTTAAACATTGCCTATAGTAGCTCCTGCTGCTATTATTTTCTCTTTCTAAGCAATGTTCTCAGTTTCCTTTTGAATTAATTACTATTGTCACTTAGAGAGACATGCCAGGCTATGTCTCAACAGCAAATTACAGCACTAGCTTTTGTTGTTAAGCAGTTATTACAAGGTCTTGACATGCTTTTGGCCTAGAAAGGTGCAATGCTGTTACCAACAGCAGTGTTGTTACTCCTTACGAACAGGGAGTTTCCATGTAGTCATTATGCCTTCTGGACATCTCTGAGTGTTGTAGCGGTGACCATTTACTAGCATATACTTAAATCAAAAATAGATATTAAAAGATTTGGCTGTTTGTGGACACAGTCTGGGCAGACTCTCAGTCACATATTATTGACAGGTATTTGGGACAACTTCATGGGAAGGAACTTCAGTGGAAGAAGGAAGAGAAATAAGTGTTGTAACTTGCTGAAAACTTTTGAGTGTGTTTTCTGAGAATGTGAGGATAGAAACACAGGGGAAAATCTACATAATAAATTTAAGAAAAGGGTAGGGAAAGAAAAAACAAGCAACTCAGCAAGGGATATTTGGAGGCAAGGGATGTTTGAATGTGGAGGTATAACTGACAAATTATTACTTTTCAAATTATAATGTAAGAGGGTAAAATTGTATTTATTTTCACTGAATCTGGATTTAAATGTCCTCAGTTGGAACTTTCATGAATAAAGAATGTATACTTCTGCTTTATTAGGTCCAAGTAACAGCACTTTAAATGCAATATTATCATCTCTTTCAGTACCTGTGAATGGTTGTCCTTTGAATGGCACTGTTATTGGGGTAAGGCAAGCTTCCTTTTATTTGCTGTAGTGATAAGACATTTAGCTCATTTGAACGAGCTTTTGAAGAAAACAGACTTGCTCAAGTACACGTAAGTGTACAGGGCAGCTTTTCTCAGCCAGAATCCCTACCAGTGAGACATTGTACTAAAAGCAGTTGTAGGAGTTCCACATGTGCACATCTGGGTCATGACCCTGCCACAAACTTTCTTGTATGACAGTGAGCATCTCTGCAAAATAGGGAAAGTCATGTGTTCTTATCTTGAAAGGATGTTCAAAAAAAAAAAAGAAGTGCGTAGAAACTGTGCTAATATGCATTGTGTAATGACTTGCAGGCTACCAGACACACAGGAAACTGCCTGTGATGGATAATCTCTAAGGTGATTCTTATCAACCTCAGGGAAGGGAATGCTTCCTATGTTCTACCTGGAGAACGAGAAAGATTATGAAAGGGTAGAGACTCTTGTTCCACCTGTGTGGAAGGAGGACTCTCTCTCCTTGGCTAGTAGCAGGAATAGGAAAGCTAAGCTCCTGCTTGCCTTCTGTGCCATTTTAAAATCTCTGCTGATCTCAGCTCAGAGAAAGTTTTTGTCTCAACTGCATACTTAGTGGATAGATAAAGATGTGTTTTGCCCAGTCCGTGACAGTGGGAAGGGTTGTAGTTAAGCATCTGATCTCATTTATCCTGAATTTATCTTTGTAGAGCTCTGTCAATAGGCCATTATTTCCTTAAATCCATGTTCTGGCATCATCTCTGGTGTCAGAGAGCTCTCTCAGCATCCCTGGAGGAAACAGGTGCCCTTTATTCATTTAACTTTTAACCTATAACTAACTTTTAACCTATACATTCCTTTTTTTTCATTTATTGATAAAGTATATTGATAAAGTCCAAACCTCTTTGGACTCTTGAGGAGCAAAACTCTTTGCTCTTTTGAACAGAGAGCACCTCTCTCCATCTATTGCTTCCATTTTGGATTTTTTTTTAATGTTTAGTAGGTATAAGTTCTTCATTTTGTTAGAGCTTAAGCCGTTAAACTTTCATCATTCTGTATAAAAATAACTTCCCTGTAGAATTAAATCCAAGGAATAACTATGCCTTTCTACCTGAATGCTGGAAGAGGGGCTTTAAAGTGGTTAAATCTGAAATAGACTGCTTTCTCTATTTGTCTCCTCTACGATATGTTGCGAGACGAAGTAATTGCCTTTCGTAAAAAACTTACGTGTAGAGAGTATTATTCAGTACAATTGTCAGCTCCTGATGTCTGTTGTCATAGATTGTGTAGATATAAATTTATAAATAAAATTCTGTGTTGCAAAAAGAAGGTATCTTTCCAGTTGCGTGCTGTTATTTGATGAACAGATAATTTTTTCTCTTCCAACAAAATGCTGACTGGATTTGTCAGAGTCCTTATTTTATTTTCAAGTATTTAAAAATATTTTGAGTAAAACATTAGAAATTTTTGAGAAAGCTCTTATTTTGAACATAAAAGCAGTAGTATCAGTATTTTGAAGATAAAAAGTAAAATCTTTAAGTTTCTCAAATACTGAAAAAATTCCTATCTTAATAAAATTTCCCAAATTATCATGAATGCATGATGTGACACAATTGCATTATGTTTTGTTTTTGTTTGCTGTTTGGACCTGATGTGCGGAATCAAACTCTGTAACCCAAGTATGATTACAAAGCAGGTATGGTTTATTCAGTGCTGCGCAGACACCAGGTGCAA
>JAOWBP010000001.1:62619969-62635199 GCA_028571105.1 Tragopan temminckii | reverse complement strand
TCTATTACAATCGAACTTGATTTCCTTATTAGAAATCATAAAAATAATGGATTTTTCAGTTTATATATATGTATTAATGTTTCTGCAAACTAGTAGAAATAATGGGAGGAAAAAAAGGAACTGGTTTTACTGGTGACTGCATGAACAACACAGAAGTCAAAGTGGTATTAAAGAACAGGAAAAGCACAAGAGTTCCCAATACTTTTCACAAACGAATGAAAAAAATAATTTGTAATTCTTACTGTACAAAGGTTAAACCACAAGTATATAAAAGTTAAAACCTGAAATATTTTTTAACAGTTATTTATAGGACAGAAGGGAAACCAGTAAATCTGCTGGCATGGGGGTCATCCTGGTGTAATCTCAGGGATTGGAATATAGTTGTATAATTATTTTCTGTATTTTGTTCTATCCCATAATTATTTGTAACTAACATGCCATTCTGAATTGAATTTCAGCATCTACAAACATACAGAGGAACTACTGTAAAGCAAAAGCATTTGTGGTGATGATTATGTGACAGGTTTTCTTCTGGTCAGGAATCATAAAATAACAGAATCACAGAATGGCTTGGACTGGGAGGGACCTTAAAGACCATCTAGTTCCACTCCCATGCTGTGGCCTGACCTTCAATACCTCCAGGAATGAGGATCCACAACTTATGTAGGCAATCTGATCCCACACCTCACTACCCCCCGAGTAAAGAGTTTTCTCCTAATATCTAACATAAATTTACTCTCTTTTAGTTTAAAACCATTGCTCCTTTTCCTATCACTATCAGATTGTGTAAAATGTCAGTCTCCTTCCTGTTTATAAACTCACTTTAAGTACTGGAAGGCCAAAATGAGATCTTCCTGGTATCTTCTCCAGATTGAAAAAGCCCAGCTTCCTTGGCCTTTCTTCATAAGAGAGGTGCTCCAGCCCTCTGATCATCCTGTGGTCCTTCTCTGGGCCCATTCCAACATCTCTATGTCTCTCTTGTGCTAAAGAACTTGAACTTGGATGCAGTACTCAAGATGAGGCCTCACACTGGCTAAGTAGGTGAATAGTATTTTGTGAAATGGAATCAGCATCGCCCAATCAATTAAGATATTTTAAAATGTTTTGTTATAAGTAGAAAAACATTCAACATTTACGCATTCAAACTTTCTACTGAACAGAATCTCTTAAGTGATTTAATTTCATCTGTAAAAAGTAATATTGGAATAATATGTGACCCTCTGTAGACAAGTGATTGCTAGTGGAGGTAAATGAACTAGATAGATGGAGTCTTACAGAAGAAGAAGAGCTCATTTTGGATTGTAATTCTGCAGTAAGTCTGATGAAGTCTGACAGGAGTTCCTGAACATTTCCGGCTCTTCTGTTCAATTGTGAGCAACTGTGTGGAGAGAGAACACTGAAGATGAGGCTAGGCCTCTAGGGAATAAATAGTGATTATATTCTAACAGGGAAGAAGTTGTGTCTGGATTAAAATGGAAAGAGGCTGTCATATCAGGGACTGTAGGATATTGGAGATGAAAGGATGGGCAAAGCGGCAGAATTTGAGAAGGTAATGCCACCTTCAAAACAGTACTGCAACAAGGAGACATTTGGGTCCCTTCCAGATTCTAGCCTAGATTCTTCTAAGAGTTAAGTTCTTCCTGAAGGTCTGATTTCTTAAGGTAAAGCCTTGTAGAGTATGCAGTTGTTGTTCTCATGTTGTCAATAGTCAGTGTGCTGAATGGCCTTCATAGAGGTTGTCCTTGCAGTAGCTTGGTGAAATTATCTTTGCTTCTGTCAGTTAAGAGGGATGGGTAACAAAATAAATTGCAAAATGTTTAGGTGTGCAGAGCTATTCTGGTGGATTGCTGGTGAACTATCTATGATCTGATTTATAAATGTTTTTACTATTCAAAATTTGTCAGTAAATTCCTTATGCAAGCATATTTCTGTTCAGTAGTTCTTTGAAGATGATTACTCAGAGGAATTAGTATCTCAGACACTTATTTTTCACCATTCAGTGTTTTCCCTGAGCATCGGATCAGTCACATAGTATCATTTCTGCTTCCTGACCTGATAATTTCCAAATCCAAAGGAGCTTTTAAGATTTTGAACAAAATTTTCTCTGAGTATTCACTTTATTCACAATTAAAGAACAGTGAGTATCCATTTTAGCTGGTCTGTGGTTTTTCCTGAGATTGAATTCTCTGGGAGCTGAACAACTTCAATGTACCAGTAATGTAGTATGAAACTGTAGTGTTTATTGAGGGCAGATCATATAGCCGCTAGATGTCCTTGTTATTCTGCAATTGGGAAACAAATATGTTCTCATAGAGTCATAGAAACATAGAATCACCCAGGTTGGAAAAGACCTTAAAGATCATGGAGTCCAACCAAGACCTAACCATACTACCCTAACTCCACTAAATCATGTCCCTGAGGGTACCACATCCAAATGGATTTTAAATGCATCCAGGGATGGTGACTCAACCACTTCCCTGGGGAGCCTATTCCAGTGCTTAACAACTCTTTTTGTAAAGAAGCATTTCCTGATATCCAACCTAAACTTACCCTGGTGCAACTTAAGTCTATTTCCCCTCATCCTGTCACCTGTCACCTGAGACCAACCCTGCTCTTGCTGTAAGCACCTTTCAGATATTGGAAGAGAGCAATAAGGTCTCCCCTCAGCTTCCTTTTCCCCAGACTGAACAGCCCAGTTCCTTCAGTCTCTCCTCGTAGGGGATATTCTCCAAGCCCTTCACAAGCATTGTTGCCCTTCTTTGGACCTGCTCCAACACCTCAACGTCTTTTCTCAAGATTAGTCATCGTATTTCCTTTTGTGTAACACAGTGATAACACTTCAGGAAAAGGTCATTACTAAAACAAGAATCATGACTTTATCCTTGTGGCTATGGGAAGGCAGTAAGATTTTCAGTACATCAGAGACTGGGGATATAAGGAAGAATCTTATGTATTGGAGTGTATTAGTAATGCTGCTAGGGACTTAGTAGTTTTCTCATAAAGAAGGCACTAAATATCCTTTGAAAAGAAATCCTGTAATATTCCAGTACTTTATAACCTACAAATAAAACATATGATTTAGTTTTATATCCCTTTCTATGATTCTATGAAAACTCATAATGGTTTGAGTTGGTAGGAGAGGGGGGGAGGGGGGATACACTTTCAAGATCATCTAGTTCCAACTGCCCTGCCATTGGCAAGGACAACTCCCACTAGATTAAGTTGCCCAGGACATCATCCAGCCTGGTCTTGAATGTGTTCAGGGGTGAGATATTAACAGCTTCTCTGAGTAATCTGTTTTCAGTGCCTCACCACTCTCTGAGTAAAGAATTTCTTCAATTTACCCTCTTTATTTTAAAACTTCTTGTCCTATCACTACAGGCCCCTTCAATCATCTCCTTCATTTATCTTTCATTCTTAGGCAAAGCCATTGACTTCGTAGTCCAGAACGCATTGTCAGAATCCTATGGAGGGAGACCTGGCGCATCAAAGGTGATAATAGTCATTGTGTCAGGGAAATCAGAAGACACCATGGAGACTGCTGCACTCACTGCAAGAATGAACAGTAAATTTCATTTCACTGACATTATTTTTAAGAAGAGTTGTTGGTTTTTTAATTTGCTAGAACAAAAGGTGAAAAATTCAGGCACCTGTGTGTGAATTTACTGATACAATCTTACTGTGTCTAAAGTTCTGGTAAGAAACAGGCCTGAAGAAAACCTTCAGGGTAAATATTCCTTTGAATTACTGGTAAGACCAGGGCTAATCTGCAGTTTAAGCTGCAAAGTTTATATAGACTTCTCAGTTTAATGGCATTTCATTTTCCTGGTTCGTATGAACAGACAGGCACAACTGAAATGTGATTTAATGCTATAAATGTAACATGGCTGCAATATAGTGAATCTTGAAAGATTCATAAATAAATGAAGGATTTGGTCAGATTCTGTACTGACTTGTATGGGAACTTGGTTTTGGTATCAATGTTTTTTCAAGTTTTCTGGCTGTAGCTTCTGTACCTCAGTTTCTTCAGGTATTGAACTGAGGAACAGTGACTTCATTTGTTGATTGCTTTGGGAGTTCTTGAGTAAGGCATGGCCTAAATAACAACTATTATATTTTAGCTAAATAATTCGGAAATAATCCAATTGCAATCTAATTACAGAATAAAAAATTTCAATATGTTGTTTTCTTATCTGAAAAAAGTGAGGATGTTGCCAGTAAAACTGTATCTGCATTCTGTTGACCTTACATAATATTATTATGTTTGTGATTTCATTTTAGCTAACACTAATTAGAACATTGCAATTTCTACCTTAGATTGCATTTAGTTTATGTGGAGGGAGTGATACAAGTAATATGTGGCAAATTAACTGTTGAAAGAAAATGTTCCTAGTAAATCTTTTTTAGGAAAAAAAAAAAAAAAAGAGAGAGAAATCTGCATTATCCACTGAAAATCTTTTATTATCTTATCCTAGAGGTGTCCCTGTTTCCTATTGGAGTTGGTAATGGGTATGATGAACAACAACTCAGGACTTTGACTGGGCCATCAGCTGTTAATAGAATCACGAAACTCCAGAATTTTGAAGACTTATCCACTATGGTCACATTAAATAGTGAATTTATCAATAAAGTGTGCATGGGTAAGTCCAGTATAATTGTGGCTTCATAATTTGAGCAAAAACAGAAGTCAAAACACAGTAAGCAACAAAAGAGCTACAATGTGCTGAATTGTTTCTACCTATTTCGATGAGTGTAACTTTCACTTAATTTCAGGCAAGAATCCAGTGATTTTTCCTAAGCTGAGAACTCCGACTAGCTCTCCTTTGATAATGTTTCAATGACAGTCTTAAAAAATGCTAACCTATGTCACCACCATCACTTAAGTGGAAAACTGAATTTGAGGCTTTTCAGCTCCAACTTCTATTCCAGTTAATGAGTTCTCTGCAAGTTTTCAAACTGCAGGAGCTTAAACTGTCATGTATCATCTCCTTAATAATGATGGCTGGTCTCTAACTGAAGGACATCAGAAAAACTGAACTGGTCATAAATGAATGGGACATGCTTCAAAGAAGTGTTGTGTCCACTTCTGGGCTCCCCAGAAAAAGAGAGAGGGATTTCCTGGAAAGGGTCCAGCAAAGCGCCATGAAGACAATAAAGGGCCTGGAGCACCTCTCCTATGATGAATGGCTGAGCAACCTGGGTCTGTCCAGCCTAGAGAAAAGAAGACTGAGAGGGGATCTGATAGATGTCTATAAATATCTAAAGTGCGGGAGAGAAAAGAACAAGGTCAGACTCTTTTCAGCGGTGTGTGGCAATAGAACAAGGGGAAATGGCCACAAATAGGAGCATAGGAAGTTCCACACAAATGTATGTAAGAACCTCTTCATGGTAAGGGTGATGGATCACTGGAACAGGCTGCCCAGGGGGGTTGTGGATTCTCCTTCTCTGAAGATATTCAAGACCCACCTGGATGCCTACCTGCACAACCTGGTCTAAGGAGTCTGCTTTGGCAGGAGGGTTGGACTATATGATCTCTAGAGGTCCCTTCCACCCCTACAAGTCTGATTCTGTGATTCAAAATGTTAAAAGCTAGTTGTGAGTAAAGATTTCAAATAACTTTTCTTTCTGCACAGATCTAAGCATTGGTATCTGTCTGTCTACAAAGAATTTAACCAAAGTGTAAGAAAAGGAAGAATAAGAAAGACTTAACTGTTTCTGGGGAAAAGCAAACAGACAAACTACTACTG
Organism: Tragopan temminckii; assembly: GCA_028571105.1. Classification (NCBI taxonomy): domain Eukaryota; kingdom Metazoa; phylum Chordata; class Aves; order Galliformes; family Phasianidae; genus Tragopan; species Tragopan temminckii. The sequence goes on along the minus strand of JAOWBP010000001.1, from coordinate 62,629,452 downwards.
TAATGTATGGAAGAGGAAAGAAGTGTAAAATATTTTAAAATATTAAAATATTAATATTTTATAAGTTAATTCATGTATTTGTAGATAGTTCTCCTGCTAACAAAATTGACCTCACAAATTTCATTTCAACTCTTGCCGTTACTTTACTTGTTTTGCCTCCTTGGTCTGTGTATAATTAGGTATTTATTTTTCCTGTTTTATTATTACATCCATCACAATAGCATCTATGTAATCTCTCTGCAAGCCAGTGTCTCATTGTGTTAGTCATTGCAGAGGTTTTTACCAGCTTTAGTAGTGCTTATGTTTCCATTAAAATAACAGAGCCAAATACTTCCACGAGGAAGTTGCAGGTTATGCACAGCTTTGAGATATCCAATTAATCTCCACTGGTATCACTTCTGGCATTTTAAAACCTTTCCAGAGCATCAAACAGCTGCCATTTTCTAGGTTTAAACAGCTGCCATTTTCTCTATTTTCTTTTAAATAAGCTTTTGAAGAACCACTTCCTCTCCTCACACTATAAAATATCTGATGTTCTTACCCTAAATTACATTGATAAAGGATGATGAGCAGGAATTTGAAACCAGTAGCTATCTTCTTATTGCAACACGTGCTATAATCTATATGTGGAAGTTTCATTTAATTATAAAACCACATCCAGCTTTTCTACCAAACAAATTGTATGATAAAAAATTTGAATATAAATCTGAGAAATCTGGCTCTTTCTGTTGATGGTAAAACCATCTTTATTGAGTGTGAAATGATTACCCTTTTTTTTTTTTTTTTTTTTTTTCCCCCCCTTTATTTAATCTTATTTGATTTTCTTATAGTCCATAAAGAAATATTGTCCCTTCCGGACTCATGTTGTTGAATTTCTTGTACAGAGAGTCCTGTTTTGTTTGTTTGTTTGTTTTATTGGAAGCATACCAAGAATAATACTATTAAAAGGTTTAAAAGACTTCCCAAATACTTTCAAAATGTATTGCTTGCCCTGGAAAAGAGCATATAAGGCATATATGCTAGCATAATTCAGTAATGCATAAAGAATTTTCTAGTCAGTGTTTTAATTTCCTGGATGCATGCTCATCCCATAGCACTTATATATCATACTACTTAACTTCAGGTGTGTTACGAAAGCACATAAGCATGGAAACTATAATTTGGAAGTGAGTTTGTGAACATCTAAATGGTTTTAGAAAAAAATTACACGTAACAGTATTATCTGAATGTAATGAAACTGAAACTATTCTTAGTACAGCTATTTGCATATTTATACTAGTTGCACATTTATACTAGTTGCTGACACTTTGCTTCAGGTTACTCTCTGTATTCTTCTTTCTGCACTGAATAAATGTGTCTGTGTGGAAATTCTTATTACCTATTAATTAGCAGAAATACTTTTGATTCAGCAAAGAAATAAGGGTGGAGCCTTTCTTAGAGCTTAAGCTATGATCTTCTTTTAAGTACCATCTGGGCAGAAATCTATGTCAATACAAGGAAAAATTACAGCCTGTTGTTCACAGGGTATTTTCAGGACCAGTGCCATTGTAGAAGTAAGGTAAAGCTAGCAGTAGGAAAGTATACTCATTCTTTGACTTTCTCTTGTACATTTTGGGCAAATGCCTGTGATCTTCAGATGGGAAACTCAGACAGAGATTTCACAGCTGAGTACAGAAATACTTCCTACAATCTGTAGGGGAACTGCTAGGCCACAACTTGAACTGGTGATTGAGCACCTGGTGAAGGGGTGTGGCTGGCCTAGTGAGCACAGACAAATTGTTTGCACCTGTGGCTGCCTGTTGAAAAGTAGTGCTGCATAGCCAAAGAGCCCTTTCACTTGTTGGTGAATTCTACTCTTCTTTCTGTATATGACTATTGACTTGCCTGTGAATGCTTTGCCTGGTATCACATAGAACCTGTCACAAGCAATTCTGCTACTTTGTGATCAGAATGTAGTCTGATTCACATTTTTAATTAAGTAGTCTATATTTTGGCATACATCACCTTTATTAAGCTTTGGTAAGGGAGTAAGATTGATAAAAGATGTTTGTTTCTCTTTCAGACCCCGTCAGAGAATGCATGGATGAGGATGGAAACAAAAAGAAAGTAAGTTTACCGCTTGTGGCATCCACGTGGTTTTCAAGTTACAAAGTTCACGCAGGACGATGAATACCTGAATAGGAAGAAGTATTGGCTAATATTAAGGTTTTCTTTCTGAGAACGATTTTTGAGGAAGAAAATGGTGGCTTTTGAACTGACAGGAGGTTTTTATGCACATCAAGGAGAGTTAATTCAAGAACACCTGATCTTGCAGTATGTTGAATGGGACTGAAGACAGTGTAGAGCTGAAGTATTATGTATGCCTTTCCTGAAAAAGAAAAAATGTACTTCCATCACCTGGTAAAAACTTGTAGGAAAGCTATATGTGCCTGAAAAGTATGTGTATAGGGGAAGGAAACATTACTGTCCAGAGTTCTAGAAAGTGCAAGTACCTCCTCCCTATGGAAATTTCATCAGAAGATAATTATTATGTGATAATTTTCTCTCTAGGAAAATTCATGCCTTCTTAAGGCATTTCTGAATGGAAATCAGAGTTCTTAGCATTTGTTTGCAGAAGATCTTCTATTAATCCTAGAAAATTATCAGAAATTTTAGCAAAATTGCTTGCTCTCTTGAAAGTGATTCTCTGTAGGGAATGATGTAAATATTACAAATGGTTCAGATATCAGGTGAGATACCAAAGTTATTGAGTCTACATGATGCTTCAGGCATTCTAAAATGTAAGCATAAGTTTGTTACAACCTTGTATATTTTAGTAAGGGTCAGTTATGAGTTCTACTCTGATTTATTTTGAAATTTCAATACATTAGAAGTATCTTGATTTTTTTTCCTTTAAATGACTGTAAGGAGGGATGTGGCTAATAAGGAAATTTTTTTGAACTACCTAGACACAGGAAATATGTCAGTTGCTCCAAAAGCAATGTCTCCTATTTATTTCCATGGAAACTACAACACATACAAAGAGCATGATTATACTATATAACAGAGCAAATTCTTAGCCACAGAATGCTATTTCTCAACATAGTCACCACCATTAACTATGCATTTTCACCAGCAATGAACAGAAGCCTGCACGTTGAGTTTGTAAAAATCCATACCGGCAGAGCTGACCCTCTGCTGGTGTCACCACTGCTAAAACACGTCACCGGTCACCTCACTGTACTAACATCCACTGTTGGATCTCCATAAAATGTTCAGCAAGTGTTGATGAGTGTTAGTAGGTGCAATTTTTTACCACATAGAGGAATTCAATTTCATATGTTTGCATCATATTCTTCATATGCCAGATGCTATCTGTCAGTCTGTCCTCTTGCTGCCATTTGTAACACGGCAACAAAATTTAATGAAATACTGTCATGAAAATTCAACCTGTACTGCCATACCACCGACATCTGCCTCTGATACCAGGGGCCAACATAATAAAATCAGAGACATTACTTTGAATGCCCTGTGGTGAGTTCAAATAGCTCTAAATATAAGCTATGTAGAGAGCTACTGTTTTAATATGATTTGAACTTGCTGCATGACAGAATATGAGAATGATTATGGTTTTTTAAAATGTAGTTTATTCTTTTTGGTATTCTTTCTCTGATGCTTTTAAACAGGATTGCAAGTGGCAACTGAAGTGTTAATATTTGTCTTAGTAGTATCTCATTATGAAGAATCTGTTTAGCTTTCTTCTGATGGATTAGCAGTTAAGACTAGATGGTTCTAGTGGTCTTTCCAACTGTAATGATTCTGATTTTATGATTTCTAGCAATAGTAATCACATTTCTAAACTAGTGGTTGCTGTAACAAAACTTTTCTAGTATTGCTCAGTATTTAGTTTAGAGAAGAACAACCAACCAGCGAAAACCTTGACTTAATTAGAAGCTGGCAAATGATAAATCCAGTCCAGGCACATGACTGTTTTCTGTGGATCCACAGTAATAGAAAGAGTATGCACATCTAGGTCCGTATGTTCAGAGCTCCCGCAGAGAGGAAGTCTGAGTCTTCCTCTGGCCCATCTGTTTCAGCAGATTTATACTTACCTATTTAGGTTTTGCTTTCCTTCTATTCTACTTTTACTTCTGTGATTTCATATTGGTTGGGATTTAGGATCTTTTTCTCTTTGAAACCCCCAAGTTTTTGTCTGCATTAGAACTCTTGATTTTATTTGGATCCCTCAATTGATATTTTTATTTTAACGTGGTGTGCTTTGCTGGACAAAAAGTCCAGCTCTTAGAAGTTTTTCAGTTGATGTACTATAAAGGACTGAAATAAGAAAAAAGAAATTAAATACGTATGGAAGCCAGAGAATCCTTTGCCAGTCTTTCACAGCTGTATATGTAACCTTCCAGGTGCCCTGCTTTTGCTAAGTTGTAGGCAAAGCCATTATAATTAAAAAAAAAAAAAAAACAAAAAAAAACCAAACAAACAAAAAAAAAAACCATTCAATTTCTTCCTATATAAATATTTTTTTCCATACTTAAAGTTCCTTACGTTTCTTTGTCACAGCACCCTCTAGGCTTACAAGCCTGAAAAGTATTAAGTCACTTTCAGGCCAACTTCCCTTCCCAAATCCTGAAACATAAGAAGCCTGCACAGTCATTCAAGTCATATTTAATGTGTGTTGTTGTGGATGCAAATCTGACAGTTCTCTTTTAGACCTGATGGTATGTAGTAGCTCAGAGGTATAGAGCACAACTTTTATGTCACTATTCTTGGTTTGCACAACAGTGAAGAATTGATTGTCTGCAAAATAGTGAAGAACCTCTGAATTATGGTTTATCTACCTAGGTATTGCATCACTTTGTTCTTCTCTTTCATGGGAAGGGGAAATAAACTCAAGAGGAAAGAATCGTTGATAATTTAATTCATTAGCAATCATTTTTTACTTACAGATGTATTTCTACTTGTGTTTATCAAGAAATGCACAGAACCATTGTCTCACTTTTTACTTCTGAACTCACCTCTGTAGAGATGAGCAGGTCTGGAAAGGGCTGTTTCCCACACTTGACAGTGCTTTTGGGAGTGCAAACCACAAGAATGAACAATCTGATTTAAAATTCATTGAGATTGTTTATAACCTTTTGAGGCCTGTGAGACCTCAGCCTTTTGCAGATATGAGTCTTGAGCTAGTTCAGGTTGTGACCACATCTATTCTCTGTCATTTAGTAGTAAGTAATCCCACTGCCTTAAAATTTACACTATTCTAAAGGACTGTCTTCTAAAGAAGATGAGGATGTGTTTTAATTTTTTTTAATTTTATAATAATGCTGTATGTATCTAATAGCATTAGTCTAGTAAATAAATGAGTTCCCTATGGGAGGGAATTTCTTTAAAGTTTGGGAGCTGTGGATAAAATCACTAGAATATTCTGTGCCTCCATATCTTGCACTAAATACTGTTAATTCTTGCTGTGCCATGAGCACCTGTGCTCAGAGCTCTAAAGTAATTTTGCAGCATATGAAAACTAGAGGCATTGGCATTTAGAGAAGTGCCAAGGGGAATTATTTATTGATTATGTTATCTGTGCATGCTATAGGGTGGTTAAACTAAAAATGGATGTAGTACCAGATAATTCATTTTGTTGTGGCAAAACACCTCCTATTCTAGACTATTATCTTTTGCTTGAATTTTTGAAAGTCTATTTCCTGCAGTGGTGCTACATTTAGCTTTCTCTTGCTCATAAAGTCCTTAATACGCTTCATTGTATTATTTAGTTATTCAAAGCTTATTTAGTAGCACTACTATAGGTGTTATTTTATGCTCTAGCTGGAGATTATAAATTGCAGTGTGGTAGAAGGCAAATTTTGCATTTTTCTCCCTTCAACCTCTGTCAAGCCCCTAGTATGTTCTTTTCAGTAGTTAAATATTAATGTCTCTTTATCTAGCCTGGTGACAAATGGACATTACTAGATCAGTGCCACACTGTGACGTGCTTCCCAGGTGATTACACAGTTCTGGAGAGTCACCAAGTTAATTGTGAAAGGATGCCAAAACCTGTGTGTCACAGCAATCTTCCGGCTGTTAAGGTTGAAGAGACTTGTGGCTGCCGATGGATGTGTCCATGTGAGTATCTATTTTTGTATGCATGTCTCCCCTTGTCATCACTTGAAATATTTATCAGAAAGGGAATGCTGAATTCACTAGGATAAGGTTGCATTTCTACAGTCCAGTCATACACGTCATTACAGCTAAAATTTGTAAAAATATCAGAATGGAACCTAGAGGTGTTTTCTATAGCATTTTCAACCTGTTCAGAGCCTGAATTTCTCCAGTTTGTTGAATTTCATTGGCCTTGAGATGCTAAGAGATGTGCATAATTCAACGTAATTCTTAAAACTGGGTTTGTATTTCAAGTCATAGGGTTACTTTTTAAAGTAAATCAGAACCCTCAGAATGTATCAGAATATATACACATCCTCTTTATAATGCATGATCTCAATTTAAAATATTCTCTGCAGAACTAGGTGTTTTAAGAACAATTCCTAGTTCATTGTCTTATTCAGAAACAACGTAGTTGTTTTGATATAAATACTTGAAAAGGAAATATTTTAGTTGAAACATCTTAAATATTTTAGAGAGTTTTAAAGACAGTCTTAGTGATATCTACCTATAAAAGCTGCATCTGTCCTGATCTTCTTGATCTGGAGTGTGTTAACACCAATATGAAAACATTACTCTTGGCATTCAAATCATGTATTCTTAAAGAATTTCTGATGGTTTGAAATTAAAATTGACATCTGTGTCATTAGTCAGTTGTTATGAAGAGGTCTGTAGTTCACTTGAGATTACTGCTGCTTAACAGAAGCTAATGTTTGTGTAGCTCTTCATAATTTAATGGCCCACGATTTAATTTCCCAAGATGATACACTTTGTGATACTACTTAGTTGAAACTAGGTTGATACTGTGTCATTAATGGCAACATCTGCAACAGATCAAAAACTTGCAACATTTTGTAAGATTTACAGATGAGATAGTAGGGAGATTACTCGGAGGTCAGAATTTCTTTGTTGTTATTGGTGGAGTTTGGCTAGGCAGTCTGTTCCGCAGGAGCATTGCAGTGTGTGTTTTGTTGCCTGGAATTGAGTGAGGTAGTACTTAGTTGTTTAGACAGTGCCATTTCAACCAGTTGTTTGACAGTGCAGCAACAGAAGTTGTTTCTTCTACTTTGTGTAAAAATTGCTGTTAATGTAGATATAATTATGTAATGATTTGGTTTGGAAGGGACCTTAAGGACCTTCTAGTTCCAACCTTCTACTAGATCAGGTTGCCCAGGATGCTATCCAAGCCTGGCCTTGAACGCTTGCAGGGATCAGGCATCCTCAGTTTCTCTGGGTGACTTGTTCCGGTGCTTCATTACCCTTATGGTGAAGAATTTCTTCCTAACTTCTGATCTAAATCTACCATTTTTTAGTTTAAAACTGATACTCCTTGTCCCATCACTCCCTAATCAAGAATTTCTTCCCATCTTTCTTATAGTACCCATTTAGGTACTGAAAGGCCACAATAAGGTCTTCCCAGAGCCTTTTCCTCTCTAGACTAAGTGATACCAACTTTCTCTGCCTGTCTTCACAGGAGAGATGCAACGATTTGAGGAGGAAAGTTAATTTACTACATATGATACTGGAATGCAAGAGAACACTATATAGTACAATACGATTGGAATTGAAGCTAATAAATCAAATAAATGAGAGAACGTCCAAAAAACTGAAGGCCTTGCTCTAATGCTGAAACTGAGATGGATAGGGAGCACAAACTGCAGACGAGCAGAAAGAAAAGGGGAATATGTCATGACTTACAAACATTTTTGTCTTTTTCTCTAAACGGAAAATGGAAACAGAACAGTGAAAGTCTTCTGTAATATGTAGTTCTTCTTGTCTTCTGAGAGCCAGGTACCTGGAAATGTCGACAGTCCATGGAACTGGAGCATTAAATCTTTAGCTCCCAGTGTGGTATGTGATGTTATGATGTACAGTAATGATAACAAACATCACAGTACTATGACATTCTACCCCTTACTCAACGTCACTAAATCATACTTGATATACACATAAACAAATAATTATTAACATGCATTAAACACGCACACACACACGTATATACATACATGGAATTACTGACTGCACTCCCCCAACATCAAATTCCCTTGTGGTACACTTCAACATCCCTATTTTTCTGTATCACCCACCAAATGGACCCAGGTCCCTGAGCAAACACAGTTCCATGGAGAGTTTTGGCCTTTCCAGAGGCTGGAAAGACCCGAACTACTTTTCCCAACATGCTCATTACATGCACTATGCAGAGCTTATCTCCCTCTACAGTATGTAGGGAGCTGGATTGGGTAGGAACATTGTGATTTCTAGATCCTTGAGTGTTGACCAACTAGGTGGCTTCTCCCAAATGCTTCTCCTACTGCTTTAGTGTTCCACTATGCATTGCTTGCAATATAGTTTTAAACAACCCATTGTATCATTCAGTTTTACCTGAAGCTGGTAAATGGTAGGGGATATGATAAATCCACTCAATGCCATGATCTTTGGCCCAAGTATTTACGAGAGAATTTTTGTAATGAGTCCCATTATCTGACTCAATTTTTTTCTGGAGTGCTGTGTTGCCACAGAACTTGTATCTTGAGACTGAGTATGGTGTTTTGGGTGGTAGCATGGGATACTGTGTGTGTTTCAAGCCACCCAGTTGTTGCCTCCACCATGGTAAGCACTTACCATCACAGGTTTGTGGTAAGGTGATATAATCAACCTTATCTATCAGTTTAAAGCCTGTCTGTCCCTTTAGAAACCATAGCTTGAGAAATTGAAATGCCCCATTTTTAATCACCATTCTTTTTCTTATTTCTTCTTCTCTTCTTATTTAATTATTTTCATAACTTTAGGGAAAAAAACGGAATTTTCTTGCAAAAATATCTACCTACTGTATGTGTATCTGATCCCTGGAATATTGGCAAATGCTTTTGCAAAGAAGTATTTGGAAATCAGTTTTTATTGTCATAAAAGTGAACAGAAAGAATTAGGAACAGGAGTTACACCGTAAAGCTACTTGCTTGCTGAACTAGTTCAAAATATTACAGCAACATGATGTACAATGTGTGATTCATATCTCTTGGGTATTTGTGGACTATGTTTAAATGGATTGCGTTCATACATTTTGTGCTATAGAATGCTTAAGAGAAGTTTGAAAGGATTCCCATTATCCCTAGAATTATTTTTAGATATTCAAGAATAAAAAAAGTTAAGAAATCTTTTTTATGGCTAACTTGTTTACTTGTTTTACTATTGTTTATACAAGAATATTTATAAGATCAGAGCTGTTTTTCCTGGGAAATTATCATGGTTTTGGCTGGGTGTACAATCAATGGAAATATAGATATTATAAATGCCAAAAAGCTCGGCTAAGTTGTTAAACCAGAGCAAAGAAAG
>JAOWBP010000001.1:62598892-62619869 GCA_028571105.1 Tragopan temminckii | reverse complement strand
GGGGGGAGGGAAGTTAAGCTACTTAAGTTTTGTAAATATTCTAGTCTATAGACAGCTGTTGCTGTCAAATGATGGTAGAAGAGATCAGGGGAATGGATATATTAGGAAACAAGATGATGGCAGTTGGAAAGGGTGCTGAAGACTGGTCTAATTTTCATGAAATGAGAGTCTGTGTTTCAATTATTTGTGGGGAAAAAAATTTAATTTGCATATTACTGCATAACTGGTAACTCTGTTTTGTAGCATTTGTCGGCATGGCATCTGGATCTGCAGTAATGGGGAATGCCCAGGTATGTTGGTCCTACAGTTCTTAGGTTTTGGCAAGTGAGTAAATGTTATCCACTTCCTTTCCACTTAAATCCTGCTTATATTTTTTTCCACGTGAAGGGTGACTTTGTCTTTGCTCTTACCTGCTTGTTCCAATGCAATCCAGATGGGATTGTATTTCAGTTTTCCTTGTGAGACTAAGCAGATGTTGTACTGTATGTGTAGGAATAAATATTCCTGTTTGGGGAAAAAAAATGGCTGCTCTTTTCCTTTTTTCTTTTTTTTAAAGATCTGTGTCATCAGAGGAGTACTGCTGTTCCTATCAGCAAATAGCCAGTACAGGCCCAGCACCTGAACTTCTTCCCACCTTGTTTGCAGTAGGAATATCTCTGTGTAATACTTATATGAAATAATTTGTTTGCAAGCTCTTTCCTATGTATTTGCAGAGACTGTGGCATATCAGGATGCTACATCCCAGTAGTGGTGTCTAAATACTGCTGTCTTGGAAATGAAGAGCCACAGCTTACAGAAATATGCTAAGATGCTGAAATGTTTAGGTAGCTTCTTTTTTTTAGTAGGAGTGTGGGAACATCAAATTTCTGTATTATTCAGTTAGTACTTGTAGATATTGTAAATATGGGTTGCTGGCCCAGTCTTTGGGTGCAGATGTGTCACACTGGACTAAGTAAAAATGTTTTTCAAGTGTTCTGATTCGAGATATTGCAAGCCCCTGCATCAGTTTAAGGGGCCATGTGGTCCAGTGCACAGCACACTAGTGATGTGGGGAATCCCAGCTTCCACAATGGGGTGTAGCCACCTTAGGCATTAGCACTGTCACTTATAAAGAAGGAAATCTGGTTGCTACATAAAAGTGAATGCCATCAGCATCAAGTTGGATTCAAACAAAAATACTTTAAGAGAAATTTCAATTAAAGTCTTTAGTTCAATAAGCTAGTTTATTAAACTAGTGTAATTTGTATATGACTTAGCTGGCAGAAACCTTGAGAAACCGTGCTGATTTCCCAGGGCCACACTGACATGCTACAGAAGAATCAAATTCACTTCAGAACCGGAAGCTAAGCTGTCCTCTGATATCATTATAAGCTACCTTTGAAGCATTATATAGGATTTTCCATGGACAGGATTTCAGTTCCTGAGTGTGACTGATGCCATATTTCCCTGCTTTTGTTGGTGCTATTGTTGCTACTGGTAATGACTTACAGAAATAAACAGTGAGATAAGCATCTTGTCCATACTTTCTGGCCTTCAGGGTATGTGGGCTCTGTGCAGCTATCCAGCTGCTGTTCCCCTTCCGTGACACAGTGGGCAGGATTTGGCTTACAGCCAGCACTGGGGTCATTAACTGCTCTATGTGTTTTTCTAGGGGAGTGCTCCATCACTGGCCAATCTCATTTCAAAAGCTTTGACAACAAGCACTTCACCTTCAGTGGGATTTGCCAGTACTTATTTGCCAAAGATTGTGTGGAAAACTCATTTTCGGTTATCATCGAGACTGTCCAGGTAACAACAGCTTTGGTCCATGCCTGTGTGCACACTCTTGAGTAAGCAGGAAGGGCTGTGGGAGTATGATAGGAATTCCATATGCGCAGGACAACAAAAGTAATTTTCCTATGAAATAGTTCAAATAACAGATAAGTCTTTCTTCTTGGTTAATAAACACTTTGCCTTTTCTCACTACCATTTCCAGGATCCTACCAGGAGATTCAAATTAACAATGCAATTTGGAGGATCAGCTTCCTCTTCCTCTGTCAACTAAGCAAGTACAAGTAGAAGAGGCTGTGCCCTTTCCTGAGCACCCTGGAGGCTGCTGCTCACTAGTGCCTATGGAAAACAAGTTTCCACAGACACTGAGTAGGGTGCATTCACTAAATAGTTTTGTGATCATAATAGTTTTTGGTCATGCTATTGGGTCATTCCTGTTGCTCAGTGATCTACTGTCATCTACTGACTTCCTCAAGTGTCTCCCTGGAGGGAGGAGAGAAAGGCAAGACAGCTGAAGATCACTGAGTGGAAATGACTGGAGCGAGGCAGGAAGGGCAGCCTGACAAGGATAGGGAGGGAAGGAGACCTGTGCAGCCTGTCACAGAGAGATGAGGTCTGCATGTAAGATGTGTGGGATGAAGTAAACTAGCCTGCAGGCTGTAGAAGGTCTTGAACTGGCAGAAGGGACAGACCAGAGGATCTGTGGACAGGGAGAGGTGTGGCTGAGTCAGAGAATTTATGCAAACAAGGAGAGTATTGGGCCACCATGTAGAAGAGGATAGAGGTGTGGGAGGCATGAGCAGCAGTGGAGCTGCAGACTGCAGTGGAATTGGGGTGTGATGGATGAATGCATATCTGTGTCTGTATCCTTATATTAGAGAGCTCTGATAATGTAGCTCTAAGTACTCTGTGTTTAGAAACTCCCAAAATGGGTTTCACTGAAACTCCTTTTGAAACCAGGGAGGAAAGCTTGTTGGGGCCTTGTTCTTCACCTGCATAACCTACCACTAGTGGAAGAAATACTCTGACAGTCTAGGTAGCGCAAGCTGCAGGGCTGTCTTGTGACATGATGTGTTCTGTGGGGCAGTGCCTGCCATTCCTGCTTCTACAGCAACTCTGGGCCTGGCATTCTAGGAATAGAAGTTACTGCAGTGTACCTGTCAGGACAGGAGCTGCAGGGGATTCTCCCGTGTGTGGTTAGCAGCATAATGAAGGAAAGGCTGCAGGACAGCCTGATGTCTATTGGAGGCAGTGTCCATCAATAAAACTGTCAAGATGCTTAATGCCTCCTGAATTACAGGCTGATATTCCTTTTGTGGGCCCAAGGTGAAGTCATGAATAAAGCAAAATCTTGAGGTTCAAAGCCAATTTTTTCTTCTCTGTAGTGTGCAGATGATCCTGATGCTGTGTGCACTCGCTCTGCTTCTGTCCGAATCCGAGATATGGAAAACAGCCTCATAAAAATGAAACATGGAGGAGGAATTTCACTGAATGGACAAGACGTACAGACCCCTTTGCTACAAGGTGTGTGTGTGCAAGGGGGTAACTGGCCAGCTATTGAAGGGATTCCCTTTATTAGCCTTCTTAGGCATAGTTCAATCAGAAAGTGTTTTCCATATCAAATTCTCACTTGCAGCCTCTATTTCTGTGTACTGAAAGTTCCAGTTTCTTTCTGTGAAGCTGACACATCTTGGGCCAGCAGTTCTAAAATCAGGAGGATTATAAGATGGTTTTGATTTGGGAGATGTGATGTTGAAAACTGCCATTGGTCTATTTTTTTGAAGTTGTTATTTTTTAACCCGGAAGCTTGAAATCCCACAAGTTATCTAGCAAAACGTCACAATTAATACCTAATTTTTTTCAGAATGTGCATACATCTTGCTCTGGGGCTCCTGAGGAATTTGTTATGGAAAAATTCATGCACGTGAACCGATTAGCAGGCAGAAAACTTGGGAAGTAGAAAGGGGGCTAGCTGGTGCTCCTTGCTTTGGGAAGCCTGTATGCTCCTTCTCTCTGGCAGCCACTCTGTAGTCCTGTTCAGAGAACTTCAGCAGTCCCATGAATTGAATGCTGCATCTGGTCTTGACCGATACTTTGTGGTTGCCTTGAGGTGCTCTTCGGATCCAGCGTGTGGTGAGGACTTCAGTTCGCCTTAACTATGGGGAAGATTTGCAGATTGACTGGGACGGCCATGGTGAACTGCTGGTGAAGGTACTCTTTCATTATGTCACATTTATTTCTGCCTTTTCTCCATCTCTCTCAACCCACCCAAACATATACAGTGACTTGTTTTGTGCCATGAGAAATTGCTTTTCATTGCATGCTAGACATACTGTTCTCCTTTATACTCCTTGAGCAATATACAGGTCCCTTTGTATTCCAGAAAACATTTTCATCCCACGGCAGACTTTTCTTCTCCTTTTTTGTGCAGTGGCAGCCATTATTAACAAGGAATACTTCTGTTTTGTTCAGCAGATACCCTTCAAACTGTATTTTTTTGTTTTCATTGAATTTAACTGTCCTGCCTTATAGAATAGGTTCGTATGACTTTATAATAGGGGAAGAAGGTGACTCCAGGGACATAGTTATTCCAGGAGTTATTTCCATAGTTATAACATATAACTATGGATATACAACATAACTATGGATATGTATATCCATAGTTATTTCCAGGAAAAGCCAGTTAACTCATACAATATATGTTGCATGCTCCTTCTACTACAAGGAGTGTTTAAGGTCAGTCTTGATTAACCACAAGGATTTGTCTGTGCTGCAGACAGCAATAGTATGGAAATGCTCAATCCAGGTTTAAAGTAAGTGAAATGTAAGGGAAGCTGTTGAGCAGAAAGAACAGAAAGCTTCAAGTAATATGCTTTATATACAAATGCATGTATATTTTGGTCTGTTGTTAGTTGCAGAATAAGTTAGAATGCAGAAGAGCCTGTGAGGGAGGGGAAGAAGGCTGTTTACTGTGGAGTGTTCTCCTGATAGCTGACCAGCCAACACACACCTCACTCTTACAGTGGCTTTTGGAATTGCTGGAATGTTTAACTTGTGAAATACCATGCCAAGACATAGTGCAGCTCGAACAAATGAAACAGGATCTGGGCTGAGTTATGCAGGAGGTCAGGTTACATAGCTAGAGTGATCTCTGGTTGTCTTTGCGTTTGCCAAGAAGGTAAATGACAAGCTAATTTCATGATCCCCTTCCCTGGTCAAGCTGTCTATCATGCTCTAGCTCTTACATGAATCTGTTTTTCTTTAGAATGGTAGAGTCTTGAGGACTACAGACATTGTCTTTGAGGATCTATTTTCTCCCTCAGAGCTGCAGTCTGCCTGTGGTGTTTCTTCTTGGTGTACTGATCCCTAGGTGCTAAGCCAGCTGGGCTGGCTTGTCAGAACTGCATCCTCATGCTCTGTTTACATGGAGAATCTTAACCACAAGCCTGGCTGAGCCTGAGGCCCTCTTGTAGCTAGGGTTCTGCAGTCACCTTCAGTTACTATCTGAATTTTTGTATTCAAAAGTTGTCCTGCAGCTATTAATAACAACATTTTTGTGAGCAGTTAAAGAATGTAGTACAGTGGATGTATGTTTATAGTGCTGTGTGATGTATTTTAGGGTTTCCTTAGTTAACTGCACATGGTTCATTCCTTAGAAAATCTTGCCCTAAAGTGATTACCTATTCTGGAGGATGACTGGGCTAACATTTGTGTTCTTTAGGTATCTCTAACATATACCGAAAGGATGTGCGGCCTGTGTGGAAATTACAATGGTAACCAAGGGGATGATTTTCTTACTCCTTCTGGCTTGGTGGAAGTTCTTCTGGAAGATTTTGGAAACTCTTGGAAGCTCAATGCAGACTGCCAGGACTTGTTAAAACAAGACAATGACCCCTGCAATCTCAATCCTCATTTAGGTATTGAATTCCCTCCAATATTAACGTGTGCTATTATTCAGCAACCTGTGATATTCCATCTTAAATGAAAGAAGAGGGGAAAAAAAAGAGGGGGGGGAACCCCAAATAATGATGATTGATGCAGGTTTCTTGTGGATAATGTACTGTTTTCTGAAAATAGAAAACAAAAATCAGTAACGTTAGGTCATGCTGCCATTTAATTTGGATGATAGTTAGTGTTAGACCATTACATCTGCTGTGCAAGTGTATGTCACTAAAACTAATCATACAACTGATAGCGATGCTGTCATTATCCTATAGGTGGACAGAATACTTGTTCTCTTCACCCCTCTACTCTTACACATCATATACTTTCCCTGATCTCTTGACTTCTGGCTTTTACCCAATCTGAACAAACAGGCTCCCTCTTTCCATCTGTAGTGCCTAACTGTTCTGCTTGTACAGTGGGTGTATTCTCAGAGACATTTTCTCATGCCACATATTACGGCAGCCTCTGATTTCTGGAATGAGCAAGAACACAGAACTTCATTGTTATAGACCAGAGCTGGCACTGTTGATTCAAGAGTGTAGTATAGCCTAGTGGGTTTAATTCTGCAAATACAAAAATCAGCATAAGGCAGGGGCCCTGTAAAAGGAGCTACAGTGCCACAAACAGTGGTAACAGAATATAAAAGTATTGCTTTTCCTTGTTTTGTTTTATTAATGGAATGTTACTCTTTTAGTGGAACTAGTGATCTATGAGCTATCTATGCCTACTTGATCCGATATTATTATTCTGTTTTTTGTTGTTGCTTTTTTCCTATGAAAGCAAAAAAGAAGAAAAACAAAAAACAAAAAAACAAACAACCCAACAACACAATTACTGTGGCTCTCCTATTTTTTTTCTTGAAAGCCACTGATTTCATGCTTTCACATCATTTTTTCTCTTTTCTTCTTAGCCAAATATGCTGAGGAATCCTGCTCAGTTTTGATATCTTCTGTTTTTGAACCCTGTCACCGTGAAGTCAGTCCTACTCCCTATGTGAAGAACTGCCATTTTGATGTTTGCTCTTGCTTCAGTGGCAAGGATTGCTTGTGCTCCTCTATTGCTAATTATGCAACAGCCTGTGCTAGGAAGAATGTTGTGGTCCAGTGGAGAGCACCTGATTTCTGCCGTAAGTGAAATACTCCTAAAAATTGCTTGTTTTTGTTTTCTCAAAAGAATTTCTTAGCAATATTGAATGGTAAATAGAACACAACTGTAACAATTGAAGGTATTCTTAATTAGATGGGATGTCTACAGCCTTGTGCTTACAACAAGGCAAGCTTACAGTAGATTTTTTGAGGCCTTATCTATGTGCATTTTGAATGTTTCAAGAACAGACATTCTGAAACTGCTGTGGCACTTGTCTCAGTGTTTGAAGAATTGCCTAGGAGATTGATTATCATGCTGCCAGTGCAGAGGTCTGAGATCTTATTTTCATGCACACCATTCACCAGCAGTTTCTTGGTAAATGTCATTTTGCTGACCACCCTTCTAAATTCTAGTACGATTTGGAAGCTGGTTCAAGATGACAGCCTGAGTCTGTGAATGTCATCACTTAAAGCAACAGAAAAGAGCTTTGACTATGATACTTTGTCAGAAGTTTCTCTTCCATGAGAGTCAGAAAGAATTCATTTTTAAATTCCCCTTGCAGCATTCCACCCTTTCATAAGTGGCAGTCCTGGTTCGGAGGTTAACAACCTATAAGATGAGATGCTGGCAGAGTAAAAAACAATTCAGAGTTGGGGAAATGGAACAACAGGATGTTTTCACACAGATCAGAAAAGATTAGAAAGCCTTGGCTGTAAGGTGAAGTCTTCAGTGACTGGAAAAAAGAAAACATCACTCTCTCATACTTAAGAATGGAAAGTCTGGGGAATTACAGACCAGTGAACCTTATCTCTGTACCAAGGAAGGTCACGGAACAAATCTTCTTGGAAGCTCTCTCAAGGCACGTGCAAGATGAAGAAGTGAGCTGTGACAGCCAGCATGGCTTAATTGTGGGCAGATTGTGCTTGACTGACCTGGTGGCATTCTGTGATGGAATGATTGTTTCAGTGGAAAAAGGAAGGGCAACTACTGTAGTTTACTTGGACTTCTGTAGGGCCTTCGTTATGGTGCTGCACCACATTCTTATCTCTAAACTGGAATGATAATGATTTGAAGGGTAGATTATTCAGTGGATAAGGAATTGTTTGAAATGTTGCAGCTGGAGTGTTGTGACAAACAGCAATATGTCCATATGGAGACCAGTGATGAGTCGTGTCCCCCAGGGGTTTGTCTTGAGACTGATGCTCTTCAGTGTCTTTACCAATGACCTAGACAGTGGGATTGAGTGACACTAGTATTAACTAGCCTAGTATTAAATGGCAAGGCCGGTGGCCCTGCACATGGCAGGGGGGTTGGAGATTTATGATCCTTGTGGTCCCTTCCAACCCTGGCTATTCTGTGATTCTGTGTAATGCACCATTGTTCTTTCTGCAACTGAACAAGTGGATTTTCACAATTAATCTTTAATAGTGCAGAAGTGCTTCCTTTTCTCTGTGCATTACAGAGTGCTTTATGTTCTCATCAAGTGATGTTTTCCCTGATTACAGATCCATCAGTCCCCATTAAACCATCCTGATGCCCCAGGCATCTTCTGTCTTATGAAGGAGTACAGTCCCCCTGTTAGTGGGCTCAAGATGTGAATGTGCAGATTTGTGTAATTTGTGTTAAAGGACTGGTGCACAGAACATCAGCTCTGTTCCTGTGCTGGTGAACTGTGATTCAGTTTCTTGGGAAATGGCTGGAGACTGGTTTACCGAGAGAGCTGACTCCTGCCTTTACAGCCTTCTGTGAATAGAGCCAATCTCTTTGTGACGTGTGGAAGGAACATTTAGGCCATAATTTCAAGGTTTGTATCTCTGATGCATGTGTATGTTTAATGTATGTATATATGTGTGTGTTTGGTGGCAAAAGATCCCTAGATCTTCAGATTTTAAGGTCCTGTTTATCAGACTGTTTTCTCCAACATGGCAGAGGCATGCTAGTTGCTTGTTATCTTTGTATGGATTCTGTGAGAGGGATTTGTAAGGACTCAGCAGGAGCAGATCTAGCAGTGTTTGAGGATGCATGCATCTTGATGGGGCTTGGTGTGCTGACTGGTGCTGGTGGAGAAACTGTTAAATCTGCAAGGATGAATCTGCGCCTGGAGTCTCTGCTCTGGGTATCGTCTTCACCTTCTGCTACCCAAGACACCGGTGAGGAATTGAGTTTCTTTCACCCTGGGCTGAAATCCCATCTACAGAAATATGGATTAACTATTTGACTGTGGTTTAATCCAGCAGGTAGCTGAGCCATACGCAGTCATTTGCTCACTCCCCCCACCTTCCACTGGGTGGGGGAGAGAATTAAAAAGAACAAAGAAAGATAAACAACCCTGAAGTAGAACTCATGGGTTGAGATAAAACTATTGACTAAGATAAAGGAAAAAGATAATAACTATGACATATATATATGATGTATGATGTTCTGTTTTAGTTCTTTGAAGAAAACAATTCCATTTCAACTAAAACTAAGACACTGAGAAATACAGTGGGACAGCACTGGAAAAAATGTGTTTTTCATCTTATCGCCAGGCCTGGCTGAGTTTTAGAGCACAGCATTGAGCTGTTTCAGTTTGATAGTAGGCATAAGTAGAGACTAGATGCACCTTGACTTTTTCTCTCATTTTCCTAGCAAGAAAGGGATTTTTTTTTTTAATGCTGGTATTCTTACTCATTGTACAGACTGCAGTCCCTCCAACATTAGTTGTCTTGGCTTTTTGCTGCTGAGATCAGATTTTGCTGAAAAGAGGTAGAACAGTGTATTAGGACTTGCAGTGTTTATGTGATCTTAAAATGTTAGTGCATGGATGAGTTACAAAGCTGTAGCTAAAAAAAAAAGGGATCCATTGAAAACATGTCCTTGTGGGCAGGAAGTGTTGCCACTGACTAGGATGGATGTTGTACAGTTATAGCCTTCAAGAACCTGGAAACTCTAGTGAACTGATATGCTTGCCTAAAATCTGCTGGACCAGTTCCTTCTTTCCAGATGCTACTCATAAGTATAGTTGAGGCTTGATGGTTGTCCTCCTTGCACATGCTTGGTGAAGAAAGTTGCCTTTAATAAGGTCCTTGGCTTTGAGCCATGCCTATTCAGTATTTGGTTTGCTGCAAAGTTTGTGTTCATGTACATTAGAAGCACTATTCTGTGAATAACTGCCGGAGACTCCTCTGAGTGAATGCTATTTATTCCTGAGTTAGGAGATATGTGCTCAGACTACTGCGTTGATGAGCACAGATGCACTGTGAAGGTTTGTGTTGTGCCCAAACCATACAACCTTCCTTTCACAAGTCCCTAACCTGAGACATCTCTACTCTGAAGAAAGCCCTGGGTTGGATACTCAAGGTGATTCATGGGACTTCAGGTGCCTCAACAAAAGTTTGCATGGTTGCACCAACATTCCCCATCTTTGGTAAATAGAAATAATTCTTCACTTCAGAAGAATGTTATAAAGGTAAGCATTAGATGTTTGTTAGCAAGCTAATTTGACTTCGTGTTCCTCAGTGTTAGTTCAGCTTTGCTAGCAGCTGTGTAAGACTGCAAGGCTGTGTCCTTGCTATGATTTTTCTTTTGTTCCTACTGTGGTTTCCAAAAACTTGTGCTAAAACTTGGGCAGAGGTTATTGAATCATTCTATTGGGATGGCAAGAGGAAGAGCTTTCTGTATAACCCCTGATCCTGGCTTCAGCACAATACAAATGTGCTAGCTTTTGTTTGTAGCTGTCATCTTCATTCTGCTGAACATCTTACTTCATCACCTTATGACCCTGAATGTTTATTTAGGAAGACTGCTACAAACACAACAGACTTTGTAAATCCTGGTTAATAGGAGGTCTGTGAAAATCCCATGGTAATAATAACTTGTTACTCTTCTGAAATATATTGTCATAGCTGCCACCTAATGCTGATGCTGTTGTACACAGAGACGCTTTTCAAAACTGAGTTAATCTTCTATAGACAAAGAAGCCAATATGGTTTTGAAGGACAAAACTAGGTCTTCAAATTATTCATAATAAAAAACTCTTAGAATACAAGGTTTGGCTCCCCAATCACTAAGTGGATTTGTTATTCATACCTATTTCCATGAATAATTCTGACAACATCTGGGTTGTGAGGATTTAGACAGTACAAAGGCACAGACATACATTCTAATT
The DNA here is from genome assembly GCA_028571105.1 of Tragopan temminckii. Lineage (NCBI taxonomy): Eukaryota > Metazoa > Chordata > Aves > Galliformes > Phasianidae > Tragopan > Tragopan temminckii. The sequence goes on along the minus strand of JAOWBP010000001.1, from coordinate 62,608,921 downwards.
TTTTTAAGTTGTCTTTGACTGTACTGAAAAGAAAGTGTGAATGTGAACATGGTAACAGAAATTGAACAGAAACTTTCTCATTATGGATGAAATTTAGTTGTTGAATTACATTGCGGGGTTTGCAGTCAAGTCCAAAAATTTATTCCCAACTGCACTTTGTAAGGTTTTGCTCATGTACGTAAAACAATGCACTAGGCTTAACTTTAAGGAAAGCTGCTGAAATTCAGTGTCATGGTCTTATGATTTTTTGTTATCAGTATTCCACATCGTCACATCATGTAGTGCACTGGGAGTCTCAGAGGAAATGTACTACAGGTCCCAGAAAACTTTGCTGTTCGGTTTCCATTTTCCAGTCAGTGGGAAAGATAGAACTGACTGCAAAGTTGTGAGACTTTGTGTTTTTGCTCAGTTGGAACAGAGTAATAACTTTCATTTTCAGAAACTCTCATTTACTTGATTTACTAGCTTCAATCCCAATTAACTTATATTTCTGCTATATAATATTTATATTATAATTAGTAAATTAACTTTCCTCCTCAGATCATTGCTGCTATTTGTGTTTTTTTTCTTTCCCTTTTTGTTTCCTTTTCCCTTCTCCCCCCCCCTTTTTTGGGCTGGTGGGCCTGCTGTCCCCCTATCACAGTTATCTTTAGACATGTGTCCATGACAGTTACTGGGACACTGGCTGGGAAATCCAAATTGAATTTTTAATATTAGCAGAAGAGAGATTTTCTTAGAATGCCATACCAAGAGTTGCAGAGTGCTGTAGCTAGCTTTAACCTTCATAGATTAGATTGCAGGTCTGCCAGACTCTGGGCACTGTACTGAATTTTTTTTTTTGACATCATGCCAACTATGAAACTGTTTTTTATTTTAGAAGTGCTTTTTAAAGGATTAAATACTATTATGTTCAGAACTTTAATTCTTAGAATGTACTGGTTTCTTATGAAGTTTGCCACTTTCTGCTTTAGGTGTGTGTATGTGTGTAAAACCAACTGGAGCACTGATGGAGACACCTACTTGGTACCTGTATGCTATGCTGTATGATTGGAGTATTGGCAGTTATATCCCAGAGGGAGTAGCTAATTTTACAAACAACACAATGTTTATATAGGTTTTCAGGTTTTCCTCTCAGTTCTGTATGTTTTTTGGAATGCTAAATTGATTCTCAACCTCCCTGAATGTATTCTTCACTTACTTTATCTGGAGGAAGCCTTCCCCATACCTGGAGAATACGGAGTGGCAGGGAATACAGAGGGGCTTAAGAAAAATCTTAGAGGAAAGGGGACCTCTGGAGTCATGGGATTTCACTCTTGAACACCTGTGGCATCCCGAGAGCCTAAGCAAGTATTTAAGTCAAGGATGTTGCGGCTTAGGTAGATCTGAGGAGGTAGAACTTATCTGGGACTTGGCTTGTGCTTACTGGGCTCTATATAATACTATTTCAGAGAGAAAGTTTTTGAGCTGAGATCCAAGTCAAAAGGGGAAGTCTCAGAGTCAAACTACAGAGAATGAGCATTGAAATTGTGCAATCTGATCAATCACAGGGGGCACCAGTATTAATGTCAGTTGCCCGTGTGGAAGGACAGAAATGGAAATGGGTGTCATTGCATCTAGAATGGAAAGAAGCAGCAGCAGAGGAAGACCTGGATGTGGGGCCATCTCCAAAATCACTGTTACTGAGAAAGGCAACAGAAATAACTAAAAGGCAAGGAGAAGAGAGCTTGGAGGAGGAGAAGGTCTCTATTACCACTACTTGTCGGCCTCTGAAAATGACTGAAATCCAAGGTTCAAGAAAGGAGTTTGCACAGCACTTGAATGAGACTAAAGTCACCTGGTTGCTTCAGTGTTGGGATACCAGAGCCAATAGCGTGTTTTTAGATGGTAATGAAACTTGCCAAATAGGAAGCATTGCTAAAGACTCATCTTTTGACAGAGGAATTACTAGATGTCTGGACACTGTCTGAGAATGAGTGTTATTTTCCATAAAGGAAAAACAGTCTTTAAAAGACTATCTGGAGCCTGAGATGGAAAAAATGGGCTACTATTGAAAAAGGTATCCAGTATTTGAGGGAAATAGCTGTAGTGGAAATGTTGTATAACCCCATGTTTGTTCTTAACAATCTACACCAAGACTGTGATCCTGAGAGAGTTACAAGTATGTCAGAAATTCACAAGAGCAGCTCTAGAAAAGTACGCCGATACACTAACAGCAATGTTTGAAAGATACAAGAACAGTGGAAAAGACTCCTAGTGTTTGAACTGATTATTACACCTCAAAACTTCAAATAACAGTTAACTCCATCTCATGCTTATCTTTTAACCATCTCAAAAGTAACAGATAAAATGGAGAAGCAGAATGGTATACTGGAGGAACTCTCTGTTGATTAACTGTGATGAACGTGTGGTGGTATCAGAAACACCTGTTGAAGATCAGGATGGTTAAAACAGTCTACTGGAGGAGCTCATCAAACTGATTAAACTCTGCTCCCCAGGTGTATCATCAAAAAATCTCAGCTATTAAGACAGGTATCTTCCTGCTCAAGTAAATGACTGCAGTAGATCTGTCATGCTGCCTTGTGGAGTTACTTAAGTGAGCATGGGGAATGTATGAAGAAGTGGCACAAAAAAATCTACTCCTGTGATACAAGCATGGGTGAGAGAATTACAAAGCAGCTCAACCACCAGTGCAAGTCGTCCAGTTACTGTAGCTTCTGATCATGACTCACAAGAGAACAATTGCAGGTAACAAATAGAGGGGCCCTGCCCTCAGCCACAGGGGGGAGAGGGGTAATAGAGTGTATTGGACTGTGTGGATTAGATGGCCTGGCACATCATACCCACAAATATTAGGCACTGGTGTGCAGTGCACTCCAATGCCTTTGAGTCACGAAGGAACAGAATCAATTGATATTTCTGTGGTGATGGGGAGGTTCCCAAGAGTTGACTATGTGGGAAGCTGAAATGAACCTGGTTGGCAAAAGCATCCTATTGTGACTGGTCCAGGGGCTCAGTGTATACTTGGTATTGATTACCTCAGAAGGGGCTATTTTAAGGATCTCAAACAGTATCGGTGAGCCTTTGGAATAGCTGCTGTAGACACAGAAGGTGTTAAGCAGCTGTCTGTTATGCCTGGCCTATAAGAAAATCTGTCTGTTGTGGGGTTGCAACTAATGGAAGAACAAAAGGTACCAATTGCTACAAAAAATGGTGCACAAACAGCAGTACCACACTAACAGGGATTCCTTGCTTCCCATTCATAAGTTGATTTGTCAGCTAGGGAGTCAGATGCTGATAAGCAAAACTCACTCACATTTTAACAGGTCTGTACAGCCAGTGCGCAAAGCCAGTGGAGAATGGAGGCTGATGGTAGACTATGGTGGCCTGAATGAAGACGCAGCCCCACTGAGTGCTGCTGTACCAGACGTTCTGGAACTCCAGTATGAATTGGAGTCAAAAGCAGCCAAATGGTTTGCCACCACCGACATTGCTTATGCATTCTTCTCAACATTTTTGGCCACAGAATGTAAGCCACAGTTGGCTTTCACCTGGAGGGGCATTCAGTATACCTGGAAACTTTTCCCCAAAGGGTAGAAACATAGCCTGACCATTTGCCACAGTCCAGACTACACTGGAACAGGGTGGTGCTTCTGAGCATCTGCAGTATATTGATTATTGATACTGTTGTGTGGGGCAGTACAGCAGAGAAAGTTTTGGAGAGAGAATAATCTAAATCCTTCTGTGAGCTGGTTTTGCTATTAAGCAAAACGAAGTGAAAAGACTTGCGCAGGAAATTAAGTTCCGAGGAGTAATGTGGCAAGATTTATGTTGTCGTATCCCAGGCATGATCAATAAAATCACTGCCATGTCTCTGCCCATTAGTAAGAAAGAGAGACAATCTTTTCTGGGCATAGTGGGCTTTTGGAGAATGCATGTTCCAAACTGTAGACTCGTTGTTAGCTCCCTATATCAAGTGATGCGTAAGAAGTATAATTTTTTGTGGGGCCCTGAGCAGCAGCATGCTTTTGAGCAGATTAAACAGGCCTGTTGAGTTACAGTGAGCTGTAAGAGACTATTCTTTTGCACCATTGTCTCAAAGCTTGCTGAGGAACACTGATGAACAAGTGCTGGGCAGGGGTTGAGAAATCCTTTGTCTGAGGGACACAGATGGACAAGTCCATGCAAGACCTGGTCAAAGTTGGTAAAAATCTTTTGTCTGAAAATTTGCGAGGTTGGGGCAGCAAAAGAGAGAGATAAGCCACAGATTAATGGCCAGGAGGCAGTCTTTTTTATGGATTTATCTCGAGGAATGTGGCCATCTCAGGGGGTACTGCACATGACTCTTACCGAAGTGCCCAGAAATGTCATGCTGGCAGAAGAAGAAGGATAAAAAGGGGACCAACAAGTATGAAGAAGTATAGGTTTTCTGACATCAAATTCCTCATGACGTGATGCCAAAATTGAGCTGGCTCAAATAGACTTGGACTGGCAACACAAGGGTGAATTATTTCTAGCTCGCTGAGCCCATGAGACCGTGAGTCATCAAGGAAGAGATGTAACGTATAAGTGGGCCAGAGATCAAGAGGTGGACTTAACTATGGGTGCTATTGCACAGGTTATTCTTGACTGTGACTCATGTGCCACAATTAAACAAGTCAAGAGAATGAAACCTCTCTGGAGGGAAGAGCCATGACGAAAGGTATAAATATGGGGAGGCGTGGTAGGCTGATCATATCACCTTGCCACAAACCTGTGATGGTAAGTGTTACATGCGTACCATGGTGGAGGCAACCACTGGGTGGCTTGAAACATATGCAGTTTCCCATACTACCACCTAAAACACCGTACTCAGTCTCAAGAAACAAGTCCTGTGGTGACACGGCACTCCAGAAAGAATTGAGTCAGATAATGGGACTCATTACAAAAATTCTCTCGTAAATACTTGGGCCAAAGATCATGGCATTGAGTGGATTTATCATATCCCCTACCATTTACCAGCTTCAGGTAAAACTGAATGATACAATGGGTTGTTTAAAACTATATTGCAAGCAATGCATAGTGGAAAACTAAAGCAGTAGGAGAAGCATTTGGCAGAAGCCACCTGGTTGATCAACACTCAAGGATCTATCAGTCACGATATTCCTACGTACTCTAGAAGGAGATAAGCTCTGTGTAGTACATGTAATGAGCATGTTGGGAAAAGTGGCTCGGGTCTTTCTAGCTTCTGGAAAGGCCAAAACTCTCCGTGGAACTGTTTGCTCAGGGACCTGGGTCCACTTGGTGGGTGATGCAGAAAAATGGGGATGTTCAATGTGTACCACAAGGGAATTTGATGCTGGGGGAGTGCAGTCAATAATTCCATGTATGTATACATATGTGTGTGTGTTTAATGCATGTTAATTATTGTTTATGTGTATATCAAGCATGATGTAGTGATGTTGAGTAAGGGGTGGAAAGTCATAGTTTTATGATGCTTGTTATTGGTATCCCACATCATTACATCATATTGTGCACTGAGAGTATCAGAAGAGATGTACTACCAGTTCCAGAAAACTTTGCTGTTCTGTTTTCTGGCTGGTGGGAAAGATAAAACTGACTGAAAGTAATGAGACTTTCTTTTTTTTGCTCCCTGGTGGATCGGAGTAATAACCTTGGTTTTCAGAAACTCTCTCATTTATTTATTAGCGTTTACCCTAATTAACTTGTATTTTTGTTATTATAATTTGTTAATTTTTTCCTTTAATTCAAGTCCTGGTCTTCCTGATGTACATATCTTTCCACAGCAATGACCTGTCCTAAAGGCCAAATTTACCAACAGTGTGGGACACTGTGCAACCAGACATGCCGATCTCTGTCCTTCCCAGACAAGAACTGTGATGAATTCTGCATGGAGGGCTGTTACTGCCCACCTGGGCACTACCTAGATGAGAGTGAGGAGTGTGTACCAAAGTCCCAGTGCTCTTGTTACTATGATGGTGAGATCTTCCAGCCAGAGGATATCTTTTCAGATCATTACGCTATGTGGTAAGTACAGGATTTATTGCTACATGCTGTGGTTCAGAAATTTTTGGATGGTTTGGCTAAGTGGTTTAGTTCTTCAATTTGATTATCTCCTCTGAAAGCAGTTTAAAAATTTTTTTGCCTTCAACTAAACAAATTTTGCTGTTGCATCTCTCCATATCATTTCAAATGACATCTTAATTAAAAAAAAAAAACAAAAAAACAGGTTATTAAGCCTTATTTTGTGAGCAGTTTCTGATGGTTTGATTTGGAGTTTATTTGCTGACAATGGCTACTTTGTAGGCATTCAAAATTACATTTGTGTACTGCAATATCTTTAATAAATGTTAAAACCTTATTACTTACCAAAGATACAAATATTAAATAGCGTTTCTAATTGTTAAATTGGGTAGTGGTACACTGAGAGTAGGGATGTGTAAAGCAAATAAAGGCAATGACAGATCCTTTATTTGAGATGCAGGTGTTATAGAACAAAATATCAAAGAAAGAAGGATTAACTCACTCCTCTCAGCAACAGTTTAGAAAAAAAGGGTGAGCTGAGGAATGCAGCCTTCACCAGTTTGAACTCAGATGCACCAGAAAGAGAGGGGGGAAGAGAGGAACTGCTCAGGCTCTGAGTACATATGTGCTTCCAGAAGCATGGCTGGAAGCACCGCTGAGACGGGGAGTGAGAGGACATATGGAGAGGCCCCCCCGGCTCCAGGCACCCATGTGCTCACATAATGGTTCAGGCTTTGACTTGGCAATTCCACTGCAGGATGTAATTGATACATGCTCATGACATACTTAGATTTGGGAACAGTGTCTTCTGCTTTTCTATTCTACCACAAAAATCAAATATTGCAGGCACATTGTGGTCCATTACCTGTCTCCCCAGTGAACTTGACTATAATTATGCTTAGCTTTATGCCTGTGCATAAAAAGGACTGTGCATAGGATTCAGTGGGACAGGGACAAGAGTAAAGCTCGGCTACCATGCTAATGCATCACTGACTGTCTCAAAGAAGTTTGGCCTTGAATGTTGGTAAGCTCATTGGATGGAGAGCAGCAGATCAGTCCAAATTAGAGGTATAATTTTGTTACTTTCACTGGTTTCCTGTAGGCCCATCTGGAAAAAGCATCATAAGCTGGAAAAAAACCAACAAATGTCACTTTGTTATGTCACTTTGTTAAATATAAACTCTGTTTTTCTTAGCTATTGTGAAGATGGTTTCATGCACTGCAGTAAAAGTAGAGCTCCTGGTGCCTTATTGCCAGATGTTTTTGCTGATGAGAAGCCTTCTGCCAGAAGTTAGTATGCATTACTATTTCCTGTTTTTTCTCCTTTTTTTCATCTTTGGTCTTCTGGTAATACAATGTAGTAGTGTGTGTATATTTTGTTACAGGATACAAATGTTTGCATGGCAGGTGCAGGGCTCATTGCATCCCACCTCTCAAAATCATGTTTAGTCACTGTACTTGTAGAAGTTAAGAAATTCTTTAGTGATCTGAAGCTTTCAGTTACAATTCTAAGATCATATGATATCAGTAACTAGGCAACTTTATACCTCTTTCTTTTGGCCAACAAGCTCTCATTTCCAGTGCATACAAACTTTTTTTTTTTTTGGCCCGAAAATTAGCCTGCTGCTGGACACCGACTGTGCCTTCCAGCCAGCAGGCATTTCAACTTTAAATTTCCTAGAGTCTGAAAACTGCCTTACAGAGAAATCCACGTGTTGAAAAACAGTGGTCTGGGACTTTGTGATTTTTCCATTGATACCTAGATGGAAATCTCTAGGATTGTGATAGGAAAGGGCAATCTGAGACTGAATGTCTCTGAGAGGACAGGGATACTGAGGTTTTGGTGAGGCCTGGGAATACACCCGCATGATCAGTGGGAGTAACCACAAATATAGCACCTTCCATTGCATTCAGCCAAATGCACCTGTTCAGGATATTATGAAAATTTTTTTGGTTGATGAGTTCAAGACGAGTTTATCGATTGACTTTGATTCTTTGAATTAACTGTCAGACATCCTTACTGCCAAGCTTCTAAAGGAAAATACTGCAAATCTGACTGCCTGGTAACAGCATGGCAGCCTACTAAATATGTCTTCATAGACCACAGTAACTCCTTCAGGTTAAGACTTTTAAGATTACATCAATACTGACCTCTCACCAAACTCATGCTTTAATGCTTCAAAGACATAATTTTCCTGAAAATAGTTCATTAAGACAGACAAACAACAACAAAAAAAAAACCAGAAAACAGCAGAGATCCTCAGATGTATATAGTTTGTTTGCTTGAAAGAGTAACCCAGAGTTCATTAGGAAATTCTCTCAGAAATTGAAGTTTCACTTTAAGTTTCAGAATTTGAAAGTATTTTATTTATACTATGTACATTTTTATTAACAGTTGTTGATGGAGTTATGCTTGTTTTGGAGGTGGGCCTAAATGCAGTATGCTGCTGATGCATCTGAGAACATCTTTGTGATTATGCTTGTGTACAGTGCCTACAGATTGAAATATGTTTCAAAATAAAGTGTACTTGCAACTTTAGTGCAATTTGGAGTCTGTTCATATTGGTAGGATGGTATTTACTGTAGTGCAATCATTTTGCTTCTGTGTTAGAATTCATGCTTTTGTGCTAGCCTAACTGTAGTAGTGTTGCTCTATTCTATATCCTAACTTAATTATCTAACATCCTTTTAAAAATACTATGCTAACAATACATGAGTTCTAAAAGAAATTTCTGTAAACTTATTTTTTCAAGTAAAAAGAAGCTTGACATGTAGATCACCCATGATAACACTTATCTGTCCTGAAAATAACCCAAGAGCTGAAGGGTTGGAGTGTGCCAAGACTTGCCAGAATTTTGACCTGGAATGCATCAGCCATGGCTGTGTGTCTGGATGCCTATGTCCAAAAGGGATGGTAAGGAGGCTTAATTGCACAAAATTGAAGCATACCACCTTTGATTTCTTGCTATTGTTCTTTCCCATCAGAGTCATCTTGCAGCTTGGAAACATGGTTGTGAGTCATTTCACAATTATAAAGTTATGGCTGGTTTAAAGTGTCTATGTAGGTCGCTCTGGAGCTAATGCCTCTTACTTGTTTCCATGGAAATTACAAGAAATACTAAAAGCACAATAACACTACTTCATAACACTACTTCAAATTCTCAGCCACAGAAAGCTATTTCTCAACATGTTTACTGCTATTAACTATGCATCTACACCAGTGATGAACAAGAACTTGCAAGCCACAATTGTAAAAATCTGCACCTGCAGAGGTGACAGTGTCTTCACTGTCATTGCTGAAACACAGCACCCTCTGCTTCACTGTGCTCCCATCCACTGTTTGGTCTCCGTAAATGTTCAGCAAGTGTTGATGAATGTCAGTGAGTGCAATTTTTCCCTGATGGAGGAAATCAGTTCCATACCTTTACTTCAGTCCATGTCAGCTGCCATTTTGTCAGACTGCCCCTTTGCTGCCATCAGTCACATGGCAACAAAATGTAATAGAAAATTTGTGGGAAAGTACAACCTCTACTGCTGTAGCACTGGTGTCCACCTCTGATGTCACAGGCCAACGTAATGAAATAGGAGGCATTACTTTCAATGCAGCCCTTGTCCTGATATACAAGCGCTCATTCTTTTTAACTAATATACCTAAGTTTAGCTTGAAATGATACTTGATGGCCAAACCCTTTTTTTTTTTTTTAAGATCAATTTATTCTTTCTTCATCTGTCCTCCCAAATGCTTCCTCAATCTTGTTTAATTTCCCTAATCAGAGAGAGAGGTGTGCAGAAACACATAATAAAACTACCCACTTGATATACAGCCAAGTTTTTCTAGGTATCTCTGTGTCAACTCTCTCCCTCTGCTGTTACCTTGCTACAAGACAAGGGAGCTCCCCATGGGATGGAAAGTGGAACATGATACTTTCTAAGATGATGCCAGAGGTTGTATTGGAATTGCAGATGGTGTGTTGAACATTCTTTCTTAAGTTCAGGACTATGTTCCCG
>JAOWBP010000001.1:62585105-62598792 GCA_028571105.1 Tragopan temminckii | reverse complement strand
AGAGCATACTGGAAGATTAGTAGATTTTTTAACAACCAGTCTTTGAACGTCAGGAGACAAGGGTATGTCTTAAAATTGAGACAGGACTCTAGTCTATTGATGATGTTGAAACTTCAAGAAATGCCAACCAATTAATCAATATCCTAATAGGGAACCATAGTCTTGCTTACATATATGCCTTATATGAATTTTTGATAGTTGCATTTATATTAAAATTTTATTTTACTGAGTCAATTGTTACTAAAAATTGTTCATCTATTATGTATCCAAATCTGAAATCATCTAAGTATGATGAGTTCTGTTTATCCAAATATTTCCTTAATATGAAATAAAATTAGCAAATTTGCTGATTTTAAATTAAGGTATTAAAGGTGGATACAAATCTTACAGAAATACTACAGCTTTACTTTTTCATTTTTTACTCTTTTTTTTTTAAAAACAAAAACAAAAACAAAAACAAACCTTCCATTACCCACGTGCAAAATTATTTCTGTGAAGCCAAGCAATGTTAGATGTGACTCGTCAAAAACATCTGAGGAAATGTTTATGGAATTTCTAACTGGTCAGCTATATGTAGAACAAGAAAGGTGGTTTTGGTCTATCTAGTCTAGTATTGAATCAAGATGTAATTCTCAGATGTTTTGAGTGTTCTTAAATGCAAGGGCCTTATTCTCATAGAAAATAAGTATATTGCATAAATGCTCAGCACTGAATCAGGCATCTTAATACCTTTATTTATAAAGTCTCTAAACTTGGTATTAAATATTTAATTTAAATTACTAAGATAGAAGATACTGATTGGTATCTTAATTCTGAAGTGTCATAGAAAATAGAAAGATGTACTTGATTTCCTGTAAGATTACATGGGTCTTCAATAGGTTGCTAGGTAAATAGAAATGGCAACTGATTGCTCATGAAGTGCAATGTGAGCAGTGATCATGGAATTACCATGATTCAGCCTTGAGCTAAGGGAGCACCTGAAAGTGTTTGCCTTGCAGAAAGGCACTCTTTGCCCTTACACAAGCAGATGCAGCCCCATCTCTGCTCCAGCAGAGTTGGTCTTGACTTAACGTGAAGGATGTGATGAGTGGTTTTCTCTGGTGTTACGATCCACATAGATGCCTGAGAAGAATCATACTAGCAGATAGCTACCAGGTATTTTTTGAGATTTTGTTGATCCCAAACTGTTAATGTTTTGAAATTGAATTTTGAATTTAGCAAATATCCCTCAGTTCAGAGGCAGCACTGTGGTAAATGTCTATCTGATTGATGATCCATTTGATCAACCTGGTTGTTGCACATATGCTCACCTCGAGTTCTTTTGGTTACTCCAAGACTTGTGCTCTTCTTGTGCATCCTGTGTCTCTGTAAATTTCTGCTCTCCCTACTTTGCACTCAGGTTAGCTAAAACACAAACTTGGATGTGCCACAGAGGGGCTTAAATCACCTCTTTAATTTTCTAAGCAGAGGAGAGAAGCTTTTTGAAAATAATACAGGAACACAATGTGCAAAGGGCTCAGTTCATAATTTACCATTAGCCTGGAGCATGCACAAGGGTAATCAGCAAGTATGCAGTACTTTGCCAGATATTTGCCAGGTACTAGAACTCAGGGGGCTGTGAGAGTTGAGTACACAGCTTTTATTGCTGACTGGAGAGGTAACAATTGTGTGAAAGGTTGTGATGTTTTTATGTTTTCCCTTCTTCCTGTTTTCATTGCCACTTGGCAGTCCCTCATCTCATTTGAGTACCTAGGTTACAAATGCATATTTAATAATGCTTCAGTTTGAGGTTGTTCATTTTGGTAACTAAGGATGAGCTGACATCTGCAAATATCTGTTTGGGGGCTGAATTCTATCTAGACTGTGCAGAAAGTGGTTTCAAGACAAATAAAATTGATATTTGTGATGGGAACTACTGCTGTCTTGTTTGCTATTTAACATATTCTAGTCAAATATATTTGTTTAAGGAGTGAGGCCTTCAGTGGAGGAAGAGGAGGAGTGGCTCTAAGTGTCCCTGAGGATATGGCAGCATCTGCTGCAGGATGCCCAGAGATGGGATGAGTGCAAACCTGTGAAAGAGCACTGGCATTGTTCTTTGTCCTTCAGTGTCAAGGGGAGATAAACTCCTCTTATTTATCCTCTGTCACAACTCTGGCTTTGATAGTTTCACTGTTAGGCAGTTGGAACAAACAACTGCATTTAGGAGACAAGTCTTATACCCTTATACTCTCTTATACTCTTATTTCCACAGCACTTGATATTCTTACATCTCTTTTCTTTTTTATTCATTAAAACAAACAAAAATCAATAATTGCTGATTAGTTTTAGTATGTTTCAAGTGTCCAGACAGAGACATACAATAACTTCCTGACACAGTTGGCGAAGGAACCAACAAGGGGAAGCAAACTCCTGGACCTGCTGTTTGTTAACAGAGAAGTCTTGTGGGGGATGTAAAGGTTAGAGGCTGTCTGGGGCAAACTGATTATGATAGATTTTTTGATCCTTGTTGAAGTACAGAGGGGAGTCAACAGAACTGCCACCTTCGACTTCTGGAGGGCAGACTTTGGTCTCTTTTGGACCATGTTTGAGAGAGTCCCTAGGAGTTCTGGGGGGCATGGGAACCTAGGAAGGCTGGGAATACTTTAAAGAAGTTATTTTAGAGGTGCAGGAGCTGACCATCACAATGTCACAAAAGACAAGCTGACAGGGAAGAAGACTGGTCTGACTGAAAAGAGACTTTTGGCTGGAACTCAGGAACAAAAGGAAAGTTTATGGTCTTTGGAAGAAGAGGCAAGAAACTTATGAGGATTACAAATATGTAGTGAAGCTGTGCAGGGAGAAAATTGGAAAAGCCAAAGCACAGCTAGAATTGAACTTGGTGAAAGACAGCAATAAATATTTCTATAAATACATCAATAGTAAGAGGAGGGCTAGGGAGAATATCCATCCCTTGCTGGATGCAGAGGGGAACATGGTGACCAAGGATCAGGATAAGGCTGAGGTACTTAATGCTTTCTTAACCTTAGTCTTTAATAGTTAGACTAGTTGCTCCCTGGGCATGCAACCCCTTGCACTGGAAGATAGGGATGGAGAACAGAATAGGCCCTGCATAATCTATGATAAGGTGGCTTTGGACCTGCTCCAAAAGTTAGACACTCACAAGTCCATGGGCCAGATAGGTTGCACCCTAGACTGCTGAAGGAGTTGGCAGATGTAGTTGCCAAGCCACGCTCCATCATCCTGTGACAATCCTGGCTAACCAAGGATGTCCCAGTGGACTGGAGACTGGCAAATATGACACCCATCTTCAAAAAGGGCCAGAAAGATGATCCTACAGATCTATCAGTCTTGCCTTGGTACCTGGGAAGGTTATGGAACAGATAATCTCAGGAGCCATCATGGGTCAATTGAAGGTCAACCAGGGGATCAGGCCCAGACATCACGGGTTCATGAATGGTCCTGCTTGGCAAACTTGATTTCGTTCTATAACAAGGTGACCTGCTCTGTGGATGAAGGTAAGGCTGTCAGTGTGGTCTACCTGGACTTAAGTAAAGACTTCAACATTGTCCCCCATAACATCTTCATGGAGAAGCTGGCTGCCCATGGTTTGTATGGGCATACGCTCTGCTGGGTGAAATGCTGGCTGGATGACCAGGCCCAAAGAGTTGTGGTCAATGGAGTTAAACCCAGTTGGCGGCCAGTCACAAGTGATGCTCCCTAGGGCTTGGTACTGGGGCCGCTTCTATTCAACATCATTATCAGTGATCTCAATAAGGGGATTGAGTGCATACTCAGTAAGTTTGCAGATGACGCCAAGTTTGGAGTGAACGTTGATCTGCAGGAGGGTAGTAAGGCACTCTGTAGGGATCTGGATAGACTGGGCCAAGGCTGACTGTATGAGTTTCAATTGGGCCAAGTGTCGGGTCCTGCATTTTGGTCATAACAACCCCAGGCAACCCTACAGGCTTGGGGAGGAGTGGCTGGAAAGCTGCCTGATGGAAAGGGACCTTGGTGATGGACAGCCAGCTGAATAAGAGCCAGCAGTGTGCCCAGGTGGCCAAGAAGGCCAAGGGCATCCTGGCTTGTATCAGTAATGGAGTGGTGAGCAGGACTAGGGAGGTAATACTCCTCCTGTGTTCAGCATTGGTGAGGTCCCACCTCGAGTGTTGTGTTCAGTTTTGGCCACCTCAATACAGAAAGGACATTGAGGTGCTGGAGCAGGTCCAAAGCAGTGCAACAAGGCTTGTGAAGGGCTTGGAGAATATGCACTACTGGGGCTGTTAAGTCTGGGGAAGTGAGGCTGAAGGGAGATCTTATTGCTCTCTTCAAATACCTGAAAGATGATTGCAGTGAGAGTGGGGTTGGTCTCTTCTCAATGGTGGCAGGTAACAGGATGAGGGAAAATGGCCTCAAGTTGCATCAGAGGAGTTTTAGTTAAGATATCAGGAAAAACTTCTTTACAGAAAGGGTTGTTAAGCAGTGGAATGAGTTCCTTAGGAAGGTGGTTGAGTCACCATCCCTGAATGTTTAAAATCTGTTTGGATGTGGTGCTCAGGCACATGGTTTAGCAGAGGGTTGTTAGAGTTAGGGTAGGAGGTAGGGGTTGGGTTGGGTTGCTGTTGGACTTGATGATCTAGAAGGTCTTCTCCAACCTGAGCAATTCTATGATTCTGTGATTCTATTTTTAATGCCAGGTCAGGAAACTGAGAATATTTCAGTCCTGAAACCTTACATGTATATTTAATCTCTCAAAATAATTGCTATATAGAAAACAAATTAAAAGTTTCTTCAAAGAACCTGTGGAAACTTAAGGCAGAACTGATATTCCTGGTACAGCTGAGATTACATGTTTAAATTGTGTACATAATTTTTTTATATGTTTAATAGATATATATATAATCTCAGAATTTTATACAACTGTTCAATTTTTTGTTCTCCTTTCTTATTAAGTTCACAAGATGCACTAGTTTCTGTATACACATTTCTATTGGCATGATATTTGGTTTAGGATGAAGAGGAGAAGTATGTAATTCTCTCTACAGTTTGTTTACTTTCTGTGTTTGGAAATAAAGTCAATATTTATTTTCCCCTAGTATATTTCATTCCTGTGGTTGAACAGCAAGTGACAACCCTTTTACTAGAGAGAGTTGTGGCTTATTTCCTTTCACTTCAAGGGATCCACAGTACAGATAGCAGCAGCCAAACAGATGCTTAACTGCTGGATGCAAATGATGGCACTGTGCCATCTTACTTTTGTAAAGAGAAAAAAAAGAAGTATTAACCTTCTCTTGTAAAGCTGTTCTTCAAGAGATTGCATTCCATCATTTTTCCTTTTTTAATAGTCAGAACGTATTGGCACTTTATTAAGTCCACCACTCTGCTGTATGGAGATGTATGTATATATGATAAAAACACTGATGGAAATACCTATTCGGTGTTTGCATACAGTGTGTCGTGAATTGAACATTGAAAGTTACATCCCAGAAGGACTTGCTAATTTTATAGAGCATGTGATTTTTAAACAGGCTTTCAGACTCTCACTTTAGTCCCTTATGCATTTTTTGAATGCTCACCTGATGCTCATGTTATCAGTCTCTGTGAGTGTACTCCTCAGCATTTCACTCAGTATCTGTATTTATAATATTTCGAAGAAGTCTGCTGCAAAGCCAGAGAATAGTGAGCGGCTGGGAGTGTGGAAGAACCTGGGAGAGACTTTAGAGAGTCTCATGATGCCAAAATTGAGGTGGCTCAAATACACTTGGACTGGCAACACAACGGTGAATTATTTCTAGCTTGCTGGGCCCATGACACCTTGGGCCATCAAGGAAGAGATACAACATACAAGTGGGTCAGAGATCAAGAGGTGGACTTAACTATGGAGGCTATTGCACAGTTTATTCATGACTGTGAAACAGCACGGCAATTAAACAAGCCGAGGATGAAACCTCTCTGGGGGAAGGGCCATGGCAAAAGTATAAATATGGGGAGGTGTGACAGGCTGATATCTTGCCACAAACCCTTTGATGGTAAGTGCTTACCATGGTGGAGGCAACAACTGGGTGGCTTGAAACATATGCAGTTTCCCATACTACCACCTGGAACAGCTTACTAGTTCTTGAGAAACAAGTCCTGTGGTGACATAGCACTCTGGAAAGAATTGAGTCAGATAATGGGACTCATTTCAAAAATTCACTTGTAAATACTTGGGCCAAAAATCACGGCACTGAATAGATTTATCATATCCTCTGTCATGCACTAGCTTCAGGTAAAATTGAATGGTACAATGGGTTGCTTAAAAACTATGTTGCAAGCAATGCATAGTGGAACACTAGAACAGTGGGAGAGGCATTTGGCAGAAGCCACGTGGGTGGTCAACACTCAAGGATCTATCCATCACAGTGATCCTGCCCAATCCAACTCCCTACATACTGTAGAGGGAGGTCCCTGTAGTACATGTAAAGAGCGTGTTGGGAAAAGCGACTTGGGACTTTCCAGCTTCTGGAAAGGCCAAATCTCTCCGTGGAACTCTGTTTGCTCAGAGACCTGGGTCCACTTGGTGGGTGACGCAGAAAAATGGAGATGTTCAGTGTGTACCACACGGGAATTTGATGTTGGGGGAGTGCAGTCAGTAATTCCATGTATGTATATATGTGTGTGTGTTTAATGCATGTTAATTATTGTTTGTTTGCATAAGTAATAAGAAGTATTATGTAGTGATGTGGAATAAGGGGTGGAATATCATGTTTTTATTTTTTTTATTGGTATTCTACATCATAACATCACGTAGAGCACTGGGCGTTAAAGAGTTAATTCTCCAGTTTCATGGATTGACGATTTTTCTGGGTACCTGCCTCTCAGAAGAGAAGAACTGCATATCCCAGAAGACTTTCACTGTTCTGTATCTGTTTTCCATTTAGATGGAAAGATAAAACTACTCCCAAGTCACGAGACTCTCCCTCCTTTTACTGCTCATCTCTGTGATATTTGCTCCCTAGCTGTCTTGCCTTCAACATTAGAGTAAGACCTTTAGTTTTGGACACTCTCTCTCTCATTTGATTTATTAGCCTCAGTTCCAATTATATTGTATTATATTGTGTTATCTTGCATTCTGATATCATATTTAGTATATTAGTTTTTCTCACTTAGCTCATTACCACTGTTTTGTTTTTAGGCCCATCTCCCTACCTTTTTCCCCCTTCACCCTCTTCTCATGGATTTGGGTCCATGGGTCCCTCCACCCCAATAGTCACGGAACCAGGCTGAACCAGCCCATAAATAGTTGACATATATATATTTGCTTAACAGAGAAGGTTTTGGCACTTTTGACACTATCTTACATAAAGTATTTGATTGTTCGGTATGTTAAAGAATCAATGAATTTATTTAGCTTGCAATGTTAATTAAGATAGTGAATGTTTACCCATTACAAATGGGTAAAAAAGAATAAGATCCTTGGAGTCAGTTTTGGCACAATTATCAGCTTCTGCCGTCATTGTAATTGCTATAAAATAGTCTCTAAGCAATTATTAATGACACCTGTTATAATAATACCTACTTATTTTTGTCTTGGAAGACTTCCTGTCTTCCAAGAGTCTGAAAGTGATTATATGTCCTGTTACATATTTAGTGCATCAGAAGAAGTAGGAGAAGAAAAATAAGATAGAGTACTGAATGAGGGTGAACACAGACCCCAGTCTGGACAGATGAGTTGGGGACTGTTGCAAAAGTGTAGGAGTATGTGATCATCTGGCAGCTCTCTGGCACGTTCTAGGCAATGATGAAGTAGGACGATAAGAAGGGAGCGAGGTTTGCTATTTAAATATGTCTGTGTATGGATGCATTAATGAAGGTTGTTTTTGGTAGATTGAATTTGGCTGCAGTAATGGTGTTTTGCTATTCTAGAAGATGAAATATGTCACGGCATGTTAATGAAACAGTTTATATTAAAATAAAATGGCTGATGGTAACCTTTGGCATTTATTTTTCTATTAATGTTGAGGGAAGCTGTTTTCATTCTGTGCTGAAAGGCAAAACAGAAAAGAGTATGAAAAATGTTTTCAATTAACCTGAGCACCAGGACAGAAAGACGTTATATTCTACCAGTCTACCAGATTCAAATCAAATTTGCCCATTTCCCACAAACTGGGAAATCTGCTTGAGTATTCCAAAGATCTCTATAACTGAAAATCCATGCTTGATTTTCATCTTCCAGAAAACATAAAGGACTGCTGGGAGTCTAATATGAGATCAAAAGATCAGTTGTGCATGTGTGTATGGACATCAGTATTTTCACAACTGTTTCTACAAACTTGAAAATCTTCAAGAGCAGCAAAGAGGATGTGTCATGTAGCTCAATATAGGAAGAAAAAATAGGAGATAGAGACAACATTTTTTTGCCCCCCCCCCCTCCTCTGTTTATAGTAGACGGCTGCAGAATAGAAGGAGGGGCAGTGTGTCTAAGACACAGATTTGTTGATCACATAATGGTGCCAGTTGTTCCATGTTAGCCTTGAATGTTTCTTCAACTTAATTGTCCTCTACAATGAGTAACATGCTCTGTCTTGTACTGGAGTAAATCAGCATTTCAGAACAAGAAACATGTGACTTAGTCTAACGATAAAAAGATTGTTAAGATAATGTTGATTCTCAGCCAAAAAAAAAAAAAGTGAATTAACTGTGAAGGGCGTGAATGGGTGTAGCTTCTTTCTAAAAAGTGATTAAGAAAATGGAATAAACATTTCAAGTGAAATCCTAGCTTCCCTTGATCAGATGTAAGAGATCTCCATGGGCTGGGACTTCAGTCTTCGGGATTTCTATTTCTACAGGAGATCTTCAGGAGCTCAGTGTGGAGAAAAATGGAACTGCTGTAAACATTCTTAATTTTATACAGCTCTTGTTTTTGTGCAGAATTGTTGTGACTCTGTAACACTTTCTAGAGCCAGGAATATAGTAGCACTTTAGAAAAAAATCCTTTTTGTAGCCCTAGCCCATATTTTGTAAGACAATCCAGTCATTGAGTCTGGGAGTACTTATAAATATTTTGTTAGAAGGCCAGAGTGAAAACTGATTATATTTCCGGTAGAGATATGAGAATTGAAGTTCGAGCAAAGTCGAAGTTGTCAGACAGTTCTACAGGGGTTAGCAGCTCCTACTGCCTCTGGCCGCTTTCTCTGTTGGGCAGTGGGGAGGCATTTCACAGCCAGAGCCCTGGGTGTAAAAATGTTCCTGCAGAAGCACCTCACTGTGGGAAATGACATACTGTTTTTGCACAAATAATAGAATGTTTTACTAAAAGGGCACACCTCAAGACCCTTGACACAAGATAAGTTTTTGTCTCTGGTTAAAGAATACAGTATGTGCATTCTTGAGAGATAAGAAGAGACTCTGGCTGGCATGTTAGTTTGTGTACTCTCCTCCCTTGGGGATACTGCTGGACGAAGAGTGGGCTACTGAAGGTAAAGGCTGGAAGACACACATCTGCACCCAGAGCTGCATCAGAAGAAACAAACATAACCAAAAGACATATGGTGGGAGATACTGGCTTTGTGACTGCTTTGTGGATTCTGCTTGCTTGGAGAAACAAAGAGAAACTGACTTTGTCAACTACTTAGCAGACGTACATGTGTGTGCAAAGAATGTGAACTTGGCAGCAGGAAGGGACTCAGCGTTGGGAACTGGGAGATACAAAAACTTGTTTCACAAGCATGCGCCTCTGCTTGTGAAATGCCTGCCATTGCAATAGTGAAATAAAGTACTGTTCACTGAGATCCTTGCCTGGACCTAAGTTATTTGCTTATGTGTGTTTCTTACATCAGGAAGTCTGTAATAATTAACTCTATTGTCGATAATCCTGAAACCTGGGAAGAAAACTCTCCAATGTGGTGTTAGAAAGTGGCATTCCTTTATTCCTGATGATACATGCTGGATGATCTGACAAAAAAGTCCACCTTTTCAGAGTTCCGGTTCTACATTTGAACAGTTAAGACATGTAGTACACTGGCATACATCTTCATTGTTTTTCAGTGACTCATAGATATGTGCTAACATTTTTTGTGCTTTGGGCATGCTCAGTTGTATCTAGAGTGGTCAAGTGCCCACCTACTTCTTCCCCTTTTTTCACCATGGGCTTAATTGCTGAAGTCTTTGATCCACTTCCATCCACTTTTTCCCAGTTTGGAAGTGAATCAAAGAGACAAAGTATAGCCTTATTTAAACTAGGCCTCATACCTTGTGCAAAAGGAAGGAACACAGAAACCATGGGAATGCAGTGTCCCATGAAGACAGAGTTGCTGTTTACAAAACAATGGGAGGTCTGGTGTAGAAAAGGAGGCAGTTGCTGTTGCAACACAATACCAGCAGAAACCAGTCTGGCTATGACCTCTCTGAAAGGTTAAACGTTCACAGCGAGGAAGACTTAGAGCCTTCACGAGAATGACTGCTAGCCTTCATCCAACAACCATCAGATGGAGCCCAGAGACCCCTCCCATCATTTTAATGCACATGTGCAAGAGGGCAGAACAGTAAGTTAATGAGTTTCCGGAAGCTCGATGCATACGTAACCCATTTTGGGGAAATCTGATGAATATGTATGCACTTGCCTTCGTATGTATGGCTGTGTGCCACCTTGGTGGGCATGATCATGTACGATGGAGTGATCCCCTGTGCACCTAGCGCTGTATTAAAGGTATACCTGCTTGACATTACTCACTGGTGTGTCAAGTTACTCTGTCAGATTTCTCAGTTTCAGAAGACTTCAGTTGCTTATTAGGACATAGTGAGCCACTTTAAGACAAAACAAAAAACAAACAAACAAACAAACAAAAAAACAGCAATGTATGTGGAACCCGAGGAAAATGTCCTTGCACGTTTTGAAGCAAAAGATAAAAGTATTCTGTTGTGACTACTTCAAAATCATTGAGGCAGAAGATAAATGTATTCTATTATGTCCCCAGTGCAAAATTATTGAGGAAAAACAAGACTGTTTACCCATGAAAGCTGAAATGGACATTTCAGAGATATCACTTATGGATTCCTTTTGCTAAACTAATATATTCTTTCTTAAACTAATCTTCTAATCCCTACTACGAAACAAACTAACCAAAATCACTAAAGAAGAGGATGTAATTGCTTCTCAAACTGAGACCAGCAGCTTAGTGTCTGTCATTCCTCCCTCCTGTGAAGGAAATCCCTAATTCTGCAAAATAACAACCTGTGGTATTTAAATCTCACTGTACAATCTGTGTTATGCGGGCTGCTATTTCTATTATCACAATCGCTGAAATAAGTGGGTTTATACTGACAGATTTTTTGTTTCAGGAACAAAAGCATGAGTAAATGATTCATAATTGAGACATTAGTTGCAAGAATCTTCTGTAAGTATGCAAGTACTTTAAAACTTCTGATCTTTCATTTTAAAAAGCCTCAGAGCATCCTAGGATTACAGGTGTGCATGTGCATGTGCAGGTTACACATGCACATGAAAAAGATAGCTTTCTTCTTTTTTTTTCCTGAAAAATAGGGTGATAGGACAAGAATGTCAGTCTGATACTTAGATTAGAGGCTGCTTAACAGGTTGTAAATATTGAGCTACTGCATTTTTTGAGCTATCGCATTGTTTCAGAATAGTTTATTTTACTTACAGCAGACTTTCATCCAGTAGCTTTCTCAGTGTTGATCTGTGAGACGTGCTGGCCACTCCTATCAGGCTGCAAGTTTCTTCTGAGCAGAACTGCTCATCAGAAGGGCTGTGCTGCCCTTCTGCACTGTCTTACCAGTAGCATTTGAAATGAGAAAATAAGAAATTTCAAAGCCCTTTGGGTTGCTATTTCCTGGTGATTCATGAGGTCTGTTTGCAACTGCCTACCCACTCTTACAGGTTATTTGGCTACTCCTTGTTACTTCTGCTTCTTTCTTGGCATGTTAATGTTTCCCTGTCAGAATGGATGTAATTCACTGATACAGAAGTGTGTGTGCATATATATATATATCATAGAATCATAGAATGGTTTGGGTTGGATGGGACCCCAGGGATCATCAATTTCCAACCTCCCTGCCACAGTCAGGGCCACCAACCCCCAGATTTTGTACTGGAACATGTTGCCCAGGGCCCCATCCAACCTAGTCTTGAACACCTCCGGGGATGGAGCATCCACAGCCTCTCTGGGCAGCCTGTTCTAGCACCTTATCACATTCTCTGTAAAGAATTTTCCCCTGACACCCTGTCTAAACCTTCCCTCCTTGAACTTAAAACCATTCCCCCCTTGTCCTGTCACTATCTACCCAAGAAAAATGTTGTTTCCCCTCTTTTTTATAACCCCCTTTTAAGTACTGGAAAGCTGCAATGAGGTCTCCTCGCGGACTTGTTTTCTCCAGGCTGAACAAGCTCAGCTCCCTCAGCCTGGTTCCATAGGAGAGGTGCTCCAGACCTCTGATCATTGTGGTCCTCCCCTGGAGCTGTTCCAACAGCTCCACATCTTTCTGTATTGGGGTCCACAGACCAGTACTCCAGATGGGGCCTCATAAGGGCGGAATGAAGGAGGACAATCACCTCCCTGCTCCTGCTGGCCACCCCTCTTCTGATGGAGCCCAGGATACCATTGGCCTTCTGAGCTGCAGGAACACACTGCGGGCTCATATTCTGTTTCTCATCCACCAGGACCCCCCAGGTCTTTCTCACTGGGCTACTCTCAAGGAGTTCTTCTCCCAGTCTGTATAAACATCAGGGATTACTCCAACCTGAGTGCAACACCTTGCACTTTGCTATGTTGAACCTCATTAAGTACAAACAGGCCATCTTTTGAGTTTGTTGAGGTGCCTCTGAATGGCATCCTTTCCTTCTAACCTATATATATAGGTGTATATTTCTGTAAGCATACGTTTATGGTTCTTATTGATCTCCTCCTCCATCCTAAAACAGGCTGGTTTGTTTGGCAATAGGGATCAGTATATTAGTTCAAGGATCAATACATTAGTTTAGCAAAAGGAATCAGTGAGTGCTAGTTCTAAAACTTTCAATTTCAACTTTGCTTGGTGTGTGAAGAGCCTTGTTTTCTCTTAATTCTGATTCACAAGAAGCACTGGAGTCATAATAGACTAGTGTTATCTTTTGCACCCAGCAGGTGCAAGGACATCTTCATCAGGTTTCACATATATTGCTATTTGCAAGTTGCTCATTTTGGCCCAAGAAACAAGAAGTTAGAAGTTTGACAAATTGGGGAAAAGCAGCTAAAGGTCAGCCAAAAGTCTCTGTGGTGAAGCTAATGGTGGAAAAATGGGGATAATGTAAGTGGACATGTGACCAACCTAGAAGCTGTTGTGCATGCCCAGAGGGACACTAGAATGTATTAATGATTTCTTGGAAAAGAAAATCGGTATGCCAATGTACTATATGTGTATGTCTTTAGTGTTTGAACACTGAACCCAAACTTCGAGAGTGTGTGCTCGTTTGTCAAGTTGCCTGGTACACATTGTGAGGGATAAAGGAACACTGCTTTCTAATGTTGAAACGTCCCCTGTTTCCCCACTGGCTGGGTACTCCAGGTTCACAATCTTATCAGAAAGTTTACATTTGTTAATTGTTAATTTATTTCTTATCTGGTATCAGTCCTGTTGTCTCCAAGATGTCTCAACACTCTTCTTGTTCATATTGATATGGTGATTTTCTTCAGAATCTTTGTTAAACAAAGAG
>JAOWBP010000001.1:62551899-62573842 GCA_028571105.1 Tragopan temminckii | reverse complement strand
GGGGTTCCTCCAGCCCAAGTGCAAAACCTTGCACTTCGCTGTGTTGAACCTCATTAGGTTTACCTGGGCCCACCTTTTGTGTCTGTTGAGGCCCCTCTGAATGGCATCCCTTCCTTCCACTGTGTCAACCACACCACTCAGCCTGCTGTCATCAGCAAACTTGCTGAGGGTACACTCGATTGCATCATCGTTGTCATTGATAAAGATGTTAAAGAGCACCAGTCCCAAGACAGACCCCTGGGGTATGCCGCTCGTTATCGGCCTCCACCTGGACATAGAACCACTGATGACCACCCTCTGTCTGTCCTTACCCACCGAGTGGTCCACCCATCAAATCCACATTCCTCCAATTTGGAGATAAGGTTGTGGTGGGGGACCATGTCAACGGCCTTGCTCAAGTCCAGGTAAATGACATAGGTCACATTTCCCTTGTCCACCAGTGCCGTCACTCCATCATGGAAGGCCACCAGATTGGTCAAGCATGACCTTCCCCTGGTGAAGCTGTGCTGGCTGTCTCGGACCACACGGTCATTCCTCATGTGATCAAGCATGTTGTCCAGGAGGATCTGCTTCGTGATCTTCCCAGGTACAGAGGTGAGACTCACCGGCCTGTAGTTCCCCAGATCCTCCTTGCTCCCTTTCTTGTAAATGGGAGTGACGTGACCCTTCCTCCAGTCATCCGGGACCTCACCTGACAGCCACGACTTTTCAAATATGATGGAGAGCAGCTCGGCAACCACCTCAGCCAGTTCCTTCAGAACCCTGGGATGCACGCCATCCGGCCCCATAGACTTGTACACATTCAGTCTCATGAGGCGGTCTTGGACTTGCTCTGTCCTTATAGTGCCCCCCCAGAGGGATTTACCATCCCGGTCCCACCTGTAGGTTTAGGGATGCAGGGCTCAGGGGCGTGAGAAATAATAGAATCCTGGCCACCAGTGAATACCGAGGCAAAGAACTCATTCAGTACCTCAGCCTTCTCTTCATCTGTTGAAGCCAGTTCTTCTTTTACATTTACCAAAGGAGGTACACTTGCTTTGATCTGTCTCTTCTGGCCAATGTACCTGTAGAATGTCTTCATATTATTTTTCATGTCCCCCGCCAAGTTCAGTTCTGCCTGTGCCTTGGCTTTCCTGATCCCATGTCTGCAAGTCTGGACAGCATCCCTGTATTCTTCCCAGGTGACATGCCCTTGTTTCCAGAGCTTGTACACATCTTTCTTTGCCCTCAGCGTGCCCAGCAAGTCCTTGTTGAGTCATGCCATTTTCCTACCTCCTCTGCCTGCTTTCTTATTCAGAGGGACGGAGAGCACTTGTGCTCTCAGGAAGGCATCTTTGATTCTTTATCCTTTAATTCCCATATACCTTGTGGTGTAGCTTATTTCAGCCTACTTATGTCAGTAATTGCAGCTGGATTAAAAAAAAAAAAAAAAAAAAAAAAAAAAAAAGTTTTACTCCTAGTAAATTCATGCACTTCTCCCTTTAAAATAAAAAATAAATCTGCTTTCCTGATTTTAGACTTTCATATTAAATGAGGGTAGCTGACTATTTTCTGAATATTTTCAGAAATATATTCAGTATTTTAGTTTATTTTTTCCATAAACACTCCTTTCTAAGTTAAGTACAAATAGCTATACTTTGCAAAGGCAGTTAAGAGAACTTGCTTTACTAGCCATGGTAATGATCTCAAGAGCCTTATGGTATAAGTTTGTGAATGCCCTGGAATAATTGTTCCTGCAGGTTTCCTAGTGGTATTAGTCATCAGCATATAAAGGTAAGCTTAAAGAATGACCTAGAGAAGATGGGATTTGGATCTACTAGTAACGTGGAATTTTTGAGCCCCCCACTACAAGAAAGATACTAAGTTGCTAGAATACTTGCAAAGAAGAGCAACAAAGCTGGTGAAGGGACTAGAAAACTAGACATACGAGGTTAGGGAACAGGGCTGTTTAGTCTGGAGAAAAGGAAACTAGGGGAAGACCTCTTAGATCTCTACAACTACATGAAAGGAGGTTGCAGCAAGGTGGGTGCTGGTCTTTTCTCAAGTGACAAGTGATGAGGTACAAGGAAATGGCCTCAAGTTGTGCCAGAAGAAAGTTAGACTGGACATCAGGAAGTTTCTTCACAGAAAGAATAGTGAGGCATTAGAATAAGCTGTCTGATGGAAGTGGTGGAGTCACCATTCCTGGAGGTATCTAAGAGATGTGTGGATGAGGCACTTCGGGACATGGTTTAGTGGTGGATTTGTAGTGTTAAATTGATGGTTGGACTTCATGATCTTACGGTTTTTTCCAACCTGAAATATTCTAGGGTTGTCTTTTTAATTTATGGTCCAGACCACAGTATGCATACACTTTTCTTGCCTAGAAAAACTGAAGCTGGTACATAGCTCAGAGCAAAAGTAAAGCCCTATCTCAAACTACACAGTGACATAAGAAAAGTTGTAAGCCTCACCATGATCCACAGACGTTCAAAGATCCAAAATATCTGCTCATTCAAGTTTTATGAAATATGTAAAATATGTAAAATCACTGATGTTTCAATCGTGTCTGTGCAAGGTCATCTTGTGCAAGCAGTCCCAGGTGCATCGTATTTGTATCAGCTTCATCTTTGTTAACTGTATCTTGAAGAGGAATGCTATAGATACTGCCAATTTCAGTTAGAAGTCATCTTGTTAACAGTGTATAAACCAAGAATTATTTGCTCTTTCAACTTCTGCTCTCGAGAATAAGTGGGCATATTATTTGTTAATCTTCCAAGGTGGTTTTTAAGTTAAACTGTGAAGACGCTATTGTTGTGAGGGATAGAACACTTATACTGTTTAACTATTTGTATCAAAGGTTAACTTCTCCCTTTTAAAATACACACATCCTGTTGTGATGATTTTGTTTAGGAATATTTAATAATCTTCTTATGCTTTTAAGTGATTGTATCCTGTTTTACTTTGACTCCTTACATTTCAGATAGTTCTTAGCTTCTCACTGTCTCTAATTAACTAATTGTTTAGCTGCAGCACCATCCTACCTCCAAAATCCATAAAAAATCTCCACTGACTTGCTTCATGCTTTTTGAGACTAACTTTGTAAAAGCCAAGAAGTTGTTAATTAAGCTACTGCAATTCTTCTCAACAACTCTTAGCACCTTCGGCTGCACATTCAGTTGATCAGAATCAAGTTGACAGACTATCTCCTGAATCCTATTAATCTTAATTATGAGTCAGGATCTCTCCCTTACATTATCTAAGAGGGTCAGCCTGCCTTCCTAGAAAATTCATATTAAGCGGGCATAGGTTAGAGCTTATCTGTTCCTTCTCTACACTCTGCTTATAAGATCTCCAAAGAAGGTCCACTGAACAAGAACACTGAATGAGAGATGACCTTTAAACATATGTCAGCAAGGTCTAGGACTCAAACACCAGTGCTGCCTATATCTGATCTCCTGTGTAATTAGCTTGAGGCATCTATTTGACATCACAGAGGCTATAGAAATGAGTAGCCACGTGCATAAACAAGAACTTTATAGCCATATGTAGAGCCCATCTGAAGAGCCATAAAATATGTAGTTTTAAACACATCCCCTCCACAGAATCACAATGCACATCCTAGTAAAATCTATTATTTGAAGAATCTATAAATGCTGCTAACGTTTTACATTATAAACCAGTATGTTGATCGCTGAGGTCTGAGAAAGAGAAAATTTTTCTATTTCTAAATGTGAATAATCTTAAGAGGTAACCCTTGCCTCCTTGTCATGGCTCCAAGCACCATGCTCCATGCACCAACAGGCTTCTATTACCCTGAATGGTTTCCTACACCAATTAATCTATTCTTTCTTGTCTCTGGAAGTATCTTTGAGCTTGAGCATAGGGACATAGGAACCACGTTCCTATGTAGGCCTGTAGGCCTGTGCCTACAGAGACAGGAATACCTGCCTCTCGCTGCAATTCCTTCTGCTTGCGACTGCAGCCTCCAGACAGACCAGGGCCATGATTCATCACCTCACCCTGCCTGAGGCTGTCAATGGGCCCTGCTATCATCACCCTGCTCTGATGCTCTAGCTATGCATTATCATCCCTGGCTCCACGCTGGTTTTCACTTACAAAGCCACTCCAATCTTGCTGTTCCTGGCTTTCCCAATGTTCTCTATCAGCTGGAAAGATTCAGACAAATCCTCTCATAATCTATCCAATTAAGTATTCCTGTCAGTGTAAGACATGCATTCTAAATGTCATATAAACTAAATTTCTCCAATGAGTTTCACACAATAATATGTATATATTCATTATTATATATATATATATAGTAGATAGATGTAGACTTTCATTTCTTGTTATTTGGTGCCCCAGCACATAGAAAATTTAAGGATAATCATTAGAACATTTAAGATCTGGACAGTAACCACATGGAAAGAAGAAAAATTTGAGACTGTAAGATTCAATTCTTAATTTCAACTGCACAGAGCCAGTGTTCACTCACTGTGAACCTAAAACCCATTTATCCGGAATAAGATGCATCTGACAACAGCAAATTGAAAGTAGTAAGGTTTACAGTAGATAAAAGAACTTTAAACCAAACATAATGGAAGAACACTCAAAAGTATGAAAAACTAACACATCAGCATCACCTCACTAATAAAAAACAAACAAACAAACAAAAAAAAAACCAACAAAAAAACCAACCACACCTTAGGTTTTGCACATAAGCATAGCCAGTAAAGGAATAAATTTACCTCTAGAGAGTGATTCAAGACAAAAATCTAAGTTAGGGTTCTGACAAATTAGGTTAGGATCAATTATAATGATTCTCTTTTACAGACATTCCCACTACTGCTACAGGAACAGCTAGAATGGTGATGGCCATTAAAGATTGTGGCTTGAGTGAAGAAAGAAACCAAACTCGTTGCTAACTTACTTTAAAAGGTGGGCTGTAAATAGAAGCATGAATCTTCCACAGGAGCCTTTTGAGACATAAAGAGACTCTGGACAAAAAAGTATAAAGAAGTAAACCAGCATTTCCATGCTGCAATGAGGAAAAAAGAACTTTAAAGACAATCCACAGCAGAGGGCAATTGTGCTTGTTTCTTTTTGTGGTAAGAACAGCAATGAAATACAGGCATGAGCTACATTTGAAAAGTTTTGTTGAGAACCTGGGAAAATCTTGGTTTATGTCTAAAAATAAAATGTTTTAAGTACTGTTTTTTGTTTTTTTTTTTTTTTTTTTTTCATTTTAAAAAAGTTTGAAATACATAAATATATACATTGCTCTAAAAACTAGAGCATCACAGCTCTGGAGACCTTGTATTGGTTCCTTCTAAAGAAAGAAAGCATTCTCCATAGTTCTTTGTCTTCTTCAGAATACCAGAAAAAGATGATATTTGAGCCAGATACTAGAGTCAGCCAAACTTCATACAGTAAGTAAACACAGTGTTGATTAGAGACAAGAACCTCTAAAGCAGTCTTTATTTTTTATTTTTGTTCTTTGGTTTAATATTTAAGAGGTTTTATCCACTCTAAGATCAGATTTGTGCCTGGTCAGCTGGATGCCTCTGAGAAATTAAGCATAATTTTAGCTTCATTAACACTCCAGCCAGCATGCTTTACACTTGCTGTCTGAATCAGCTGTACTATCATACCAACTGTACTTTGTTTACACAACACTGCTACATATGCTTCATTTTATACTCATTTAACACTGTAAATTTACTCTTGGGTCAAAGCATCTCACCAGCACAGAGGAGAGGAGCAGGATCACTTCTTTTGACCTGCTGGCCATGCTTCTTTTGATACAGTCCAAGATATGGTTGGCTTTAACTGGGCTACAAGAATATATTACTGCCTCTTGTCCAGCTTGCCATCTGTTACTACTCCCAAGTCCATTTCAGCAGGGCTGTGCTCTATTCTTTTATACCCCAGCTTGTATTGATAGCGGGGATTACCACAACCCAGGTGCAAAACCATGCACTTGGCTTTGTTGAACCTTGTAAGATTCATCTGGGTCCGCTGTTTGAGTCTCTCTGAATGACATCCTATTCCCTGGGTGTGTAGATCACTCCACACAACTTGCTATCATCCACAAATTTGCTGAGCATGGACTTGATCCCACTGTAGTTGATGATGAAGATATGAAATAGCACTGGTTGGACCCATGAGTGGCATCAGCCTTCACTCCATTCAGACATTGAGCCACTGACCAGCTCTCTCCAAGCATTATTTTGCAACCAGTAAGAGCCATGCCTCACCACTAGCTCGATTTCAGGGCTTTTAGTATTGCCACCCCATTGCATATTATGGTTCTATCGGGAGTACTTGCTTCTGCTCAGGAGTTGCCTGCCTACTGCCACCTCCTGCTTGGCCGAGAGGCTGAAATAGGTCTCTCAGCTAGCCCCCATGGCTTCTGGGCCACGCTTTCCCTCTCACTGGTGCCGCAGCTGGCTTTGATTAGCTGGCTGGCTCCGCTGCGTGCACAAGGCTCGCTGCTGGGCGGGGCATTAACAAGGCCGCGCCTGGCTGTGGTGGGCTGGGTGCGTGGCAGCTGTCCAGCTGGCAGGGACACGGTGGGCATGGAGGAGGAACGAATGCTGAAAGGGCCAGGTAAGGGTAGAGCTTTAGGAATACAGCGCCAGCTCATGTTAACCACCAGAGAGAAGGTACCCGACAATGAACCTAATGAGCAGCCCCAGGAGAAAATAACAACCCTGTCGTCTCCTCCTCCAGGCTGTTATCTGGGCAGTAATCCCACCAAACCTGGACGGGCACTTGCGAGATGGGTGATAAGAGTCCTTGCCCCAGGGATAGCTGCCATCTTATTCGGTGTGCTGTCTTGAGGCTATGGGCTGCTGTCAGCTCAGTGTCTGTGCGTGGCCTTGGAGCCACAGGGCTTGCAAAAGCACAGGGCAAACTGGTGAGGAGGCTGAGGCTGCTGATCTTCCCTGTTATTCACAGTGCTGTTTTCCTTGAAAGTACTACTGTTAGTAGGTTTTTTTTTTTTTGTTTTTTGTTTTTTGTTTTTTTTGTATGTTTGTGCGTGTGCTTAGGATTAACTACTCCTATAGTTTGCAGCTGACTGTTTTTGCAGGCATTTTTCTCTCAGGACAAAGCTTTTCTAGGATCAGATGTTTAAATATCTCTATGTTGACCATATTGTATTCTTTTTTCTTCTTCTATCCTGGTCACAATCTTATTTTGAACTCTCAAAGTATGTTCATCTTTTTTTCTGCTGTTAATTTCTAGCGCAGTTTTTCCCCTTTTCCATGACTGAAATTTATCTTGGCGCACCTGGGTAAGAAAGCATATGTATGAGTCAGTCTGGAGAACACCTTTCTTTTCTTTTTTCTTCCTTGTAGAGTATAAGGACAGCAAGGAGGGCTTATCACTGAACGCTGAGCACTTTGTGATTGATGCTGATCCCCTTGGTGGACACAGTACAGGGAGTAATGCGGTAGTTACATTCCAGCTTGCAACTATAAAAGAAGTTGGGGATACCCTGGGAACAGAAGATAAGACCAGCCTTGTGAAGGAGGAAGATGGCAATTACTGCATGCTGCGGGCCACTGGATCAACTCAAGACTTAACAGCCCTTCCACTCAACCTTGCCTCAGTGTGTGGGAAGTTGTCATATTTCCTCAGCAACATAAATTCTGTGCCTCCTCTTCCTGTGGTTATGTTTGCACAGGCACCCACAGACAATTCAGGGTCACTCAAACAGTATGAAGGTTATTACTCTGATGTGACTGAAAATGTGGCAAAGAAAAAAAGTAATTGCATAAGTGGAACATGTGCTGAGAAGGTACCTGGTGCAATCTCTGGAGATTTTTGCAGGCTAGCACTGTTAGAGGATGTATATGGTCCAACTACTTGCAGGTCAGTGCTCTGTACTTCAGCCAGTATTGTAGGTCAGCAGTCCTACGCAGTATCTTCATTCCTGAAATCTGGAAGTAGTCGTGGTGAGAACAAGCAGAAAAAAGATTTATGTGAGGATCCAGAAATTCTCCTGCCGGTCAAGAAGAAGACACGCACGTTCTATAGTGCAGGTAGATAATGGGGAACCCAGTGGCAGGCAGTGATACTTGTAGTGATAATGGCACTAATGTTTCTTACATCATGCTGAAGGCACAGCACGGAGGTGCTGAACTGCTCTAAATAGTATTTGCAATGCATTTTGCAGTACTAGAGGTGTGAGAACGTCTTCAGTTCAAAGTTGCCAAGTCTTTGTGCTTGAAATATTGCTAGCAATACTATTTGTTTTACTGTGGAAGGAGACATTTGCTTACTTCTGTGGTTTGCTATTAAGAAAATATCACCTATGTTGTTCATGTATTGCTAACTATGTAAAAAATTTGGGTTTTTTAACTGTTTTGTGTTGGTTTTTTTTTTTTTTTGAAATTGTTGTTTGTTTTCTCATCACATGCTTTCCATCTCTCTCTGCATTGTTTCTAGAGCAGCTAGAAGAGTTGGAGAAGGTGTTCCAGGAAGACCACTACCCTGACAATGAAAAGAGGAGGGAAATTGCAGCTGTGGTTGGGGTGACACCACAGCGTATCATGGTAATGCCTGTGTGGGTAACAGTGACTTATGGGATCTGTGCCAGAAAAGTGTTAGGAGGAGGAACTGAAGCAGGGAGAAGTTAATCTTGCAGATGCTTTGTGGAAGAAAGGTTCTTCAAGAGTTCTGGATTCATCTGGGCAAGCATGGAGGCAGTCATTGCTGTTTCTTTGCCTGTGTTCCTGTGTGTAGATCATTTTCCATCTGAATGTTTCTTTCTATTGATCAGGTGTGGTTTCAGAATCGCAGGGCAAAGTGGCGAAAAATAGAGAAGTCGAATGCCAAAGGCAACAAAAAATACTCAACATCAGCAGCTCTGGCAGTCCATGCTGGGTCAGACATTTGTGGGTGAGGGACTTGCTCTGTTTACTCATTTCTCCACAATAGATACCTAATGAATTAAATCTTTACCTATTACCTTTGATCTTTATTTTTAAGCCATGGAGAACTGACCATTGAGATGAAGGTTTATTGCACTTCTGTTTTCTCCAGCCAGGCAGGTTTCTGGCAAATTGTTGTAGTGGGTCCTCTTAAGAGAGCTTTTGGACACAGTGTAGCACTGTTTTACTGAAGCCATGTAGAGAGCAGAGTTGAATAGAAAGGATAAACGAAGTCACTCCTTCATTTTTATTTTCTTTTTATGTGCTGTTCAGGCCCTTTGTGTGCACACAGGAAGCTTTTTATCCCAGGCCTCCTTCTACCATCACTTAACATTTTCATAGATTTGTCACTTGGTGATGGAAAAGCTGCTTGCATGTAACAACATCATGGAGATATGGGCTTCTTTGAAGAAATGAAAAACAGCACATTTCAGAGATGAGTGGGGAACAGAGAGAAAAAGGAATAAGTGAGAAGATATGTAGTCTGTCAAGAGAAGGTGGGGGTGGAAGAACCTCCAGAGGGAGGTGTTTATGGCAGTCTGGAGTGAGAATATTGTTCTTAAGAAGACTGAATAAAAAAGAGAATCATTAAGTGACAGACTGGAGACCATCTGATGGACTTCACTGCACTGTCCCTGCTACTTGTCCTTTCCACACGAGTAGTCTGAGGCTGCTTCCCCGAATACTGGTCGATAGCATCTCCTGCACTCATAAGTAAGACAGTGTTTACTGATCTAATGATCTAGGATCTACCTGTTGTAAGATAGTTAAAGAAGTGTGTATTTTGTGGTAATGTCTCGCATTGTGTTCCAGTTCAAGTTCATACCTTTTATGTACAACTCCAGGGCACCTCTTCTGCCGATGCCTCCATTGCCTGATCAGTCTGCCATATTAAGTGTAGACACTACAGCTGGGAACTGCTCCAGAAGGCTCAGTAAGCATTCTGCATTGCTTGCTTCCTCCTCAGGTGAGACCCATATCAGTGCAAAACTTTTTTTTTTTTTTTTTTTTTTTGTTATTTTTGGTGATGTTGGCAGGCTCTCAGACACTTCGGGGAGGTCATGTTAGAGTTCAATCGCATCAGTACAAAAAATGATATCAGATTTAGCAATTCCCTTCTAATCATGTTATTGGCTGTGTTGGGTGGTGCCTTTGTACTAGTACTAGAGCTAGATTTACTGTTCTTATTCATTCATGTCATACCACAGCCCAGTAAGGAATTCTGAACATGAGTTCATAAGGCTATGTGGTTGAGACATTCTGCTGTTATAGCTGAATCATAACTGCTGCAATTGGAGGTTCTTCTCCACATGATGACAAAACTATTATTCTGGCTGTTATGTGCTCTGTGGGGCAAAAGTACAAATCCGCCTGTGTTGAGCCATTTCTTTCCAGAGAATCTGCACATTGGGATCCAATTCTTGATGTGGAAAAAAAATCAAGATAAAGATTTATGGGTTTTTACTCCCCAGATCCTTTGAACTTGATGTTGTATGTAAATCTATCTTTTATGAAATACGTACTTCCTTTACTTTTCTGAAACTCCAGTATCTTTAGTATTAAGGACGTGTAAATGTGAATTCTGTTTGTTCTCTTTAAATCAAGCTAAGCAAAAAGTATTGAAGTCTGTTTGTCATCTAAGGCTGGTAAATATTTTCTAAATAAATATCTGTATTACAAAAATATTACCATTTCTAAATTACTTTGCAGAAAAGAGGCGTATTTTGCTAGTGAGCATAAATGGTGAAGTTAAGTAATTTATTTATTTACTTATTTTATTATTATTATTACTATGATTTATCCTGGTTTCCTGAGGGGAGGGAGGAGTGTGGTAGGTGTAATGACACAGGTTGAACTCACTGTTTATGAAACCCACCCTTCCTTCCAGTCTTAAAGTTACATTCCCACAAGTCATGGGAAAATTGTTGCCCAGGAAAAGATCTGAGTTACTGCTCCTTCTGAGTGAAAAGATTGCTATTAAGAGAGTTCTCATAGGAGAGAAATCTGCATATCCCAATCACAGGAAAGCCTTCAGTCACAGTTGTATCTTAGATGTAGGACAGCACAACCATGAAAAATAAAAATGGTCTCAGTGGAAACAGTTCATGGCAGATTTCAGCAGAATAATCTGTGACCTATGCAATGGTGCAGTTGTGCTCAGAGACTGGCCTAATGGAGTGATTGTTCAAGGTGTTATCCTTGGTAGCAGCACTTTCAGCTGGTCAAGCAAATTGTCTATATGCATGAGAACGCTATGACCTGTTAACTTCTATGAAGTGCTCAGTGCTTTTTTTTCTTTGCTGCTTCCTTGTTCTCTAGACATTGTTTATGATTTATTTTTTTTGGTCTCACAGTTTGATACAGTTATCCAGAGAAGTTGGTGGTTAAAAATGCCAGCAAGCTGCAGTTTCTCAACTTTTTCCATTCCGGCAGTTACAGATAGCACAGCTAATACCAAAATCAAAAGACCTGATTGTGCTTCAGAATTTTTTACTTGAGCTTGCCTTGGTCTTAGAATGATATTATGATTTTAATAGATAGGTAGCTTGCTTTAAACAAAGCAATGTGTATGTATGTATTTGACATTTCTAATTGTTTGCAGTTTATTTGACTGAGACTTCTGGCAATTATATTTCTTTGATTTAGTGATTTAAAACATAGATGACCTCTTAGAGATGAAACCTGAATGTCTCTGAGTAGGACTGAACTTCCTTACTGTTATGGAAAGTTTGGGTACATGTATAATTAAATGCCTTTTACATGAAAAACAAGAACATGTTTATGCAGGTAAGCACTGGCCATGCATGTACATAAACTTCCAGTTATAGAAGTTCCTCGAGCAAAATTTGGCAGTTGTGTGTATTTTTGGATGATTTTGTGTATTTTGTGAGATTTCTGGTGATTTAGCTGTTGATGCCTACTTTTCAGAAGCTGTTTGTGAGCTTATATACAGATAAGCATTTACCCCCACAGAAATAAAAGCTACTTTCTATGCTTCCGTTAGTTGAAGATTTTTTCTTCCCCTTGGTGATTTTGCAGGAAGAGCTTGTAGCTCTCAGGGAAATAACAATGTGATTGATTAGCCAGAAGCAGAAATTTGAATGGGATGGAGGAGCAATTGCATGAAGTTCAACACAATCTGTCAAAGAACAGTAAATAAATCTCAAATCCTAATGATTTCACTATTCTTTATTCTGGCCTTTAAACGAATTACTTTAAAACTAATGATGTATATCTTACATGGCAAACAAGATTCACAACTTTTAAACAAGTAGTATGTTCTGTTTTACTGAAAATCCACAAGATCAGACCAACACACTTCTCCTAGCACTATAGTTATAAGCTGAAATTGATTTACTCATCTTTAGTTAATTGAAGAATGCTTGAGCTCCTAACTTTAAGATTTTCTCTGCTTTAAAGATGCCATTTGCAAGAAAGGTGTATTTTTTTACAGAACTTATAGTAATTTCAGGAAGAGATTGTATATGAGACAAGCTTTATGATGGCCCTTAATGTTCCAGTAAGTGCTGTGATTACTATTACACAGGCATGTTTTATTTAGAAGAAACTAGATTGTTCAGTGTGTGACTGAGACTCATAATAACAGAGACTTTTGCTGATGTCTTCATGCTTGATAAAGCAGTTCTAGTATAAGTACATTGTCTGATGTTAGATTTGTTGCTCAACATCAGCTGTGTTGTACCCAACACTGTGCTTTTTGAGCAGTTGGCCATGTTCCCCAGGCCTACTGAGCAGTATGCAACCAACTGCTTGGTTATCTGCCAGAACTGTGACAGCTGTCTTATGCCAAGGCCTTCTGGAGTCAGTATGATGTGTTTGACAAAGAAAGTAATGTACAGCAGTTACTGGGAGAAAGGTCTCTGAAGCAGATAGGTGTCACCCTAATACCGAAGATTTTGGAGGTGATCTGATCTGATAACAACAGTGAAAGCAACTCCCTAAGACACAGTCTTATAGTTAAAACCATGCCCAGTTTTAAGTTCATGGACGGATCTGTAGCATAGGAATCCTATGCTATCCCCTAAAGTTTAGTGAAAGACTGAAAACAGTCATCTTGAGAGTAGCATACATATCTTTCACATCTTCTTCTTTCCTTTTAACTTAAGACTCTGTTTCAGTCATTGGAAAGTCTTGCCCTTAAAGAATGGTTTCTTAATTCTGCCAGGATGCTGAGAAAGAAGCTATACTACAGCAAAGACATTACTCGTAGTTCTAATGTCACAATCCACAAGGGCTATTTTGTATTAAATGTTTTTAAATATTTTTTTAAAAAAACAGAACATATTTCTCATTATGTGTGAAAGTGGGTTTAAAATTGTTTTTCTGGGATATGTTATTAACACAGTTCACATTTGTCCTGAGCAAGGCTAAGGCTAACTTCAAAATAGCTAATTGTACTATTATTAAACTGAAATTTATCTGGATATAGACAATTTTTCAGATAAGTTGTACCCAGTATAGCTAAGGTTTTACAAAGTTTGTGCAAAATATTACATTCTGGGACATTGCAAACAAAGGCTTTTGTAAATGAAAACAGAACTTCAGCTCTGTTTTTGGCCAAGTTATTTTGGCTTGTTATGAAACTAAAAGTTGTTTTGACTTGTTTTACAAACCTTGGACTGTATGCTATGTCAAAAGAATTATGAATGTAACATGTATGTGCAACATAAATGCTGCCTGAAACACAGAAAGATTATATTCAAATAGCAAACTAAACCACTGGGAATTGCCTGGGAGTGTGAATGCTTTAGAGATGCCGTGTCTTGATATAGTTTTTGAAATTATCCCGAACTCAGGGCTATTCAAGTTTTCACTGAAAGATCCCATCTTTTTCCACGATTGCAGTTAGTAGAAAATAAAATCATACGGGAAGATACAGTAAGATAAATGCAATTGCACAGCTCACTGGGGAATCTTAGAAATGGAACTGCAAATGATTGAAGTGGAATCTTATTAGCTCTCTGGACGTGCATTCCAAAATTTTGTAAAGGTTGCTCGTTCTAGCTGCAGCAGTATTATGTTTAGGTTTTATGCCAAAGGCATACCCCTGGTGGAGTGCATCTGATGTTCCTCTATGTCTGTGAGAGTGAAGTACAGCTGTAAACTATTCACACTGCTATAGCATTCCCTGAGTGCTTTGCCATGTGTAGAAGTAGACCAGTTGTACTTGAATAATAATGTCTGAGGTGTATTCTCATATCTGCTCATCCTTATTCTGGTTAGGCCTAACTAGTCTTGAAAAACCATTTCCATTGCCCTACATACCTGAAGATAGTTGCATTTCTCTAAAAAGAAATAATTTGATGTTTGGCTTAATAGAAGAGCATTTTGTTCATGTACGAAGTTCTTGAAGACCACATATAAAATTCTTGAACATCTGTGCATACTTGTTCTGAATCACCAGCATATATGCTTATAAACTTTTCCTATCATGTCCTCTTTCCACAGAGGTGACTTGGTAAGAAAGTGCTCCACTCTCCTTTTCCAGCAGTGCCTGAAGAGACAGACCATCAAACAAGACTAGCTACTGAAATATGTTGCTATGCTTTCTCATCTCCCAGCTTCCTTTTCCCAAGGCTGACATCTATGTTATCTGTCTTTTTGCTTTGTTTGTTTTAGTGTTTGGCATGATTCATCAAAAGCATATCAGGAGTGAAAGCCGTGTTTTTAAAATACGGCCGAGACTGTATGTCTCCAAAGGCATGCTTTTTATTTCTTTCAAACTAGTTGAATTTTTCAAAAGGATAATCTGTGCAGCACATTCTTCCCAGAGGACAATAGACATGGAAGAAGGCTGGGGAATCCTGTCTTTCTTTCCATGAAGTACTTATTTTCATTTAGCTGCCTTTTTGAGAGCTGAATAAATCTACTATATGGAGACTAAAATTCTGAAGGTAATCTTAGCTAATTAATAAACATAACTGTATGTTCCAGAGAGCTTGTTACTACTTGTTTTTCTTCCCAGAAGAAATACTATTTGTTCACTTTTATTCACATCAGTTAACCTACAATCCTTCACTGGCATCTTGCCTTTCTGTTTTGATACTTTTGTTAGACTGATCCTGTGCTTAAACCTTTTAATTTTTAGTATGACAGTCTCTCTTCTTATTCACAGTCTCTCCAGTGACAGGGATGATAGCATCTTGTGAAGCAGTTCAGACAAAGGCGTTGCTGCAGCTTGACTTCAGTTCCAGCAGGGTGGAGCGCTTCCCCAGCCTTCCTAGCCCTCCACCCATTCGCAGGGCCAGCCTGCCTCTCGGTCTTTCCTTCAGCCCCTACAGTCACATTGTTCCATTGATGCTGGATGCTCCCAACAGTGAATGCAGCTTGTCCAGTCAGGAAAACAGCTCCGAGGATACCTTCACTTATAGCATCCAGAATCAAGGGTAGGAGTAGATGAGATTCTCATTGAGGAAGACAAAAAAAGTGAATTTTGGGAGGGCAAAGCTGGGACATAGGACAAGGAAATAGATGGGAGTGTACTTGAGAATTTAAAAGAAAACAAACTCTTTAAATGGAGTGTGGAAAAGTGTATAATGGTGTTGTAGGACTATGAACTTACCTTCAGAAAACTGATAGCCGTAATAATTACATGTACATCAAGTGGAAGTGAAGTTTAGAAGCACAGAAGCACGTCCTGGAGAGGGGATGCGTTAAGTGTTGGTGTGTGCCCTTAGAGAATGGGAAAAACTAAAAGGTAGTCCCCATCAATGTGCTATGTTAGAGAATCCTGCTGTTAATGCTCTTTTTTTTTCCTGTGCCTGGGATTTGGAAGAAAGTGTTGGATTCAGATAAGGATTTGAATGGCTATCAAGGGTGAATAAAACAACAGTTGCATGTGTTAGAAGGTGCTGTTTGGAGTTGACCCTACTTTGAACTCTGAATTGCTTCTCTTCTTGCTCTCCACAGCTTGTGTTCAACAGTTTCTCCTGAGCAACTGGACTTTACAGGCAGTCTAGAGACCCCATACTGTCAGTATGGCAGCCAGGGTGGAACTTACCAGCTGTCCCAACATCCCCAGCAGCATCAGTGTTCCCAGTTCCACCATCTGCCATTTCACCGGCCCAGCAATGTCTCCAGCATTCACCTCCCTTCTACAACACCAACTGAATCCAGTGCAGCTTTCCTTGTCCCACCTGGCTGCAGTGGAATGGTAACCCATGGGCCAGCAGGAGACACACAGGGCTATGCTCAAAACCATCTGGGGGAACAACCTGTGTTACAGTGGCGGAATGGAAACGGAGGTAAATTTCTGAAACTGTGACATCTCACACATCAGGAGTGTCACCTGAAAGCCTCAAGGTGATCAGTGGTTTTACTGGTGACTGAGAGAAAGAAAGAATGTGCATATACATGCATAATGAATATAATTAACTATTTTTTCTCCTTTCCCCATAATCTTTTGCTCTCTTAAGTGGTTTGTGACCCATTAATTTGAATCCAAAGTTACTTCTTAGGTTATATGTTATAGAGAATGTTACTCTGTGTGTATATTAGGTACTACAGTGGTTTCATCTAGATTGGAGAATGACTTACCTTTTTCAGAAGAATACTGAACTAACGTGCCTATGGTGTAAGTAAGGTAGTGGTCAAGAATGAAAAATGAAGAGGTGTCACTGGAAATTGAGTAGTTGGAAGAAGAAAGAAAAGAGGGTTCAAAATCTGCTGGGCTTCTGCAGATATCATTTTGAAAGAACTTTATGTATCTTAGTACAGTGGAAGACAGTCAGAAATAGAGGCCAAGAGAATATTGTTATGGCTTTTTTTTTTTTTTTCAATTCTCTGGTGGGAATTTGTGATATCATTTAGAAAATTATACTGAATTGCTTTATTCTAAGTAACGTAGAAATGGCAATATTGGTATCCTTTTGTATCTGTGATCTGTATTCTGAATTTGTTCAAGTCCTGGTACAATCAAAAGATAGTACTACTGCTATTTATTTAGTTTGTCAGGTTTGTTAAAATAAAATCACAGTCTAAAAAACACCTCTCATCAAATAAGAGAACAAAATGCTTTCAGACTACAGATGCTGCTCTTGTACCATTTTTGTGGACTTTGTCAAGGAAGAAGTCTGACTCACAGGGTGACTGGTGCAAGCTGGCTCAATTTTCATGGCAAACATTTTCTAGAATAAGTTGGCAGCAACTCCTTCTAGCACTTGGCCTGGTTCTCCTCTCTGGTTATAAGGCAAAATTATTATTTTCTGTGGTTTTTCAGTTTAAAGTTTCAGAAGTAAGAGCTGTATTCCAGCACACAAAGTTAATATTTTTATAGTATGATGACAGAAGAGTGTGTTGCATACCTTAGAGCACGTCATGCAAGCATAAAGGGATATGTAAAGGTACAAGATTTCCTAGGACTGACGAAGGGATATTGCTGAAGAAACAGTCTCAGAGTCTTATTGCTTTCTGGAGTACAACAGGTAGTGAATTAAAAGTGGTGTGGCTCTTTCCTGACAACCGGGACAGGAGACGCAGAAATGCAGTGGGGAGAGAACCAAATCAGTGTAAATACAGTGTAGATTTTTACTTCAGCATGTAACCAGGTGAATAATTTAGTTGTATTAGTATACATGAATAAAACAAACATTCAAGGTTCTTGAATTGCAGCTTTCAAAGTGATGATTAAGCATCCAGCTCATGCTTTGCAGATCTCACTTGGAAAACTGGAGTGGAGGAATAAAAAACAATATTGTGGAGTCTCTAATATCATTACACACACCCAGCATCTGTGCCAAAGTGACATCTTTATTTGTTATTTTGATTGTAGTAATGATATAGCTTGAGTTTTTTTCTCTGAATATAAATGTTCTGAATAGATAGACTGCAATGTAAACAAAACTAATCTTCATATGTGTGTGATGTCTGCTCTATTGTAGTAAATGTTAAGGAATAATTGTAACACTATTTTGCACTGAGTACATTGTCAGAAGCAAAACATGCATTTTTACATACACATGATTTTAATCCTACTTTCCTTACTGTCATGATTTTTTTCCATTCTTGCTTTTTACTGCCAATCAGATTGTCCCCTGGAATGATTGCTATATGCAGGGAGCTCTGTTCTTGCATGAGCTGTGCTCTCAAATGCCATTTTCTAGCACAGCAGGAGAACAGTCTTTCACAGAGCAGATTTTGTACACTCAGCTGCCTTGCCTGCCCTCTTCTCCATATTGCCTTCAAGTGCTCCGTGGAACAATGTTAGGATCGATGCCACGTACTGGAAAACAAAAGGAAGTGGTAACATCAGGCCAAAGTTCATGCCAGAACTCCAAAAAGAACTGGAGTTGACATCACTTGCTGAAAGAGAGGAAATTGGGAGCAGCATCAAGAAGGATGAGAGTATTGTTGGTAATGAAAAGTCCAGTAGATTTTTTTAATTTATTTTTTTAAATGAGACATGGAGATGAAATAAGGAAAAAATACCAAGACAGTAGTAGCTCTTCTGTGTGCAGTTATGGGGCTGTGGAAGCAAAACTGTGGCATGAATGGGAATTGAATTTTCTTTTTTTGGTTTCTGGTCCAAGACTGGCCCAATTATCCAATAGGTGGGTCTCAGATTCATCTCTTCTTAGAAATGGAGAATGAATGGTATGAGTAAAATAGATGGCGAAATTCTGTGTTTTATCAGACTTACTGCCTTATAAGTTGAGCAGCTACATAGGATTGATTATTTCTACATGTCTCTTCAAGGAATAACTTCTCGAGAAAGAAAAGAGGAAGGGATAGCTTTTTTGTTTGATTTCACAAATGACTTTTCAGAAAAAAGACATTTATTTTAGATACAAAATTATACTGCTCTAGATTTGCTGTAAAGAGTTGAGGGAGGATGTTTGTCTAATTTTGCAGCGTGAATTATTTGGAAAAAATGCAGGCAATTCTAGGCCATGTGAGAATTGAATTTTCTTAATAATCTGTTTTTCTTCAGATGTTAAAGAAGAATTGATTGATGCTGTGTTCTGAGAAAAAATAAGAGGAAACATTACTATTTGAACTGCAAAATAAGAATAGAGAAGAGAATATCATATTTTAATTATTATTGTTTTCCTGCTGAGGAAAGAAGCTGGAAAATTTAAATCAATCTAACTTCTAGTCTATGTTGTGGTTTTTCTTGTGTTTTTTTTTTTTTTTTTCCCCAAAATCTGACTATTCTTAATTAATGAGCATGCAGAAAAAAGAGCTGATACAGGCAACAGAGTCCCCTGGATAGGTGAAAATTCTCAAGAGTTTGAAAGTATGGCTAGTACCCTGGGAAGAGAGCCCAGAGAGATTAAGTTGCGTACAAAACGAGGAGGAACTCCATGAAATACAGCTAATTTTAGGAACTACAGACAGTACAAGAAGTGTTGTGGGATGTCCAGTCCATCATTTGTTTCATGTTTTCCAGCTTTAAAATGCAAATACTACAAAAATTAATATATTCAAACTATAAATGTCAGCAATCTCCATCAGTTATTAGTTGATTTGCATCTGGTTTGAATTGCTGAGAATTATGTTGTTCAAACTTAGGAATTGGTAACTTAAGTATTTGGTGGGTACCACTTTCATGAGATACTAAGATCTGACACAACACTTGAAGTGGCTCAGTTATTGCAAGATGGGTTAAGCTTTTAACTGTCTTTTTCAGTTAACAGAAACTGTGGACTGCTCATGTGTTATACCTTGCATTTGCACCTGCATCCTTTTAGGATGTGTCGCAATTTAATCTGATGGAATGTTTCATAGCTGTGGCTTTTGTCTCACATTCTTGCAAATCTTAGTGTGGGAACATCAACCTGCAGTGTTATTGTGAGTAATTTAGTACAGCAAGTGATCTTGATTAGTCTTGGCTGCTGCTTTACCTGGGGTTTTCCTCCTAGGAAACAGATAAAAATGCATCTTTGAAATTAGTCATCAGTGGTAGTAGAAGAGGACTTGACTGAAGAGGCTTTATAGCCTGGTTCATAAACAAATGGCTACAGTTCCTAGGAACTGTGGCTTCCAAATAAGCTTTAAACAGATGAATGCATAGGATGTATGAGGAGTGTCTAAAATGTCAGGATCTTGCCGTGTCCTTCTGGGGACAAACCATTGTCTTATGTGAAGTTGACAGTGCATTTCCTCTGATGATTTCTGTGTTGAACTGTGAGCCTTTTCGTTGCCTTTGGACACAGGCATGGCTTAAGTAATTTTTACATTACCATGTTCTATATGCTTCTATTGTACTCTATGAAATTAAGCATTGTCAGGTCTTCTGCTTCATTTTTTTTTTTCTGTACCATAAAGGATGTTGGTAGGAGTTGAATGCTGCTGGTCCACTTTTTTTTTTTTTTTTTTTCCCATTTCATTGTATTGTACAACACTATCAGTGGCCAAAGGCTAAGCAGTATAGGCAGAAACAGATTTATATCATGAATCTACAAAATTGCAAAGGAATTTTCTTTTTCTAGTGCAAACATTTATTATTGACTGCAGCAGGCTAGGAATGTGGTGGGGAATGAGCATCAGTTCAGTTCATGCTTGTTTCACTCATCCACAGCTGAACAGTCTAAACCAATATTTCTAAGAAGCATGAAAAGGAATTTTCACTGCAAGTGTGACCTGAAAACTGTTAGTGATGACTGCAGTATTCTTTAGCTTGTTTTGTTTATAAATATTGTCTGGGTCCAAAATCAACCCTTCCAGGAGATAAAAAGGACAAGAATAACAACAGAATATTGGCTTGTCTGCTCCTACCTGCCTCTTTTCTTACCCTGAATTGTTTTCCTCTTTACTGCATATTCTTGAGAAACGTTTAGTTTCAGAAATAGGCCTTTTGGCAGTCGTTTGATGTGTTGCACAATGAACTCGCATATTCTGCCTGTGATACATCCCATAAAAATTATATGGGCATTCAGGATCACAACGTGAAGCAATTTCAGACATTACTGGGATTGAGTGAGCGTAGTAAAATTTTTAAATAGAAAATCTTTTGTTTTCAAGCTTTTGAATAAAATGTAGGCATCTCCAAGTATTTTGAGTGGAACAGTAAGATTCATTTCCATGCTTGCACCTTAGATTGCCAAGTTAATTTGGCTTGAAGTTTTGAATGTAGA
Source organism: Tragopan temminckii (assembly GCA_028571105.1). Taxonomy (NCBI): domain Eukaryota; kingdom Metazoa; phylum Chordata; class Aves; order Galliformes; family Phasianidae; genus Tragopan; species Tragopan temminckii. The sequence goes on along the minus strand of JAOWBP010000001.1, from coordinate 62,552,829 downwards.
TTTCTTTTGCACCTCTAGAAAAGAGAGTAGGTACTTGACAGTATGCAGAAGGCCAAATTCATCCCTTTTCAGTTCCACTGACTTCACTGAAGCTAAGCCAAGCTTAATCTACTCCATAGATGCAAAGGCAATTTTTTGCCCAGCACTGCCACTTGTGAAATGACAGTTTGCATGAGCTGTGCTCACATAACACCAAGAGTTGGTCTGTTTCATCTGCAATAGCAGATGCACTAGTAGCTTGAACTCTCATAATTTCTTAGGTTATTCTCTCTGCTATTCTCTCTGCTGCAGCTTCTCTTAGTAGAATTGGATATGTTTTACAAATGCACTGTTTGTTTTTTGTTTACAAGATTCTTTGCATGCCATTTGATGAAGGCTCAAGAGAAAGCCTAATGAAATAACACCTGTTTTAATCAAGAGGAATATTCTTAGTTTCTTTGAAGAAGGATGAATTATAAAGTATCAACATTTATTCAGCTGATCAGTTGAAATTCCTATTTTTATCACTTATAATGATTATGATAAAGAAAATTCTCTATTGCTGCATGGTAAATATTGATTTTCCTCTTCATATGGTTGTGTCTGCACAAGAATAATATATTAAAATAACCAAGTCCATTATCTGACAGTATCATGCATCTTCACAGATAAATGCTGACAAGTGTGGAAACACCTGTGATAACTCATTTAGCTTAGTGATAATCAGCTCTTCAGAACTGGTAATAAACCTACCAGAACAGCATGCAGAGCATAAGATGCATGGCATAAGTCATGCACTGTAGGACTTTCAGATGTCCCACATCTGCTCAGTTGTCTTGTGGGTCCAGTGTGCTCACATCTGCATGACCTGTTCAGACAAGAGCTGGTAAATCCTCAGTGTTACATCAGCATTATCACAGAGATCGGTGTTCCAGTAACAGCCCACTAAGT
>JAOWBP010000001.1:62512691-62551799 GCA_028571105.1 Tragopan temminckii | reverse complement strand
GCATGCGATTATTCCTCCCCAGATGCAAGACTCTACACTTGCTTTTGTTAAACCTCATCCGGTTTCTTTCTGCCCAGATATGATTCACAAAAGCAGAAAAGAAGACTGCCTCTAGAGCCACTGGAGGTGCCAAGGAGAAGGGTAAAGGTTAAGCTCTTCTTAGACAATAAATCATCCTTTTCTGGATGACAGAGGTGCCATTTCTTAGTAGTTACTGGAGTGTCATTGGAGCTCCAGCCCACTGCCTGCTGCTAATTGCTTATAAAAACACAGTGGGAAGAAGCATCACCTATGTAGATAATGGTCTAAAGGTTTGTGCAATAACCCAAAATACACATGGATCCAGAATTGATTTCCACAGTCTCATGCCTTTTGGGAATTTGAGGTATACATTTCTTCCCAGCTGACTGTAAATGCTGTGATATGGAACAGAAGTATCAACTGCAGAAGCTGTTCCACTACAAAGAAATTATTCATCCACACAACTGAAGAAAAGAATTAGTTGTTTAAGAAAGCAGAACCAAGCACAGGTAGGATTATCACAGGCTGGGTAGAGCTTTTAGCAGGCCACTTTTGAAAGGAGTTTTCCTGCCAGAGAGATCCTGCAGGGAAGGGAGAGATGAGAAATACTCAGATGTGAGCTACTGGGTTTCTCAAGTGGTTTGGTCAAACTTCCCCTTCTCTTTTGCTCCACAGTGTCCTGGTGGATACACATCAGCAAGCCTCATGAAAAGGAAAAAAGATTTAGGGAAGGCACAGTACTGAATATCAGTTCCCTACAGTCCTGTCCCTATGGCTACAGTCAAGCAGGTACATAACGACAGAACTTATTTCACTGGGAACTGATACACTGTCCAGTGTATAGTTGAACACGACAACCACAGTAACCATAGAAAGCTTTTATGCAGGTAGGTTTCCTAGGGATATTTATTTGTGTACCCAGAAGGACAGGATGCCTGAGAATGGCTGTTGTGGATTCAGACTTTTGGTAGAAATTAGTTTTTCTACTCAAATTCTGCTCAATTTCATCTTTAGTAAGCTGTTTAATTCACTTACTCCCATTTGACAACCCAGGACATAATGTTAGGATGTCAGTAGATAGCCCCTATCTCTGCAGGGGCTGAGCTGTGCTCTATGCTGTGAGGACAACTCTTCTAGCACCTGGTGCTTTCCCTTAAAATCCTGGCTATTCGTTGAGGGGGAGGAAACACAGCAGTTCACACACGCTAAAATAACAACCTTTAAGCAGCAGGAAGAGAGACTCGGATAATGAAGAAGGTTGTTAAAAGAATAAATGTCACAGTTCGTCTTTCTAGAACCAGAGACAACAAGGGACAGGTATGCTGGCTCTGCTGTTGCCTTCAAGACTGAAAAAAACCCAAAGCCAAAAAAACAGCGATAAGTGCGTTTTCCACCCCGAGTTACACAGACGAACATTCCTCGTCGTGCTCCGACCCACCGCACAGCCAGCTCCAACACCGAGATGACTCCAGAGTGAGAGCTCACCAGGAAGAGGACGGAGACAACACTCCTCACGCCCAGCCCCGCACCCACCAGCGGGGGTGCGAGCCCCGCTGTCAGCCCCGCACGCCAATCAGGCGGCCTGCCTGCCTTCCTGTAGGTGTGCCCGGCTCACCTGGGAGCCGCGGTGCTGATGACATACCTGCAGCCCTGGGGGAAGCACAGAGATCTCAGTCTGCTGTCGCCCAGGGCAGAGGGGGCCCAGCCTGAGCGGTGCTGGGGGCAGCGCTGGCCCCGGCCCGGCCGCCGCAGGTAAGGGCACTGTGAGAGTGGCATTGCCGTTTGCCTGGAGATGCGAGGGCCTGGCGCCCGATCCCGCACGGGCCGGGCTGAGGCCGGGCTGAGGCCGGGCTGGTGGGGCGCTCTTCCTGGGGCCGGTGCGGTAGGGAGAGAACGGCCGAGAGAGCGGCCCGCCGTTTCAGGATCCGACGGGGAGCAGGCGTAGGAAGGATCTCGGGAGAAGGAACTCGCCCTCATCCCGCGGTGGGACGACGGGCCTGCTGCCCTCCTCTGGGACGCGGGGCTCGGCGCCTAGGTGTGGATGAGTGTGTGGGGAATCGGCGTTCGGGGAAGCCCCGCGGAGCCAGGTGCGGGGACATCCGCTCCGGTGCCTACAGGGAGAAGGAGAAATGAGCTTATACCCTCGAGGGGCCCTTCGCAGCCTTTCCTTGATGCTCCTGCTCCTCACAGGTAGAAACAGAAATGTGGGCCCGGCCCCGGGCCCGGCAGCCGGAGCGCTTTTCCGCACTGCTGCTGTGCCTCCCACATGAGAGTCAGGTCTTGTGCTGGTCACTGGACTGTGGACTTCAGAGGCCCTGGTGTCTCAGGGCTGCATATGAACTCTGGACACCTTGTTTTTCTCTCTGCTTTGCTCATTCGTGTCTTGTGACTTTTATGGCCTGTCATGGAGGAACGGAAGATGAGACGCACACTTACTGCACATTTCCCTTCTCACCACTTGGAGCTTACCCCAGAGCTGTGATTACACCCTTGGTGCCCCAAGCAACTTGCCTGGCCTTTCAAGCTCCTGCAGCTCTTTCCTGGCCCACCCAGCACCCTTGTTGTCCTTGTGCTTTGTGCTTTAACTTATTTTCAGAAGTTGGATGGATCAAATCTGGCAGACAATACAGGGGACAATACAATACAATAAAGGGGAGCACCTTTGCCAAAGGATTACTGGATATGGATGCTGTTGCCTTGTCCTGCCCCTTCACTTGGTGACCAAACCACATCCATAACATGCTACTGAAGTTTTGTGACAGCATTCACTGATGTTTTAGAATTTCTTGGAATCTAAAAGGCTTATTGGAGGTAACTTGTATAAGGGCAAAGTTGTCTTAAAAGGTTGCATGGGAAGGAGATGGCTAGTTTTGGAGTGATAGCATATGAGTGACCTGGGTTTCTGAAGTGCAACTGAACTGGGTGAGGAGAAGGCATTGAAAATATGATTTGAAGTTGTTCTAAATCTGAATTATTCTTAAGTCTCAGTTGTTAATATTTGGTTTCCATGCACAATCTCATTTTGCCAGCTCATGGCTGATGAAGTATTTGTAGTGCTATCCGTGCAGTAGCTCAGTGATCTTGATTAATCTGAGTGGGAAGGGGGATCACATGCTATAATCACTTGTGGCAGCATGGACTAGAACTAAGCCTGGTTCTCCTGCTGAAGCCCTGTCTTCTTAATGTCTGAAACTGCGAGACCTGGGTACTTCCTTTGAGGAACTCTTCTGAGAACCTTTGCTGTTCATAGCTTCTTTTCTGGGCCTTGTTTTATTTCATCGTGTTAAACTTGGATGTTCTTGCTCTTGTCCCTTGAGCCTTCTTAATTCCTGTGGATCACTTTTTTTTTTTTTTTTTTTTTCCAAGTCCCTTCTAGACGTAAAAAACAAAATTTTGCTGAGGCTTTTATTTTTTATTTATTTACTTATTTTATATCATTGCTCCAACTAAAAATTACCCCACATCCTTGGAAAAAAAAATTGTCTCCATGGCCAGACAATGCTGGTGCAGAAGGGTAGCTTGGAGTGAGGCATAAGTAGCCCATCCTTGTGCTAAATTGAATAAAAGGAGGAATCATATGTTTAATTCCTGTATTTCTGGGCTGAGGCAGTAGGTTATGGTTGCACAGATCCTCTCAGCTTGCACTGCCACTGGAAGATGCTGTTATGCTACCATTTGTCATCTGTGCCAGTTCCCCAGCCTGGCTTGTTGCGAAGCCACATATGCATATTTGTCAGAAGAGAAAGAGCAATGTAGGATGGGAGTAAGGAGGATGAGGTGGCTCCAGGCATCTGTGTCAGTTTTTAACAAGTTAGGGAACTTGTGAAACTAAGGCTTGAGGTACAGGAATTGTCACAAGCACTTTACCTTAAATATGTATGGAAGATAAATATTTTTCTTTTTTTCTTTCAATATTTCCTTTAAAGCAAGTGTGTGAGACCAGCTGCCCGGATTCACTCATTAGCCCAAGTTTACTCAGTTGCAGGACTTGGTTGGTCATCTGAGTTTAGCTCTATGGCATGGATGTCCAACCTTTTGGTTTGCCTGAGTTGAACTGAGTGAAGAGGAATTGTCTTGGGCCATGTATAAAATGCATAATATCGTTAATGTGGATAAGTAACACAACTTATTTTTTAATGTGTTTTTTATTAAAACATAAAAAGAGAGACTAACATAAAACTAGTGGGATATTTTTCCTTGTTTTTGTGAAACTAATGCATCAATGTCTGGTTCTGTGGAAGTGTTTGCAATTCTTTGTGAGTTCTCAAAGTGCTCATCAGAGACTTCTGATGAAATATTACTCTTCCTGTGCTTCATCCTTGAAAACAGTTGTTCACAAACATATAAGCCACTGAAAGGCAATGATGTGAATAAGATGTGATTGTGAAGTGAGGGATATTTTTCTCTGGTAAAATAGGTCTTGTATAAGTGTAGTAAAAAGACATAATGAAATTTTTCTTTGCAACTTGATACATTACATGTGAGAATTCACAGGTAATGTATTTTTGTTAGCTGAAAAAGGAGTCAAAAATATATTTAAAAAAATTGATGGTTTTTTTTGAATCTTCAAATGTATCTCAAATTCCTTTATCAAAATAGAAAGCATGGCTGCATATTTTGTACTGTTCACAAGAATGTGTTTAGCCAAAGCATCAAAATGCTCATTTGCCATAACTTGAACTTGCTGTAATTTTGAACACTGTTATGATTTGAAATACAGCACAGATAAGTTGATTTTCATCTTGAAGACACATGTTTAATTCATTTAAATGAGCGGTCAAATCCACCAAAAGTGCTAGACCTCTGAGCCATTTTTCATCTTTAAGTTCTGGTGCAGAATTTCTTTTTGATTTCATAAATGACTTGGTTTCATTTTTCAAATCATGATATCTTTTTAGCATTTTACCCCAACTTAGCCACCTTCCTTCAGAAAAGTAAATGACATTCCCATAATCAGCATCCAAACTTTTAAGAAACTCCTGGAACTGGCAATGATTGGACTTCATGAAATTCTCAGATTTGAGGATCATTTGCGTTATATTATCCATTTTTAAAGCTTGCACATGTAAATTTTCTTGATGTCTGACGCAGTGATGTTTCATCAGACATGAATTGCTGGTGGTAATTACATTGTCTTCTATTAATCGTGTAAGTCCCTCTTTTTTTACCAGCCATCTCTGGGGAACCATCAGTAGCTATACTAGATATATTTTATATATAGATTTATACTAGATATATTTTATATATATATATATTTATATATATATATATTATATATTGACAGAAGTTGAAGAAAATTGCTTTAATGTATTTTTTACTGCTTCATGCAGATCAAGAGATTTATTGTGTCTTTTAATGGCACCAAAGGAGTTATTTCTTCAGTGACACTATATTCACTATCAGTATCTCTAATGAAGATGACAAGTTGAGGTGTATCTGTAGCATCAGTACTTTCATCTATGACAAAAGCATAACATTTGAAATCAGCAGCTTTACTCTCCAAGTTTCTTTTGAAAGACTTTCTGATATTTTTTTTTTCCCAGTTTGCCTGGCTACAGTATGGTGAGACAAACTGGTTTTAGAAAAATCCATTTTTTAAACATCAGGACAAATTAAATCTGTCACACTTTCCAAACATTGCTTAATAAACTTGCCATCAATAAATGATATTGATATATGTATTTTTTGCAGTTAGATTTGCTACACTTAACTAGTTTTTTATGATAGAGTTCTTTTGAGTTGTAGCTTTTTTCAAAAAGATCTTGTTGAGATGACAGATTTTTTTCAGTTCTGCTATTTTGTTTTTACAAAGCATTCTGTGATCTCCATTGAATTTGGCATTACGTTTCTGCATATAATATCTTTTCAAATTATAATTTTTGAAAATGATACAGTTTCCTTGCAAATTAACCATAGTGCCATATTATTTATCTTGACAAGAAAGAACTCATCAATCTATTTTTTGGTGAACACTCTTCCTTCATCCATAATTTTCCTTTCTTGGGGTTCTCATTTTCTTTTGAGACACCATTAGGTATGTTGAAATATCAGTATCAGCAGTAACTGTTCTGTTCAACGAGTGACACAAGCACATGCCACATGTAATACATGTGGGTTTTGATGCGACTGAGTGTGTGTGATGGGTGTGAGAGGAAAAGTCTGTTCTGCACTGTGCCCCCCCTGTTTTGGATAGTATATGAAAAGTGAACAGGAGTAGTTGATTGTGAATTAACTTCCTGAGACTGTATCCTGTTTGCAGAAGGTCACATAGAAGTATGTGATGACTAGAACCATGGAAATATTCAGACATCAAACTACCTTTGTAGCCTCTAATTGAATGTTTTTCTTACTGTGTGAGAGTTTTGTTGGAGCTCAGTTTCCACCACTGGAGTTCTTGCCACTTATTATACACAAAAATTCCCAAATCCTAACCTGGGTATAGTGGAAATACAAGGTTACGGCCTGAAACAGTGGTTGAGTACCTGGTGGGAAGACAGGACCAACCCAGGTGCATGCAATGCACCTGAGTGACCAGGTGGAGTGGAGTGAGGATCCACTCCTTCCCAGACCTCATTTAAGGGTTGGCAGTGGAGGGCATCTCTTGCTGGAGATCTCTGCCTGCCTGAGGCCTTCTGAATGTAAGCAGCTCTTTTCCTTCATTTCTGCATCTGTGGCTGCTGCATTAGGGCTCGTTCTCATTTGCTGTAGCCAGAGACTTTGCCACTCTGCTATTATCATCCTATTATAGCATTACACTGAGTCATGCTGTGGTGTCTGGGGGGATTCACAATCTTAGTGGTCCCTTGCATGTGTTTTGCTGATGAGATTAAACCTTGCGCAGAGTGTCTGAAGAGGGGAGGATGAATGCTACTTCATTGATTTATCCAATGGTAGTTTGAGGTTTCAAAATATTCCAATCTTGAGGGAAGGATTGGGATTATAGGTTTTCTTCATATTAGAAAATGGGATTCAGGTTGCTTCTCCATAGCAGATGAAATGGGGAGTTGGAAGCATCTCTGTGTGTTCCAGGTGACTGGTTCCGTCAGTGAAAAAATTGGTATGCTAAATTGAAGAGCACACTAAACACAAATCCTGCCCCCCCTAAATAAAGTGTCCTCAAAATTCTGTGTATATGGAATGAAGGGAGAAAATAACTACTGGAGATGTATAGTCACAGAGGAGGGTTATTAAATAGTGTGTGAAATTTGCCTCAGTTCAGACCAGGAAGTGCGTCTGCCTGAGGGAGCAGAAGGTCAGATACAGTTCTTTTGGATTGCAGGAGCCCTATGCATGTGGCACAAAGCCTGAGCTGGGTTCAGTGCAGTGACCTGTTGGACGTGGTCATTGTTTGCAGCTGCTGCAAGATGGCTGCAATGGCTACATTTACATATTCACTTAATGATAGAAATAGATACAAGTGACAAGAAGATTCTTTGCCCTCAGATATTGCTGAGCAGCTACAAAAAATCAGAGGATGCAAGCTTATGTGTGTACCCTTTATATGCACAAAAATTACAGGTCTGGTAATCAAAGGTGCCTGCAAATACTCTTTGAATAGCCTGAGTCTTCGCTAGAACCTTACTTTGTTACAGATTCCTGTCTGTGAGGAGGTGCTAGTGGAAAATTAAGTGTGTACTAGCAAGAGTATCTCTTTGTTGGCATACTTTATTTCATAGCTGAAGGAAAGGTACAGCAGCCTTACTGATGCCTGGCAAAGTACTGATGCTGTAGCTGTGTCTTTAGAGGATCTGCGCTATAAGCAAGATTATTTTGGTATAGATTAAGTCTGAGCTGCTGTTAAGACATACAAATTGTACTGTAGGTATTCCATAGTACAAGTATACACTTGTACAGTATATACTATGTACAGGTAACTAGCCCTGTGAAATATAATCTAGCTGCACCATTTGAGTTAGCCTTCTTTCTAAAGTGCTCAGAGATTCCTATTCAGATTTACAGGTAAGGGTTGCCAGGTTGCATGACAGCAAAGATGAAAAGGTGTGGTGTGCGTGTTTCCCTTCTAGATTTATACAAGAGCAGATGTTCCAGGCATACTGCCAGCCTTATAGGATGGGGTCAGTGTCTCACTACACAATACTTTGGACAGCAAGGGTTAGATCACAGAATCGTAGAATTGTAGGTCCTGATGATTTATATTCTATGTGGCTCGGATACATCTTGCCCCTGTCTCTTGCCTGTCTGTGTCTGTTTCTGTAACTTGCTTTGCCCTGTCACTCTTCCTCATCTGTGGGCACTGCTGGGAAGAAGGGATGTTCTCTTAGTACATCTGGATAAGGGATTGAAAGGGAAACTAAGATATTTTCATAGTCACAGAGTCAGCGCTGCCTTCTGCTGTCTTGCTACGGAGCTCATTTCAGCCTGTGTTCTGTGCCATCAGGGAAGGCAGCCTGCCACTTGTGTTCATGTGGTCCACTGTATTGCTTTGCACAATGTATAAAACAAGCTGTTTTGTTCCAAAGAAGTGCAGAGGAAGGTGCATGAGCAGCTTGGACTGCACTGGAGCAGCAATCATGCTGTGACCAGTCACATGGCAGGGCAAAAAGAACCCACCTGAAATTATGTCTCCATGTATAGAAAAATAATAGCAACTGTATTGTCAGGCATATTGGAGTTCTTTACCTCTATTCTAAATGCTGCTTCATGCTTACCTATTTGGCTGCTGAGTGTATAGTAACAGAGATATTAAAAGAGTAAAAGTAGGCACTGGAGTGGAAAATGGAGCAACTGTAGCTCTTTGATAGTCACAGCAAAATGGCTTTAAAGAAAAAAGTATAATAAGAAAATATGGGGTTTGATGGACCCCACATGCAATGAAAAAAATCCTGAAAATCAGGAACTTCAACTTTAGCAGAGCAGTATGAAGTCAAATCTGCCCTGAAATACATTATGTTGTACTAACATGTTCCCTTTCATATGTTAATTTAAAATTCAGTATTGTACAAATTTTGACTGTGATAATGGAAAACAGTATAGTGCATTTGAATTTTTTTCATTATTATTCACAGAATTGCAGTATTGCTGGGGTTGGGAAGGACCTCAGGAGATCATTGAGTCCATCCCCCTTGCTAAAGCAAGATCCCTACAATAGGTCACACATCCAGACAGGTCTTGAATCTCCATAGAAGGAGACTCCACAACCACTCTGGGCAACTCTGTTGTGCTTACCATAAAGAAGTTCTGCATGTTTGTATGGAACTTCTGATGTTCAAGCTTTAGACCATTGCTCCTTGTCCTGTTGCCATACACCAATGAGATGAGCCTGGACTCATTCATTTGCCTCCAACCTCCCTTGAGATTTTTATAAATGTTTATCATGTCCCTCCTCAGTCGTCTTTTTCCCAGGCTGAACAAACCCAGGTTACTCAGCCTTTCCTCATAAGGGAGATGCTCCAGGTCTTCTGGTACTGAAAATAAGGCCAAATTTCTCTAATTTGGAAGCACAGTATTATGATACATAACTCTCCAATGTGTATTATTACTTCAGTAGTATGTTGTCTTTAAATAGTTGTCTGGGGACATGGTAGAACTGCAGTTTTGTGCTGAAGTGATGCAGTAATCCTGAGCCAAGAGTTAAAGACCAGGCTCCTGAATTTAAATACCTGGATCCATTCAAAAACAATTAGATATACTCAGTCTGCCTGAAAATTCCAATGTAACCTAAATATTATTGATTTGTGGCTGTGGGCTTCTTAAAGCCATGGGTTCAGAATTATAGATTATGTCAGAATAGTGGAGGGGGGAGTGTTGGATTTTGGTGGTTTTGTTTTGTTTTCAACAAAAGAAACCCTTTAACTGTCTTGATTGTGGGAAGGGTTTGAAGTGTGACGGAAGTGTGACGTGGCTTCTGCAGCAGAAGACATTTAAAAAGTAATCCCAAACTTCCTTTGCCTCCCAAACAAGAGTTTTAAAGAGAAATTGCATAGGAGAAACCTGACCTATACACCTAAGTTCAAGTTTATTTGTGAAGAGTTGGTTTTCAAGAATAATTTGGTGGAGATACTTGTTTTGTGCTTAGAGATGCCAAGAAATATTTGATGCTGTGTGTCTTGAGCTCATAAAATTGTTGGAATTGCAAAAGGGGGCTTAGCTGAAGATGGACAGAGTGAAAAATAGGCTGCTGTGAATACCTGACATTTGTGAAGTTACGGGGCAGGTACTTTCATCAAGTGGATCACTAGAATGTAAGCATGATACAAGAGTAAAACTGATCCAGAATGAGTTGAAACAATTAATTATGAACACTATTTGTATGTATCTGTTGTTTGTGTAAAGCATCTACAGTACAAAAGTAAAATACCTTAGGAACACCTTTCATATCTTGAAGAATTTGGAGGCAATAGACAAAGTGAGGGATCTGAATGAACAGTTAATACTTTTTCTGTTGGTGAAGGGATGGTTTAAATAAGACTTTATCTATAGTTGCAGTCTGTTACAAAGTTTAAAACAGGGCGTTGCGTGTTGATCGCACTGAATGGGCACTGATTTACTAATCCTGAGAGCACATCTGTGAGGTAGGAGGGGTTGTGGTTCCCTCAGCTGCTCAAATGGGCAGGAGTTGCTAATCAAAGAGCCAGAACTGGAAATTCTGTTGGGGAGGGTTTGAGGGTGAAGTTGCGGTTGTCAATTGCCTTGAAAAACCACTGATCATCCAAGCCATTTGTAGATCTTTTTATTTTTTTTTATTTTTTAAATCAAATTGTAACAGTGGGTAATTGAAGGAATGAGAGCTCCTACTATCCTAATGTACGCAGTTCCATTTCCCGTTATGTTACCCATGTCACTCTTTGTGGACCCATCAACTTGAAATTTGTGGGTGACCACAACTGTTTAACTGTTCATAGGCTGTAGCTGTAGATAGAAGCATGACTTCATACAACAGTCATATTGGTGCATCTTTTATTAGGGTAAATGCTAGCAGAGCAGGAGTACATAAATATTTGCAGTGCAGGGTATTTTTATTTTTGAAACAAAAGCAGTTATACTGCTAGTTGTTGGTGTGAGTATAGCTGTGATCATTCTTTCTCTACTTTCTCTCTGTTTCTCGAGAGCAGGTCTAAAATCACCCATTGTAACTCCTGTGTATGCCAAGGGATACAGAAGTGGTTTGTTATCTCATGATGTGTCACTGCAATTGTTCTCACTAGCGTACTGAAATAATGAGCTTGTACTGTCCTTCAGTCCTGCAGCAGGAAATCACAGCCAGATAGAATGCGAACCTGATACTAAGCAAAGACAAAGACCTGTATGGCTGGATGTGGGTTGTTAAACCCTCCTGCCCTGTGGCTGTGCGGGTGAGACCTCACTTGCTGCAATGTTAGCTCTCAGCATCGTGTGTGCTGTGGAGAGCAGGTGATGTGCAGAAGTTGCTTGCTTCTTGCTGCTACCTGACCACCGATATGCTGTGACACATGAGAGGTACGGGGTTCATTAATTGTCAGCAATGATTTGTTCTTTGAGCTAGGTTCACCAAGACTGGCAGAGGAAAGATGAAAGATCTGTTCTCAGTACGGGAGTACATTTGGGAAGAGAGATTTGACTTCCCTCCCTTTCTGTCATGGTCTGTGGACTACACCAGCCCTTTCTTTTGTACCGTCTTGATCCTTCCTCCTTCAGACATCCTTGTAGTTCTTGTAGTTCTGTAGACAGAACTGCTGTATCTGACTGCATTCTGTGCTGTTGCCTGCAGTGACTGCTAAGTGCAACAAACTGGTTTGCCATGTGTCAAGTCTGATAATCTGGTATAGGTGAGTCTGATGAGCAGTGTTAGGAGTTAGGACACAAAGCTATCTGAAGCTTAAGTCTGCTGAACCCCACTGAATCTAGGAGAGAGAGGATGTTTGTGTGTTGTTTATTTATGCCCCACTGATTGAAGTTTTTGCAGGTAATGGGAAAGACAGTGAGCTGAGTCTTGGATTTCATTAACTACTGCCTGTGATTTCCCAGGGGAAGTTACTTATGCTAAAGTATGCACAGTCCCAATTAGAGTATAGTATGCATGCTTGCGTAGGTTGGTGGATCCAAATATGTCAAGGACTTTGCATTCCTTAGCTTGACATTATTGTGTGATAGTGTCATGAAAGAGGTAGAGGAAATGATATAAACTCTCTATTACACAATTAGTCATGATGACTGTTAGGAGACAATTGTCTCATGTTCCAATTTCTCACTAGCATACTGAAATCGTATGCTTGGGGTGAATTTAAGGCACAAAGGACTGACTTCTCTGTATTTCTTTTTGGAGGGGTGTGGCCTAGGGGGAGAAAAAGAAGCAGTTCTGTGTGCTGTAGGGTTGAGGACAGAGAGGCTATAGGTCAGTCAAGAGTTGAAGCTGTTTTCTTCAAAGACTGCCAAAGGGCAGTCTCAGGATTTAAACTGTTTAGTTGAAGAGCTTGGTGGGTGAAGATGTGAAGCAGACTCTGCCTCCTCATTCATATGCAAATGAATGAGAATAGATGGAGGAAGGATTAAAATGTCTGCAATTGTTCCTTATACATTTAAACTTATTTATTATTGTAGGAAAAATACTGTAATTAGTTAATGATGGAAAAGCTAGCAACATTTCTAAGCTGGTATGCATTGTGTGCACTGAAATAATACAATCTAATTCTATCATTTTTTCCTATTTTTTCACTTTCCTTCCCCCCTCTTTTTGCTTCCTTCCTTCCTCTGCCCTTCCTTTTCTGCTTTTTTTTTTTTTTGCCTTAATCTGCTCTACATTGTACATACAGTGTGTCCCCCTTTCCTCCTTCCTTTTCTGCTTTTTTTCTTTTTTTTTTTGCCTTATTATGTTCTACATTCTATGTACAGTGTGTTATGTTGAGTGCTAATCTAAATTCACTTGAATCTGTGTATCCTCTGTTCTAATTAGTCAGAAATGGAGCCTTAACATTTTTTGGCTTAAAAGGCTAAAATAAACCCAGACAGTAAGATCTTGTCTTTGAGCCATATATGTGTATATATATTTTTTTTTCCCAGACTTTTTCCACACCGGTAGAGGCCAGACATACATTTTTCTTGATTGTAAGCCAGAATTCTTGCATAACCACGTGATTTTAGGAAGTGGGACTATACGTAAAACAAAATACTGTGATGCACACAATGAGCCTATGCCAGTTGTTACTCACAGTGCAATGCCTGTGCATCCAAGTTTTCCATGTCTTTGCATTAGTACCTTCCTATTCAGCACCTACACAATTCCTGTGGCTTTGGGTGTGTGATGCTGTTTTTCCATGGGGAGAGGGATGGGGTCCTCACTGGTGCTTTCCCACATTTACATTGTTTGAAACATTTTATTTATATCTAATACTTTTTGCTTCCAAAAGCAAACTTCTCACTGTGCTTCTTCAATCTAAGTTCACCAGTTAACTGTCTCAGAAAAATCAGTGAATTCTCTGAAAAGTAACTTTAGAGAAGGGTTTTATCAAAATCTGTTTTCCTCACACACATCACTACATCCCTTTTGGATGGACTTTTTTTTTTTTTAGCTGCAGGTTTCAGTACAAAGCAGCACCAGTGTTGCAATATTGCCAAGTATTGTTGGCTACGATATATATCTCAAAACTTTTTTCACATTTTTCATTAAGTCTAATTACTAGAGTAATAAAACAATAAAAATGCTGTGGGGAACTAAGACTGAAAACATGTATTCTGAAAGCACAAAATGAGGACAAATGAGTTCAAGATTAAAGAAAAAATAGTTGCTACATCAGATGTAAAAAATCAATATTTTATTTGCATTTCCATTTGATGATACTTAAAATATTGAAGCCAAATATGTGGCATGTTTTTTTTTTTTCTTTTTTTTTTTTTCTGTGGATATGATAGTTGTAGCTGATGAAGTTGTGCTGGCTGAAGTTGTTAGCACAGTGTGATGAAGTTTTGTTGCTATTACTAGGAATTTTTTCAGTTACGTATATATATGCTTCACTTATCGATATAAAAACACTGTTTTACCAGTACCTTGATGGCTGTGTGTATTTTGCTGTATAGCTTACCAGTTGTCCTTTACTGATAAAATGTTCCAGCTTTGTGTCTTCCATTCTGTTAAGGCTCTGGCAGCTATCGCTACTGGAAGCAAGAAATCTAACTGTTCTTATATGGAACTTGATCCAGTTGTGAAAACTTATATTATGTTTTTTCCAAGAATATCAGACAGGATAACTTCAGATGCCTTTCCTGCAAGGGAGGACATTTGTTCAGGTTGTTGAATATTGTTCATCCTTATCTGTCCGTAGCTTAACTGTATTCAAGACTGGTACAGGTAATGTGGTGGTAACTGTGCTTAGCAATGATTCCATTGAGCAGTTGGGGCAAGGCCACGCTTTCAGGTCTGTTTCCAAGCTCTTTGATGTTTTAATGGCATTTCTATATGTCAGAGTGGTTTGGTATAAACATTAGCATTCTTTAATCTGAAACTCAAAAGCAGCAGCATGGGCTCATGTTTCTGTAATGTAGTAAGAGACTGTGAAATTTCGGCAGCTAGCTGGAGATCCTCTCACATCTAGGTCCTGAAATGCTTTGTTTAAAGAGAAACTGGAACTCCTGTGATTTATAGCAAAACTTCTGTCTAGGAATGTGTGTAGCATGTAGCATTCATCATAGTATACATTTCAGAAGTCCTTGCTTCCTTTTAGGCATCAGATGTTTCTGTTGGTTGTTTTGTTGTTTGTAGAGACACCTGTATGGTGCAACTGGAAGTGACTGTACATTGCTTTCACTGGAGGGAATGCTTCCTCTCTGAGTTTAGTAGTATGAACAATCTTACTGCTAAGCTATGTCAGTGAGCACTGTTTACTGTTCCTGCTTATTCTTAAAGATTGTACTAAAGATTACAGAGTGTCAAGACTTTTATGAATATAAAACTGAAGCTCTGCTTAAAATGAACCAATTCTCCTGATGTACAGATGGCCTGATGGTTGTCATAAGACTAAATAATTTCACTTGCCTCTTTGGGAAGTGCAATATGCTGTCCAAGCTGCGGGTATCACTTGCTGTTTGGATTAACATTCTGTAGCAATTTCTGAGGTGAAATTCTGTACTACTAATTTTGTTTCTTTGATATTTTTAAAAATTTATTATTTAGTCTTATAATCCATTTAAGAGAAAACAAATATAGAATAAGTATCCTTTTTCTCCCAGTTAGTGAATAATTTAATAATTAATATGCTCAGTACATCTTCAGTATGCCTGCTATTGGTGAAAAACAGTGAGATACTGAATGTTGAAGCTCATCAAACTACACCCATATGACAGGTCTTATATTTTCCTGAGGTTCAGTAGCAACTTGAATGTATTTTTTTTTTTTTTTCCCGCAACATTAGAGGAGGCAACTTTTTCCCAGCATGCCAATAGCACATAGGCTTTTTAGCGTAACGGAAGATGCTACATTATTTTGACTCATGCTTTTTATATGACGACTTCTTATTCTTTATGTTATTTCCTTTGGCAAGCTCCAAATCTGCTTTCCTTCACTCTAGTGCTCTGTGAAATCTCTTCCTGAGCTCAGGAGTTTTGACCCTGCTGCTTCACCTTTCTCAATGTACAGTGCAGTAGCCTAATGGTTCATGAAGATCACGAACTAGTCCCCAGCCTGGTATCCATTTTCTGCTGTTTTTTTTGTTGTTGGTGGTGTGTTTGTATGGCTTTTTTTTTTTTTAAACGTTTATTTATTTATTTATTGCAGATACACACATGCAGTAGGCCTCACGCAAGAGGCATTGAGCTGTGGAAATGGATTTAAGCAAGATGTTCAGTTATAGGGGTGCCCTTCTGGTGAACAGCCCACTGAAAATTGAGTTTTGTGGTGGAGTAGGTTTTGTGCTAGCACAGCCCTACGCATTGTACTGAGTTTTTTCTTGAGTGCCTGACCAAACCAAAGGATATGCAGCCTCCAGGTAGAAGTGGAGATTTTCCTACACGGATCTGGATTTTGTATGGAGGAGGGTAGAGTGAGCCAGCCTCTGCCATCCTAACTCCTTTGAAGTATGCTTGAGCTGTGTGGCAGCCCAGCTGGGGCCAGACATCCATTCACCACCCATCAGGGGACTTGGCTGCTGCATAGGAAAGCAGCAAGGTTCCTGCAGACCTTGTGGGCTGCAGAGGGCCGGTAGGCCAGGCAGACAACCCAACCAGTAGTGCGTGTTAGTGCAGCTCCAGTTGTCAGACCTGTAATTGCAGGGCAGGGCTGTCTCAGGTGCGAGGCTGTTTACAACAACATGGGTGTATGCACCTTGTGCTCCCACCTCTATGCACCTTGTGCTCCCACCTCTCTGCCCTGGCACAGGCTTTGGAGCTGGCTGGAAGCACCTCCAGCTCCTATGCAGAGGGAAGGAAAGGTGAGGGCACAGGAGGCGGGGTCCATCCCCAGGTTGGCAGGAGGAGGATCTCAGCACTCATCTAACTCTTGGTTTTCTTAGGATTAGTGCTCTATTTAATGCCCTGGAGTTGTTGCACCTTGTTTCCTGGCTAACTGTAGAGCTTGTCTGTGCTAGACAGCACTTCTTATTTCTTCTCTTTTTGTCTGGGGGAGGAGGTGGGGAGGGAGAGTGAGTTCTTTCTGTTTAAAAACTGAAGTGTTTGTCATCTCCATTCAGGTAATTGACACACGCTGGAAAGAAGACTGATACGTTGTTTTTTGTAATCTGGGAAAACTGTGCATAAACAGTACATGTACATGGTACACATCACAGGAATTGCCTTGTCTGCTAGTGCTTTCACTGCTATCTAGTTTTGAGTAGCTGGCCAACTTGCTCATCCTTCCACCCTAAAATTTAGTGCCTGCAACTGCCTGTTGCAGTAAAACCAAGTACTACCCCTTTTTTTCCATGCTGCTGTGCAGCTCACTACACCCTCTCATTTCCAGCTCGCAGCTGTTTTGCTAGATCAGTTAGCATCACTGTGCACTGTTGTGTGCATACAAGCTCTGAAGTCCTAGATTTTTAGGTCCTCTTGGCAAAAAAAAAGTATGTTTCTGTATTGGAGTGTCTTCCTGATGCTTGTGGGAAGGTAAAAGATAATTTATAAGCGCTGGCAGCAATAAGATACAACAGAAGCCCTCTGGGAAGAATTTGAATGGACCTATCAATTTATAATTTCAACAAACAGTACGCTTTAAATATTTACAGCTATTCTCAATTTCAAAAATCCAAATGCTGAGTAATCTATTTTTACCTGGTTTTGGAAAAAGTAAGTTTTCAAAAAAGAAAACCCACAAAAACAAACATGGGAAAAATGAAAAAAGTTAACTGCTTAACTCTTTTTTTTTTTTTTTTTTTTTTTTTTTGTACATTTTTCTAAGGCTTTACATGATGAAAATCCCCATGAAGCTGCATCAGGAAGGGTGATTGGACATTAGGAAAAGGTTCTCAACTGGGAGGGTCGTTGGCCGCTGGAACAGGCTCCACAGGGCAGTGGTGATGACAGTAAGCTGATGGAGTTCAAGAAGCATTTGTACAGTGCTCTCAGAAGTATGGTTTAATTTTGGAGTGGTTTTGTGTAGAAGGAGTTGGACTTAGTGATCCTTGAGTGCCCCTTACACTTCAGAATACTCTGTAACCGTATGATTGAGATATATACATGCATATAAATATATATGTATACATATAATGCTTCAGGTCTGAAATCATTGATTTCAAAGCAGGTATACTGTTTCACTTGACATAAGGAAAAATATTAGTGAAACCAACTTAAAGGTCAGGTCTATTCTGACCATGGAGCTGGATGGGGCAATTAGTCCAGATATAATCATGCCCATAGTGCTTTTTACCTTCTGTGTGGAATAAGCACAATTAAATTGTCACTGATCTCAAAGACTGCTCTTTCCATGCAGAGACTTATTTTTCTCTGTGAGTCTCCCTAGTTGAAATTGTTGTCCCCCTCCATTGCACAACAGCAGTTGAAATTCTGGGGGGGAAAAAAAAAAAAAAGTAGTCTTAAAATTGTAGGAAAGGTAGAAGGCTAGAGAGAAAAAGTATGTTTAATGAACTCTGCAAACTCTCTGGATTCAGGCCTTAGAGCTATTCTGCTGCTAAACAGTTAGTAGGTTTTTATGTGAAGAAGCATGGAATGGTTTGCTTGATCAAAAAGATGCAGGACTATGCATCTGGAAACCTTGACAGGATGAAGGAGGAGAACACTGAAGCTTTGTTCAGGGAGAAATCTTCACTGTGTTTACATGTTGCAGCAGATTCTTGAAAGCTAATTTACAAACTAGTGTGACTGTAGGTGTACCTAGTGCACGTGAAGCAGTGTCAACGTTTTGCAGGCTGGTTCGGCCTGGTTCTGTGACTATCCATTTCTGACAAGCAGGGAATTGAAAATAGGGAAAAAAGCATGGAACATGAGGAAGCACATCCTTGAAGCCAAAGAAAGGAGGGGGAGCCACTCAAGTTTGTCTGTTTCTTACATCTTTTAGAGATTTTTGATCATGGGATAGGCAGAATCCAGAAAAAGTAAAGCAATGAATCAGATTCTACCATCATTTTCATAGACATTTCTCAAATGTGATGTCTAAACTTCAAATACAGTAATGGATAGGAAATTCTATGCCCTTAGAAAAACTGTCCAACAATCCTGTGATTTTTTTATTTTTTTTTAACTAAAACTGATGATCTGAATATTCATTTTGTTTCTCTTTGTAGTTATGTCTGTGTGCATCAGGAGAACTCCTCTCCACCTGTGTAGCTTATACAGCCTTCAACTATCTTGTCTTATGTCATGTGCTTGTTATGTATTAATCACATTCTTACATTCCTACTTCTTAATCAATTCCTGTGATGAGTTGCAGTAAGTTCTTCTATTGCACATACGTACAAAGAGACCTGTGAAGAGATCCATCAGCTCCACAGTACAGGTGCTGCACTGTTGAAATCAGAGATTTAAGTCTCAGCTAGCCACTACAAGAGATGGTGAATATTAATCCACTCTGCCACAAAAATTAATGGAGATTTTTATTATATTCTTGTCCTGCTTTCTGGGTTTTCCTTTTGGGTTTGAGAGGAGTCACCATAGCCAATACTCTTCATAAATTGCACTTTGCCCATGTACAGAATGATCAGCATCTCTACTCCCGACCAAAGTCACTTTCTGGATTTGCGTTTAAAAATTAAAAGGCACTAGTAGTTTTATTTTGGAGTTACAATCCTATACTGCAAGCTTACCTCAAGTGTTTGCCTCAAGTTTTTGCCTCAGTCATAGTGTTTTTCTCAACACTTAAGTATGTCTTTTGTTTTCTTTCCCTTCATCAGCATTAGTATATGTTTTTTTAAGTCTCTTAAGCTAATTAGTTCTACTAATTCATTCTGCAGTACTAACAGAAAAATGATTTTTT
Source organism: Tragopan temminckii (assembly GCA_028571105.1). Lineage (NCBI taxonomy): Eukaryota > Metazoa > Chordata > Aves > Galliformes > Phasianidae > Tragopan > Tragopan temminckii. The sequence goes on along the minus strand of JAOWBP010000001.1, from coordinate 62,532,430 downwards.
CTTTTTTATCTGGATGCATCATGGATGGTCTCTGAAGAAATCAGCAAGGGAAATACCACTTCCTTGGAAGCTTGCAGCACTGCTGGGGAAGCCTGGAATTCTGCAGTAGCTGAAAGAGAGCATCATGCCCAGTTGAGAGCATCAGTTGAAATGAGCATCAGCCCACTAGATTCTGCAGAGGGAGCAGAGCTCAGCACACCTGAGGACTGTCTTTCTGCTCCAGGGGAAGCAGCAGAAATGCCAGGCAGACCCTCTAACTCTGTACAAAAAGTGCCAGCAGTACTGGAACAAGAACAGGGTGATGCAGATTCTCAGAAGAGACTCTCAGAATGGGAGGGAGAAATGATTTTAGAGAGTAGACTGGATTGTTCATTAAAACTTAAGCAAGGGAAACTGGCTGACCTGGAAAGCAACCAGGACTATTCCTATCTCAGCCCAATCCAGGATGGACCAGCTACTGGCAATGCCATCCCACAGTCTGTGGACCTCGGCACTGAATGTTCTCAGTCCCAGACAGAACTGGCTTTTTGTGTCTCAGACCCTCAGGCCCAGTATCAAAAATCTCCTTTGGCTGATGACATTTCCTCTCAGAAAGAGGCACCTAAGTGCTTCTTGGTTTTTAAAACCATTTCAGAGGGGCACTATAAGGCTGAGCCATCTTTGGGTAAAGTAGAATCTTTGCAGGAGATTGATGCTAGTGCAGAGCAGAAGCAAAGCAGCAAAAAGGTGGCACTGGCAACTGATGAACGGCCTACCTTGGAGATAACAGCAGAGGACATGGCTAAACTTTACACTTCTGAAGATGGTAAGGAAAGCAGAAGAGTGCTCCAGAGTTGGGAAGAAAATACAGAATCTTGCTATCAATTGACTTCCACCTTAACAGATGACAGCCAAATAAGCTCACTACAAACAAGAGGAAACATCTCAGCTTGTGAAATAAGGAGTAACAAGCTGATCAAAGACCAGGGATCAGTAATGATTCTTAAGGAAAACCCATCCACTTCTAAATGCATTCATCTTGAAGATGATTGCAGAAAAACAGACAGCAGACCTACCTCTTCAGTATCATGTGTTTTCTACAAAAAGGATACTGCTAAAAAAGTTAAGCAAGTGAATACTTCACAACATAAGGAAACAGCACAGGAGGAAGCAGTGTCTGAACTTCAGCAGGAACAAGAGAAAAAAGAGTGCAAAGACCAGAATGTGCAAGAAGAAGGAAAATTTTTGAAGCCTGAAAAACAAGAAAAAAAGGAACAAAATGAACAGGAACAGCAACTACAGAGCGAAGAGCTCAGATTGAAGACGCTGTCATCAGCTCTCCTTTCAGAGACACTTTATATGCCCAGGCATGAAGTGGACTTCTGTGGTTTGGAAAATGTTTTTTTGGTTGAGCAAACTGGAACAGCGCTTCCTGGGGAATGTGATTTCATGAGAGAGCATCTTGGTGAGAGTGTGCTGCTCAAAGCTCATGTCACAGCAGTGGGTTCTAGATGTCAGACACCTTTTGCCAGTCCTTTCCCATCAGAGAGCCTGAACCTAGTGGGTGAAGTTCCAGTGGTGCCTCTGCACGTGTGCCATATCTCTGACCTGGAAGAGCTGGAAGACACTGTCCGCTTTTCCTTCTGCAGTCAAGGTAGTGTAGAAGTTGACAGGGATGACAACATAAGGCTGGGTGGGGAGGGTGAGCACAGTGGTGAACCTGGAAAGGCTCCCCAGATATTTGACAAAGGAGAAGCACCGCACTGTGGAGGAGTGGCAGCACCTTCTAGCATAGAGAACCAAGAGGTTTCTGTTCCAGTATGTTCCTCCACTGGTACTGAGAAGATGGACCCAACTGATCCTGTGGATCCTCATCCCATTGCAGAAAACTTAGGAGAAGCTGAGGTTTGTGACTTTGTTTCAGATTTACCCTTAGAGCTCACCTCTGTGGCTTCGATGTCTGGCCCACAACAAGAGGACACCGGTGGAGGGGCCCTGGTGAACCCTGAGGACTGTCCTAGTTCCAGCTTGAACAAATTGCCATACTCTGTAGAGAAGCATGCTAACCAAGCTGTTTCTGTGTGCATGCAGGACTTGGCATCGGTGGAAACTATTGTCTTAACTGCTGATCCAGAGGAGGGCAGTGGTTCCTATGAACTGCTTGCTTCTGAGGAAGAGTTTCATGAAGACCTTACTGTCTCATCTTCTTTCTCTGTAGTATATACAAGCTCTCTTCCTGCAGAGAAGAGCCTTCCTGGGGACAGAGAAACTCTGTTTTTTGTTGCAGAGCCTCTGGAATCAACTCAAACATGGGGCAGGACTTCCACTCCCCTGAACCAACCAGAAACAATTCTGCAGTACCAACATCCACCAGAAGAAAGTGCCATTATGCAAGAAAATGAAACTGGAACAAACGTGTTTCAGAAAGCACAACAGGTACCTTCATTTGATCAGTCTGACTGGAATTCTGGATCTAGAATCTCAAGCATCCTGAGCACCCTAACTTGGCCCCCTGAAGGAGATATGGTCCTTGCTGTGAACCAGGGAGGACGACCTCTGTCTCCTAAGCCTAACACAAGCCTAACTCTGGTGTCTGAGCTTGATGCCAAACATCTTCCTTCCCATGTCCCAAGTCCTGCTCAAGCTCAGGACCTAATGCCAATGCTTGCACCTAATGCCAATCATTGTGTCCAGCCTCTAGCCCATGAGAGTCCCAAGACACTGACTCCTGTACCCAACTCCAGGCCACATCTGAACTGTAATATGGATGATCATGACTTACTAGCCCTTACTATAAGGCGTCCTTTATGGACTGCTGCTATTGTATCTGATGCTAACACTGCCAACTCTTCTCCTGATAGAAATCTTACAGACAAAGTTGTCTTTGTTCCAGCAACTAAAGAGCACAATTTCTGTGACTTGGGTACCCGGGATACAGAGGCTTGTAATGACCCAGGGGTCAGTTTGTTGGCCAAAAGCTTTTCTGCTGTTGGAAATGAGGCATTGGCCAGCTGTTCTGACACCAGCACTGAAACAGTGATTCAGCACGTGGATGTACAGCGTGAAAAATCCTCACCTGACCACCTTTCTTCGTCCTCATTGGAAGATTTGGGAACATTCACAGACTCCAAGAGCAGAGACTCTGTACAGTCCCTTCCAGTGGTAGCATTCACCAATCCAATTCACTTTCTCCAGCTAAGCCCTCCATCACCACCAACCGCTCAAACAACCTGCCAAGAAAATGAGGTATCAGGAGAGCTGCAGTGGATGCAGCGGACAGACTTCTTTGGTGTGGACACAAAGAACATCCAAGTTCCATCAGCAATTACAGAAAAAGCAGAAAGTGAGGGAAGAGTAAAACAAAGGCTAGAAGAACAAGAAAAAGAATACCATTTGTTATCTCAATTAAAAGAAGTACCTAAACATTTACCTTTGGAAAAATCATCAAGCTGGCCAGACAAAAAAACAATTGGGACAGTTGCACAAGAATCAAGAGCCAATCAAGAAAGTCTGAGTAAGTGCAGAGTGAAAAGCAAGGACTGGCACCGGCAGGGCCTAAAGAGGATATCTGTACCACCAGATGTCTTGCAGGGTGAGTCCATCCTCCATCTCCACTTACTCTTCTTCCCTCTGCAAAACTTAATGCAGATATCAAAAGCCTGAAGTTAAATAGGCAATGTGATAGAAAGTCATGAGAGTTGAAAGTATAGCAGTACTTGGAACTGCAGGCCCTTGTGCATCTCTGGGCTGCTATCACGCAGCTCTCTCCTAAGCTCCTGTCTGCTACCCCATGATAAGTGCTTCCTGCTGCACACGGGGACTTAGTTCCCCTGCTTGCACTAACACATGCAGCAGAGACCTTATTTCACTTCCTATTCCTTCTCTGTGTTTATTGATCTGCTGCCTTTACACAGTAACATGAGTAATTTTAGCCTACTTGCTAGAGCTGAGTTTTTTGTGGGGCTGTTTGCGTCTGTTAATCACCTCTGCTGCCATCATATAGCCATTGTGTTTCGTTGCACTTAAATAACAGCCCTTTTCTAAGTAGTAAAGAAAGTATGCACACATCCTCAGCAGCCTGTACATATTATGGTATGTATTAGCTCTTTATTTCCTACCTTCTTTCATTTTGCACCTTTTAGTCTCCAGTCTGACCTTCTGAAAGAGATTTCTTCCTAAGAATGTAGGCTTTGAGATTACAGATAATAAAGCAAATAGGTCAAGTCTAAAATCCGAACTTGAACAGAAGCCAAATCACTGATGTTATGAATGGAAAACTTGCGTTTTCTGTGGTGCAGCTCATTCAGACAGTACTTGCTCTCAGGATGCCTGTCTGTTCCTTATTATATTGTACATGTACATAAGTTACAGAATCACAGAATTACCAAGGTTGGAAAAAACCTTCAAGATCATCCAGTCCAACCATCCACCTATCACTAAACCATGTCCCTCAACACAAAATCCAAACATTCCTTAAACACCTCCAGGGTTGATGGCTCCACCACCTCCCTGGGAAGCCCATTCCAATGCCTGATCACTCTTTTGGAAAAGTAGTATTCCTAATGTCCAGCCCAAATCTCCCCTGGTGCAGCTTGAAGCCATTCCCTCTAGTTCTATCACTAGTTACACTCCCTTCAGCTAGTTATAGAGAGTAATAAGGTCACCCTTGAGCCTCCTCTTCTCCAGACTGAACAATCTCAGCTCCTTCAGCTGCTTCTCATAAGGCCTGTGCTCCAGACCCCTCACCAGCTTTGTCCTCTTTGAACCCTCTTCAGGGCCTCAATGTCTTTCTTGCAGTGAGTGGCCCAAAACTGGACACAGTACTCGAGGTGCGGCCTCACCAGAGCTGAGTACAGGCGGACAATCACTTCCTTGTTCCTGCTGGCAACATTGTTCCTGATGTAAGCCAGGATGCCATTGGCCTTCTTGGTGACCTGGGCATACCGCTGGCTCATGTTCAGCTGAGCATCAATCAGTACCCCCAGGTCCATTTCCTCTATGCAGTCTTCCAGCACTCCGCCCCAAGCCTGTAGTGTTGCCTGGGGTTGTTGCGGCCAAAGTGCAATAGTGAATGGAGCTAAATCCAGCTGGCGACCTGTCATGAGTGGTGTTCCCCAGGGGTCGGTGCTGGAGCCTGTCCTCTTCAATATCTTTATTGATGACCTGGATGAGGGCATTGAGCGCACCCTCAGTAAGTTTGCGGATGACACCAAGTTGCTCTGAAAGTAAAGCCTTCTATTTATTTCCATGTAAACTACAACAAAGAGTGCAATAATGCTATTTGATAGAGCTAATTCTTAGCTACAAAACACTGTTTTTCAATATAGCCACCACCAATAGCTGTGCATTTTTGCCAGCAATGGACAAGAGCCTGCATGATGCACTTGTAAAGTCTTTACTAGCGGAGGTGACCCTGTCGCCCCTGCTTCAACACACCACCCATTGCCTCACTTTGCTAACATCAACTGTTTGATCTCCATAAACATGAGCAAATGTCATTGAATATCAGTGGGTGCAATTTTTTTCTGTATGGAAGAATTCAATTCCGCACCTTGGCATCTGACCTGGAGCGTTGAAGCCATTTTGTCAGACTGCCCTCTGCTGCCATCTGTCACATGGCAACAAAATGTAACAGAATATTGGTGGAAAGGTTGAATCCCTATTGCCATACCATACCATACCATCATGATCTGCCTTGGATGTTGTGGGCCAGCATAATAAAATAGAAGGCAGTACTTTTGGAGTAACCTTCATATAATATTTTAAACATACTTGCTTTTTTTCTTAGAAATTAGTAAGTTCATTTTCCGACTTCCACAATGTGCTGGAGTTCTGTTATGGAGGGAAAGGAGGGAGTGGCTCAGGGGTGCAAAGAGTTTGGTGGCACACTCAAATCAAAATTTCTTCATGTATTGGACCTGTAAATTTCTTTTTCAATATTTTAAAACATTCAAGGCAGCAGTTCTTTTCCCTGACTTGTATTTACAGCTCAGTCTCTCACTTCCTTTTTCTGCTTCTGATGAATTGATATATAATTTATTCTCTCCTTACTTAATTAAACCGCTCACAGAATAAAAGAGAAACCCACATTTTCATCATCTTATATAAACAGATGCTGTCTCAAACAGCATTTTGTAAGCAATCAGGGCACATAAATGCAAGTTTTGGATAACACCTATCATTCTCATGCGGTGTCATCCTTTATAAGACTCTAGGAATGTGTAATTTTGTTAGGTGTTTGGTATTTCTGTTCTGGATGTCACTGGGAGTTTTTGGAGCTCAACATCTGCAAAAGCAAGTCTAGATCCTCAGATACTTGGCCCAAGTTGCTGAAAAGGAAATGGCAGCTTGCAAATATAGGGCCTGCAGGCAGTATCTTTGCTTAGGCAACTGAAAATCCGTGCTCTTAGAGTTACTTCTGAAAGTATCAGCCTTTCTATTGGTATGAAAAGCAAACATGACTAAGTAATAAATCTAAAGTGTAAGTAATGCCAAGGATTACAAAAACTAGAAATAAAGTTCAGGAGGGCATTTGTGCTATAGACTTAAGACTGTTGCATAGATAGATACCTAGATAAGTGGTATCTGTGTCTTTTGTGATTCTAGCTCGACTCTACATTTGTATTTGTGTTTACCTTCTAATTATCTTATGTAACAGAAGTCTGTCCTGTTCATTCAGAGGAAGAAATACACAAGGTGCATAGGGAACCTCCAGTCAGTTCAGAAACAGTTACATTGAGGTAAGTCTCTTAAAGGCTCCATTGATTTTGGCCTCGTGCCTGCGTAGCACAGATACCTGATGCTCTACCATTGTTTTTGGGGGGTCCAAATGAAGATAATTAATAAGTAGAAAACTATGATAAAGTGACTTACAGCTGTGCTCCTCTCCATGTCCTGTAGGAGAGGACTCCATTGCAGCAGAAGTATTTCTGTCCAGTGGACAGTATTTCCATCAAGCCAAACTTTGTTCTTTCTAAAGTAAAGTATGTGGAGCTTGATCTTGTTGAAAAGAGAGGGCCTTGTGCCAGATCCGTTACTAAGATTTGGGTTTTCTGGCACTGTGCTCTTCATTTTCTCTGTGTTTGCAAATCCTTACTCCCTGACAGAGAAAAGAAACCTGCAGATACAATGGGGACCTTCAAACGTCGGCACTCCAAACTCATCAACTCCTGTAAGTACCTTCTGCTTGAAGTGCTATGGCAGACCCCTATCTTCTGTCATCTCTCACCCTTGCTGTTGCTTTTGTCACTTGGGAGCATTAGAAAGGAGTGTTTAGTGGAAGCAGTGAAGCCATAGCCATGGTCACCATTTGGCTGATAGTAGATACATATGGTTTAATGTTATCCTAACAGTTTTCTCCAGACTGAAGTAGAGGACAGGTAGCTGCCATAGAAAGTATAAAAATATATGCCTTTCTTCACAGCAAAGTTGCTGTATCAGGAGTACAGTGATGTGGTTCTGAACAAGGCCATTCAAAGCCAGAAGAGAGTGGATTCTTTTGCAGAGGATACAGAATCGAGTTTGCCAAGCTCCCCGAGGCTACGAAGGAAAGTGTTGTCTCCCCAGGATTCATATTTGCAACGTCTGTCAGTGTCATCAAACGCATCCCTCTGGCAGGATATCCCCATGATCCGGGGCAGCAGAATGCTACTCAATATGTCCCGTGATGAGCAGAAGCTGCAAGAGGTAATGGATAGATGTAATAAGGTAGATCGGTGGCTTGTAGTCAAGGAGGATGGAGGACGGTGATTAAAGTGGAAAGCAAAAATGCCTGATGTGGGAATGCAGTGGTTGAATGCCGAGGTCACCGTCTCATGTAAGCAGTTTGGGAATGTGGTGTCAGTGCTTATGAAGTAGTACAGTGCTGAAGTTCTGCATTGTTGATAGAAGGAACACAGAAATAAGATGAAAATTCTATCAGTAACTTCATGAAAACAGATGGTAGGAAATTGGAACAGGAGAAAACAAGGAATTTTGAACAAGTTTGATGCAAAAGAGAATTTTAAAGAAAAGACTGAGCTTTCTCCCACACTTAAGCTTATGAGAGAATTGACCAATGTGTGCTGCAGGGCTGAGGGGGAATGAGAAGATGTATGTATGTATTCAACAAATTGGTACATGGATTAACAGGTTAAGGAAGATGGGAGAGACCAAAAAGTGGATGGGAGAATCCTGAGAGAGAGGAAAAAACAACAGCATGTGAAACATGAAGGAGAAAAAGAATGTAGGCAGTGTGGATGCTGGAAAATTTATGGGAGCATGTAAAATAGGGGGACCTAGTGAAAGTGGAGTCAAGGAATGAAAAGTAAAATTAGAACAGGTAACTATTGTTTTAAGTCATACTGCAAGCTGTCTTTCATTCCTAAAGTTTCTCTTCTTTTGTAATTAATTGCACACATCGCATACTAAAAAGTTTTCTTGCTTTGTCCCATATCCACCTAATAAGATTCCTTGCAGGTTTGCCTGGTCTGCTGATGTCCTGCTCCATTTTTTCTTCTCTCAAGGCCAAATTTGAGTTGATAATGTCTGAGGCTTCCTATCTGCGCAGTTTAAATGTGGCAGTGGATCACTTCCAGCGATCAACAGAACTCCAGGCAATTCTCAGTAATCAGGAGCGTCAGTGGCTTTTCTCACGCCTTCAGGATGTACGTGATGTCAGTGCCAGGTGAGATTACGCCCCCTTACTTCTACATCTAACACCCTCCATGAAGTGCAAATTGCAGCCTTGAAACACTAGTTTCTATCAGTAATATCTCTCACTCCTGTTCTGTATGTTCACTGACCTTTGAGTTGGATGTACACGCACATAGTACTTTGTGATTGCATATCAATGTTGCCCTCAAAGGAGCCATCACCTTTTTAGGTGACAGGACAATGCAAATCTTGGTGTTAAGTCTTGGAAATGATACAACTGTGCACAGAGATCATTACAGAGTCAGAATGTTCAAAATGCTGCCATGTCTTATTGGCACTAACTACAAACAAGTAACTAGACCTCAGTCCAAACCAAATGCAACTTTTACAGAATACATGTGGAGAAGATGCAGCTGCACAATTCTGAATCAAATGTAAGTAAATAAAGTTACAGCCATAATATGACAGTACCTAATGTGAAATCAATTAAATGTAAGTCATAAAACATAGATCTGACTCCATGTGCAAGGAATCCTCTTTGATTCTGTTCTGTTTTTCCCTGCAAGGCTACTATGGTTTGCTCTGAGTTTTCAGTTTCTACCAATTCTTTTTGGTGATGTCCTGATTTGCTATTGTTTCTTGATTGTAATTTTACAAGTAGCAAATATAGCTTCTCAGGAGCAAATTAGAGGGCTGGGCAGTTGCCAAATGCATGAAGGTTGCAAGATTCAGATTGTATACCTGGGACAGGGCTACTCTGGCTGTATGTACAGGCTAGGAGACAAGAAGCTGGAGAGCAGCTCTGCAGAAAGTGATCTGGGTGATAGTTATTTCAGTCTGAGTCAGCACTGTATCTTGGCAGCCAAAAAGGCCAGCTGTACCCTGGGGTACGTCACACAGCTGATCGAAGGAAGGCATTGTCCTGTTCTTTTCTGTGCTGGTGTAGCCTCACCTTGTGCACTATGTGCAGTTTGGGTGCCATGGCTGTATGAAAATGTTATCCTCCATAACCATGAGGATAGTAGAGGGTCTAGAGGGCAAAAAGTATGAGCTGGGGTTCATTGTTCAGCCTGGAGAAGAGGAGGCTGAGAGGAGGCCTCGTGATGGCTTACAGCTCCTCATGAGAGGGAGCAGAGGAGCAGGAGCTGAGAGCTCTGCTCTCTGATGACAGCAACAGGACCAAAGAGAATGGCTTGGAGCTGCATCAGCAGAGGGTCAGGTTGGGTATTTGGCTCTTTGCTGAGGGTGGTTGGGCACTGGAACAGATTTCCCAGGAAAAAAGGGGTCCTGGCACCAAGTCTGCCTGAGTTTGAGGAGCATTTGGACAGCAACATTCTCAGAGGTTGAATTTTAGGTGGGGCTGTGTGGAACCAGGAGTTGGACTTGATTATCCTTATTGGATTCCTTCCAACCAGGATGTTCTGTGATTCAGTGAGGAGCAGTAACCCATTTTGCTTCTGCCTCTTCCTTGATGTCTAGCCCCAAACTGTCATTGTACAGGCACTCTAGAAGTAGAGCTATCTTGTGCTTATATGTGAGCTATCCAGATTTTAAAGAAATGAATATGTTCCTGCTACTACCAACACTGATCACTCTGCTCTATATTTCTCTCTCCTTCTATGGCACCACAACTGTGTGCTGCAGTTTCCTTTTTGACTTGGAAGAGAAGTTTGAAGAGGACATGTTCACTTTTCATGTGTGTGATGTGGCTCTGAAACATGCTCCTGAGTTCCGCAGGGTGTATCTACCATATGTAACAAACCAGACATACCAGGAGCAAACCTTCCAACGGTTACTGTAAGTTTTTCATTTGTTGAAACCTTCTACAGCCTCCTACTTGCTTGCTGCACTTCTGATGTGCACTGTTTCAAGTGGCAGGGCATACAACAAGTATGATCTGTTGGTTGGTACTCACAGTACATCTCCAGAAGAAATGGTGGAAGCTTTCTTTTGTTCAGTAGTATTTGGAACAGAAGGTCTGAGATGCTGTAAGGCTCCTCCTTTGAGAGGAGAAAAAGAATAACTGAGGATAATGTAAGAGAATAACATTCAGTAGAAATATTCTACTGAAGGCAATTGCCACAGCCTTAGAGCAAAAATGACTGTCCTAGATAGTTGTTTTCAGTCTGTGGTTTTCAGACTATTAAGAACCTGAAAGTGATAGTTAAGAAAAGTATGATTGCTGCCATTAAATCTAAACTGGTTATCCAAGAGCGTTTGAAACGGATTGAAAATCCTAAGGCCAGAGCATCATCAGTTTCTCTCGCTGTCATCTTCTGCACTCAGTGGCACAATCAAGCACTGCTCAGGCTCAGTCATGAGCAAGGTTTCCCTAGCACTTCTGCACTAATTCCATCAGTAAAAACCCAATCCTAGTTGACGATTCTGAGAGAAGTCACTGTTCAAAACAAATCATTCAGGCACTGGGTGCTTTGGGTGCTGCTGCCTGGGAGGCATTTAGTCTTACGGTTGGTTTCCTTCACTGAAGGCTCAGTTCTGCACAGAAAGAACCTTCAGATTATCATCTAGAGCATTGTGGGCCCAATGGCTGCTTGTGAGATATAAAAGCTTCTTTTCTATCTCTTCAGGGATATAGAACTTGGCTGTTCTGGCAGTAGATGCCACTTGCATACTATTATTCTTCTATCTGCTGCTGCCCAAGACAGAAAACTGGATGGCAGTGGCTGTTTCTAAGAGGTTAAGTGGCACATTAGAGGGGAAGGCAGGAGTAATACTCCTCCCAGCAGTAGCAAGATTGTGGAGGCAGCTTTTCCACTCTCTGGATAAAGCCCCTGGAGCTGGGCCATTTGGTGTTAAGAAAGGGTACAAACCAGCACTATCTTGTGAAAGGTACCCTTTTTGTAGGTGAAACTGAAACATAGATGCTACTTCTGGTTATCCCAGAGTACTGTAACACAAAGGAAAGATCAAACAAGATCTTCATTGTACTGCTGCCCTCCTATAGCTGTTAGAAACCTATACTTACTCTGGCTATGCAGAGCAGTCCAGTTTCTTGACATCTCTTGCTCCAGGGCCAAAACATGACTGCAGTGACTGGCATACCCCAGCATTCACTGAAATCTGGTACTTTTTTTCTGCTAGAAAGACTATTTATTTGCTCTGATGCCTAGATACCCTTTCTCATTTACACTCCCACAGGAGTGGAAATGCAGGATTTCAACAAGTCCTGGAAAGGTTGGAAAGTGATCCAGTATGCCAGCGCCTCTCACTTAAATCCTTCCTCATCCTCCCTTTCCAGCGCATCACTCGACTTAAACTCCTCCTACAGGTAACTGTGCTCATTATCAGTTTTTCTACACTTTCTTTTAAGCTGACCCTTCTTCAAGTCTGAAAGACACATAAATATGAACTAGCATCAAGCACTAGCAGGAGGGGCTGCATGCAGCTCTTCATGCTCTGTGTGATAAGTTTGGCTAAATGCCCTAAAGCAACTCCACTGCATTTATTGTGAATATGCCTTTCCAAAAATAAAACAGGCATTTGTACAATGATAAATGGGTGTGTGTTAGACCAACACCATTAATTGGATACAGTCTCTCCTGTGAGGCAATATAGTTTTGTATATTTGTTAGGACTTAGTTGTAACACTACAACAATTACATACCAATGAGTAATTCATGGAGTATCTCTGAACATGTTTTAAATTTTATTGATTTTTTTTTTTTTTTTCTTCCTTGTAGAAGGCACATGTTACCTGGCTGCCCTCTGGAAGGCAGTCTATCTCTTCTCTTTGCCTGCAACATTGTCTCTCTGGAACACTCCTATTAAGTCAACATGCAAGCCCCCAGTGAATCAACCTTGAGCTCTTCCATGGAAGTTTTTTTATTATTTGAGCCTCTTTTGAAAAGGAGAAAAGGGATATCAGGCAAAGAATTATTCTGCACTTAAGACTGTGTGCAAATTAGTGGTTGTCTCCTATATCATGTAACTTACAGAGGATAGTTAACTCCATTTAAATTTTCAGGGATGCCCTGTTCAGTGCAGCTTGTCAACTGCATCCTGCATCTCAAATTTCTGGCCTTGTTATCTCCACATCTCCTACCACTACTTCAGTCTCTCTTGAGGCTAGAATCTTAATGTCTCCTTATTTCTTGAGCCCTTCTCAGAGCTCTGCTCTTCCTGTCTACATTATGAAAAATGCTTTTTCTCATGCAGAATATCCTGAAGAGAACTCGGCCTGGGTCTGAGGAGGAAGTGCAAGCAACACAGGCCTATGATGCACTTGAAAAGGTAAGGCTGTCAACCTGTTCTCCACAGCCATACACAGCTGCAGAGCACCGAAGTGTCACTTTTCTATTGACCCTCACACTTGTCATCCTTGTCAATGACCCATATTACTGATTGTCACCTATAACAAATTGCTGTGTTCCTGTGAATCTTCTGCACTGAGCACTAAGATAGGACCTAGCTGGGATGCAACTGAGTCTTTGCCAATAATACTTAACTCAGGATTCATCTTTCCAGTTGTCCAGTCAGTGGGTTGCAAGGGAGGTAAATCTTTGGAGACCCCGTAATAGGGCACTCCCTTCTCTGCATGAGTTACCAAAGCAATGGAGTCAGATAGTTACTCACAGGAGCTATGCAAGACAATTCATTGAGTTTTCCAGTAACAGTCCAGGGCAAAATTAAGCAAGTTTCTAACAAGGATAAATCAACTACTTCAAGGCAAGATTAGGCAACTTTCTAACAACAATTAATCAGTGTTATGGATAAAGGACACTTTGGCACTTATCAAGTATTTCAAGGCAAATTTAGGCAATGGCTACTAAAGAAAATGAGTAAAAGAAGATCAAGAGGAAAAAGAAGGGGAGAGAGAGAAGTAGAGAAAGAATGAGAGACAGAGAAAGACAGAAAAGACATCACTGGTCCATTTCAAGGAGTTCCAGTGCTTGCCCACCAGTGCTGGAGAATAGATGAGGGGGAGGGGTGAGCTCATCCAAGGGTTGAGTTCTCTAACTGGCAAATAGCAGAAAGCTAAAAGCCCCCTGAAGCTTCTCTCAGGCATCCTTTTATGCCTGCTGGGTTTGCAGGTAAACCATCCCAAGGTTGTAAACAAGCAAGTTTGCAACAGTAAGTTTGTAGCAAAAACTTTATTGTGGGGAAAGTAGATCTCTTTTTTGGACAGAGACTACCCTGTTATTTCACAGGATCCCATACTTCGCTGTTATCAGTCTTTGGTTTGTAGTCATGGCCACGGCCTTGTCCTGAGGTGTTGGAAACCTACCAAGCATACCACAGGAAGCCTGAAAGCATTTTTCATTGGTCCATTATACCAGTCTCCTAAATGTTATCTCTCCTTTGTGTTCCTTATATTTGTCTCTATTTCTCTATCAATTTATCCGTCACTTCTCCAAGAAAATCTTGCTCTGAAATCTTGCTCTAAAAAAAAAAAAAAATCTCAAGGTGTTTACTCTATTGCATTCATCCTTACTCTCTGTTTATTAAAGAGGCAAGACTTAAAGTCTTCTGAGAGTATTTGTTACCTGCAAATTGTACTGCAAAATTGACTTGTTCCTTGGTAGCCCTTGTGCCCTTGTTTTGTCTAGTCTTCATTTGACTTTCTTGGAGTGTCACTCCCTTTCTTGTAATCACTCTGCAACTCTATGCCACAAACCTAAACACCAGTTCTACATGATGCATACCTCCTTAAAATCTGAAGGACTGCACTTGCCTTCTGCACGGATCCCAAAACACTACAGTCTGAGACAGGTGAGTAAGATATCATACATGGAATTCTGTAATTTAGTTGTGTTTAAGCCACCTCTGCAGCACCGTCATGTAGCTGCCTTGTATCACCTCAGACAGCTATGTAGGCAGCTTTAAGACTGAAATACTTCTGTTGTGTCAAGTCCTCACAGTTACTGCAAAAAGGTTTGGGTTGTGAAAAATCTGGGTCTGATGTTTATCTAATCATCCTCCTGTCTTTACAGTGGAGCATCAAATAAAAGCCCCATCCAAATGACTGGTAATTAAACTTCTGTCACCTGAAAGAAGTCTCTACTATCCCTCCCAGTATCCCCAAGTTAAAACAATACGTATAGAATATCCTCAGTTGGAAGGAGCCCAGAAGGATCAGTGAGATCACAGAGACTTCTTAAGAAATTCAGATGAAAACTTCAATGAAAAAAAAACCAGTCATTGTAGGTATGGAGAAGTTTAGTATGCTTGCCTGAAATTTTCTTTTTTTTTTTTTTTCCCCTCAGGAGGATGCCCAAGAATTGTAATTTACTGATTCTTCATGGGTTCCTGGGAACAATACTGATTCCAGTAGGCAGTACTGCACCTCACTGTCACCTGTTTTCCTCTGCAGCTCATCAAGGACTGCAATGAAAATGTTCAACGCATGAAAAGCACTGAAGAGTTGATTTACCTCAGCCAGAAGATTGAATTTGAGTGCAAGGTGAGCTTGTCCATGCCCTTGGCCTTGCTCTAGCCTAATACCTCTCATCTCGTTCCTTACAAAGTCACTTGTGCTTTCTTTTGTTTTCCTCCCCTGTATACATCGATATGCTGGTTCAGCAGCTTACACAGCTCAATTCTTCATCAGTGCTTCTCTTACCGAAACACTTGTGTCAG
This sequence comes from Tragopan temminckii, assembly GCA_028571105.1. Classification (NCBI taxonomy): domain Eukaryota; kingdom Metazoa; phylum Chordata; class Aves; order Galliformes; family Phasianidae; genus Tragopan; species Tragopan temminckii. The sequence continues at coordinate 62,517,220 of JAOWBP010000001.1, read as the reverse complement.
AATTCAGTTGAAGGTCTCTAACACAAATTGTCCCGGTCCAGCTGAAGAAACAAAAGTATGCCTCCTCTGGAGAAAGATCAAAATCCAAAACTCATGAATACTTTTTTCCTTGCATACGCTTCACATAAATATTACTTCTGTCTTGTAGATATTCCCACTCATTTCACAGTCAAGACGACTTGTGAAGCGTGGTGAATTAACAGCGCTGGACTTCAATACTCCAAGTCCAAAATGGAAAGTCACCACCCGTCCTATCTACCTACATCTCTTCAATGACTGTCTGCTCCTGTCTCGGCCAAAGGAGTGAGTGGTTCAGCCACAGTTCTTGCTGTCCCTTCTAAAATGCATCTTTCTGGGTCTGTGCTTTAATGAGAGCCTGTTCCTTCTGCCTGCCAGCAAGTGGCAGCATTTGTCAAGTCATTTCCTAACTTTGCATTACATGAGTATCACTTAAGTGACATTCCTGATGTTTAATTAAAATATACAGTAATATAACTAGGCACTTCATTGTGCAATATTTCCATTCTGTCTCTCTCTACAATATGAAAAGCTTTAATAGCAATTTATTGTAGTTATACTCTGTATGGTAACTATTGAGTCATGGCCTGAAACACTGGTTGAGCACCTGGGGAAAGGACTTGGTCAGCTCTGGGAGCACAGGCACAGAAGGCCTGAAAGCTCGGCTCCACCTCTCTTAGACCTCATTTAAGGGCTAACTGCCACTGTGGAAGGATCTCTTTCAGAAGATCCCTCCTTTGTGGAGTTTTCCCCTGTGAGCTTAGATCTTTGAGACAGGTAAGCAGTCCTTTTTCCTTGCCTTATAACATCTTTCTATTGCATTAGTCCCTCTGTCATTATACCTCTTGTATCACCTTTCCATCATGTTGATCTTTCTGATTGTTACATACTCAAAGAATAATTTCCTCCTAAATGGGGGTATGAAGTCTCATGAACGTACAAATTAATGAAACAGAAAAAATAGTTTGAAAAGGTGGATGGGTGTTTTTATTATGCTGTAATCTATTACATAAAACTTTGACTGGACAGAGTTTGCAAAGGTTGTGTTTCTACCCTTTTAGTTAAATCTTCTCTGGCCCTCTCAGATTTCCAGCAAAAACAAAGCTTATGGTGCCCAAAGCAGATCAATAATCATTAAAAGCTTCTTGCTCTCCTAACATCAGGGAATTACATGTACTTACTTGTTAACCTTCATCACCTTAGTACTCACAATTTTTGTTCCTCCTCTTTACCTGCAGGGGTGGACGTTTTGTTGTGTTTGATCATGCTGCTTTCTCAGATGTGCGTGGGGAAAAGTGTGAGATGAAACTGCATGGAACAAACAAAAATGTTTTCCGTCTCTTTCTACTTCAGAATTACCAGGGAAAGAGAGTGGAGTTTCTATTTCGCACAGAGACACAGTGAGTTTGCTCAGGATTACCTTAATATATCCTGATGCTGTAACCAGTCACCTCCTGTGAGCCTGGTGGTTGTCCCTTAACTACCAATATGCTGAAATATAAAGCATAGCTGCTGAATGAAAACTCAGAAATCATCCTTTTGCCATAATGAGCTCCTAATGAATCATGTTGCTCCTCTCTCATCACAGCTGCTTGTGGAATACTACAGTGTCATTTCGTACCATCAGCCTGCAAAAATGGGAGTTTTTGCCTTGTCCCACCCTTTTTTCCATTTCTTCCCCTACTTCTGTAAGGACCCACTTCCTGACCCCTCTTGTGAGGATGGATATGTGCACACATGCACGTACACACTCTTATCATACTGCCATCCTTCACACTGAAATCTGACACATACCTGGTGATGTTTTTCAGCAGTGAGAAGCTGAGGTGGATCTCTGCTTTGGTTCCTCCACAAGGGGAATTGGACCTCCTGGAATGCCCTGGTAAGACTGCTCTGCTATTATTACCAAGGAGGGTAGGCAACTTGGAATCACTGCAAGGTGGAGTATCCCAGAATGTCTCCATAGCAGAATATTTGCTTTTACGTAATTAAAATATATTCATGTTTTTTTCCCCTCAGTGCCAGGTTCTACTTATTCTGCTTATTTTTTATTCCTCATTTGGTAGAAGATGTGTAATCTCCCTTCCAATTCTCTGCTCTTCAGTGATTGGGCAGTCTTTTATCCCCTTCCTCATCTGGGCTGATACATAGAGGTTTGCTGTTACTTTCTTGTATACCATTACCATCTTTTCTCTCCTATTAGATGCACCACAGGTTCAATGCATAAGGATGTACAAAGCTCGGGAAAATGATGAGCTAGCTTTGGAGAAAGCAGATATCATCATGGTTATGCAGTTCAGCAATGATGGTGAGCAGAATGAACAATATCTAAAATTATGGTTAGCAAGTTACTTAAGTAGTGTAAAGCTTTTAACAGCACAATCCAGCTTCAGAAGGAGCTTCTCAGTTGTGGTTGTTGGTGTGAAAGAATGAAGAGACTTTTTATCTTCTTTAAGGAACTTTATGTGGAAGCTGAAAGGAACTTTAGGGCTTTGTTGGAGTGAGGTTTGAGGGAAGAGTAATGGAAAAATTCTCACCTGTTTTGCCTCATGTTGTGTTTGTCTCCACTCCTACAGGATGGATGGAAGGAGTGAGACTTTCAGACAGGGAGAGGGGATGGTTCCCCTCAGAACATGTGGAGCTCATCTCCAGCAAACATGCACGGCAGAAGAACCTGAAAGAAGAACAACGTGTGAAGAATGCCAAGCAGCAAGTCTTCTGCAGGAAATAATTCTACATTGCTTGGACCTGTGCAGTCTTTCTGCTACAGAGAAGCCAATATCTTTTCTATTGTTCCTCAGAATAAGCACCTCTGCAAAGAGTGTAATACAAATGTCTTTTGCCAGAGAAAGTGGGAATTCAACTGGGAAAAAATATTCACTTCCTTTCTGTCACCAGAATCACAGCAGCAGAAGGGAAAAATGTTGCAGGTATTGCTTGCTTTGTGTTAGTAGGGAGTGACTTTAATCATACGGAGCACTGGGATCTGGACTCCTGGAAATATATTCTGGTTTTGCCACTGGCAAGTTACTTCAGAATTCTGCCTTAGTTTTCCTATCTATGAAATGGGGTTATACTTACCTACCTCACTGGATGTTGTGAGGCTAAATTGATTATTATTAGCCTACTGAGAGCTTTGAGTTCCTGAGAAAGAAGGCACTAAGCACAAAGTACAACATAAGATGAGGAGAATTTTCCATTTGAATATCCTCTTCATGTCTTGAAAGTATTGATCTCCATAGTATAATTTCTACTTGGAACAATGGATTTATTTGATCATACACATCTACTGTTTGTTGTTTTCTTTTCTTTTTAAAAGGTACAGGTACAATGAAGCGCTAAGTTGAACTCAGTCTTAGCATGCTATTAAGAATCCTCAGTAGCATTAGAATACACACTTGAGTTTTAGAAAGTTTTTGGAAGTCACTGTTATGATTTCTTGCACCTTAAGAAGTATAAAGCTGAATCACAGAATTGTAGGGGCTGGAAGGAACCTCCAGAGATCGAGTACAACTCCCCTGCAAAGCAGGTCCCCTACTGCCAGCTACACAGGTAGGTGTCCAGGCAGGTCTTGAATATCTCCAGAGAAGGAGAATCCACAACCTCCCTGGACAGCTTGTTCCAGTGCTCCATCACCCGGACCATGAAGAAGGTCCTTTGCATACTGGTGCAGAACTTACTGTGCTCAAGTTTATGGCCGTTTCCCCTTGTCCTGTCCCCACTGACTGCTGAAGAACCTGTTTCATGGAAGTTCCCCTCTCTCCTGAACCAGGGTCCCACTAAGCCATCTGAAATGACCCTGTTTTTCCACTCTAACTTCCACTCGAAGTAGAACAGTTACTTTTTACAAAGATCTGACATGTAGGTACATGCCCTGTACAAAATAACCAAGTCTAGGCATTTGTAATGAAGGGGCATTTTCCTGCTGCTCCTAGTCTTGCAGCTGATATGATACTGCATGCGCCATTTTGCACACTTATGGTAAACACTGAGATACTTTGCCACTGTAGATAAAGTCAAAATATGTGCCAGGGACTCTGTTGTATTTATAGAACTCTCCAATTGTAAGTCCAGTTTAAACATAGTCCTGCTTTTGTGCAGAACCTGTCTATTCGAGGACACGCCTTCAACTGTAAAATGCTGTTGCTGCTGCATTTAGTTACATGAATACAACATCAAGTATATGAATCAGTACACCAAAGAAAACTCTGTATCTTTCTTGCACTTAATATGTTTAAAGAATTATCTTCATATTTCCAGCTTTCCTTTTCTATAACATTCTACCTTCACAGAATCACAGAACGGCCAGGATTGGAAGGGACTTCAAGGATCATGAATCTCCACCCCCCTGCCACAGGCAGGGTCACCAACCTCCCCATTTAATACTAGACCAGGCTGCCCAGAACTCCATCCAACCTGGCCTTGAACACCTCTAGGGACAGGGCATCCACAGCCTCTCTGGGCAGCCTGTTCCAGCACCTCACCACTCTCTCTGTAAAGAACTTCCCCCT
>JAOWBP010000001.1:62492349-62503403 GCA_028571105.1 Tragopan temminckii | reverse complement strand
GAAAAATAAGAAAAACTTAGACCTCTCTGTAAAGTGTTGTCTAACACTACCAGCTTTCCTCATTTTCTTTGAGATGATAAGGGCAAGAGGAAATGCTGCTTTTACCACTCTCATTTTTTTTTTTTTCCTGGCTATTGAAACTTACATAAGGATAGAGGAACTCAATCATTTAAAAAAAAAAATATATATATATATATATTCATCATAGCTGGATGTTATACTGAACATGGTTGTCAATACTAGTCTTTAAATATGAAATTACTGACTATTTGTAGAGGTAATATTCATGCTATGTATTTGTTAATGCATCTCCTAGTGTGCACACATGCAAACACATAGTTTTCGCATGTGTGCAAAAGCAGGAAATATTAAAGAAAAGGACAAAAAAAAAAATCTAATTGATTATCCTAAATTATTATCAAAATGTTTGTTACACTTCAGGAAGCAGAACATTGTCTTAGTCTTAAAGGTGCTGCATGCTAACTCCACAGTTGGGGCAACTGTAATAAATAGTGTAAAAAAAAGCTTATTAAATTATTTGATTCTATTTTTTTCATTTTGGAGGTGTTTCCTTTGGAGTTTACCAGTGGGGGGTAGGGAGGGTGGGGCAGGGGGAAGATATTTATTGCAGAATATTAAAACGCTATTCGATTTTTGTGCATGTCAGTAAATAATATTTTTTTCTCATTGTCTACACCTACAATCTTCTCTTCTTCATTGCAAACAATAATTTTATTAGAACTGTGACTACATTTCCCTGTTAGAAAAAAATGATTTATCTTGCCCTGAATGCATAAGTATCCCGCAATTTGAATATACATTTTGAGGACAATAATGACCTAAATATTCTAGATTTAGAAATTAGGGCAATCATTTCATTTGATTGATGCTAAGCTTGTAATGAGTTAAAGTTACACAGATATGTTTCACTTTCAAAGCTACCAGTAGTCTTTGAATTATATACAGAATATACATAGATGAAGACATCTGTGGTACTTCTTTCACCACAGGTAATGCTGTCACAGTCTGATGACTGTCCTTCAGAAAGCCACTTTTCCTCAGTATACTTGATTTCTGAAAGTCTCAGTCAAATTTTTCCTAAAGTAGCTGACACTTGTTTTATGAGTAGACTTGAATATATATTCATAAAACCATAGAAGCATAAAAGGGCCTGGGTTGAAAAGGACCACAGTGTTCATCTAGTTTCAACCCTCCAGCTGTGGGCAGGGTCACCAACCACTAGACCAGTCTGTCCAGAGACTGTTGAATGCCTCCAGGTATGGGACATCCACAACCTCTCTGGGCAACCGGTTCCAGTGCATCACCATTCTCTGACCCAGAAATTTTCTCCTACTATGTAACCTATATCTCCCCTGACTTAGTTTAAAACCATTCCCCCTTATCCTATCACTATCAACCCACGTAAACAGCCATTCTGCCTCCTGTCTATATGCTCCCTTCAAGTACTGGAAGGCCAAAATGAGGTCTCTCCGGCGCCTTCTCTTCTCCAAGCTAAACAAGCATCTGTTGAAGTCTGGAATTATCTGCAAACTCTTTACTTATTTGGTGGTTGGAAAGCCTATCACAACCAGGGTCAACCATTCCAGAGCTTCTAAGTTAGTATTTTTAAGTCTGATATCCAGGTGTCATCCACATAGTTGATTCTTTTTCTTCTTTTCATAAAGAATTTCAAAATGATAATGCTTTGCTTTTTTGCTTTATATGAGAATGAAAGAAAATTTTGAAATACAAAACTCTGGAAAATGTTTTGACTGAATGAAACATTATAACTATTATTATTATTTTACTGCTCAGACATAATTGAGGCTGCTTCCCATCATAAAAAAGGCCTGTATTTGAACACTGTCCATACTGCACTTTGTACTCTATTCTCAATATTTGCTTTGGAAACTCTAGAAGGTTTTGAAATGCTTTTATATCCTTTACTAGTTGCTTTTCTCATCACTAGCTTAATTCTAAAGAATAGGTTGAAAACAGCTCAGATTGGAGCCAAAGTTTTTGATTACTTTATTTCATATATATTACACAAGGAATAGTTCATACTAGTGCCAGGAGTAATGTCATTTAATATCCTATTAGTTTTAAAAAATTATTCGATGTTGCAGAAGTTATTTCAGGTTTTTCTATATTCTATATAGCAAAAACATAATTCACACTCTTTTGTTCCTTTGTAAACACCTAGGTACTGGAACATATCTGTGATAAATAACTGCTAATGTCTTCAGAAATGTTTGAAAAAGCAAGTTACATAAGTATATTCTAAATATTAAAGATATTATTAAAATGCTAAATCTTCATATTTTGCTGCATTTGGACAAATTTTTAGATGTTACTTGAGAGACTAACCCATAATTTAGACCAAATAAATGTGTTCACCATACTTGATATCGCTTCACATTTTTAAAATCGTTATCTCTTTAACGTAAAACTCTAAAATCCTGTCCCCAGATTAAAACTATATAGATATAAATTAATTCTAAATGTATGTAATTTAAAAACAATCTGTATATTTCAAATGTGTCTGTGATGCATCTCATCAAGGTAATGCCCGTCTGTGAAATACAGTCTAAGAACTGCAGCACTGACTTCAGCATCTGTAATACAAATCAACTGAATACTTAGAGAAAGAAGCCTGACACTTTGTCTTGAATGTCATCTTCAGTATTTCTATCTAAATTTCTGTCCAGATCAGTGTTTCAGAACTACATCACACCTTTCTTTACAGCTCAGGTATGCTTGCAAGAAGAACACAACAGCTTTATATTTCACTTCATTACCTAATCAAACCCCAAGGTATCTCTACAATGCAGGTTTTGTTTTATTTTCTTCAGTTGATTTCACTTGTCTGGGGAATTTTTTTAAAATTTACAACAAACCCAGGGGGTTGTTTTGCTAAAAGATCACATCAAAGCGGAAAGTTCATACAGAAAGTAACAATTTACCCTTTGAGCGTATAGCAATATAATAAAGGAATCTGATACAATGTCCCTAAACAATGCTATAAATCTTAAATAATTTTAGAGATATGCAATTATTTTGTATTTTTAAGGTTGCCGAAATTTCTTTTGGCCTAATTGTGTGGTTTTTTTTTTTGTTTTTTGTTTTGGTTTTTTTTTTTTTTTTTTTTTTTTTGGTTTTTTTTTTTTTTTTTTTTTTTTTTTTTTTTTTTTTTTTTTTTTTTTTTTTTTTTTTTTTTTTTTTAATTCTGATTCTCTCCCCAGCAGGAAACAACTCTGTGGTGCTGAGCTGCTCGCCGGATTTAACCACAGAACTTTCAAATCTCCAGACTCTGTCAGCTACTATTCATGTCATGCTTCTACATACTGTAGAACTCTCTTCCATGTTCAGTACTAGCACTTACCCTTACATGGTAGCTCATTCTCTTGGCTGCCCTTCCTCCCCCTAGGAAATTGCAATTCATTGTCTGCTTATGTAATTTTAGGACTACTTCTCTGATTTTTTTACTCATCAGAGTTATAGATATATATTTATTAATTCTCTGTGTTCTAGACACATACTCCTAATTTTTAAAGGAAATCACTATCCAAGATTTTTCCATCAAAAAAATGGCTAAGTACATACTTTCTTCATGGCCCAGAAATAATGTGATCTATTCAATGTTTACTGTAAATGGAACATTCAGTTCAGCTAAATATCTGACTTATTTGTGTTTGACTAAGAAAGAATGGCTGACAGCCTGAGAAATGTAGTAGTATCCTGTAGATAAGTCATGCAATTTTCTTGAAGATTTTTCATTTTTTTTTAACCTCTTTTTTTTTTTTTTTTTTTTTTTTTTTTGGCAGACAATGTTACAATTGCTCTGAAATATCTGATCACCATCAGAATGTGGTGTTGGACAAGGACCACACAATGAGCAGATCTGCAAATGCTCTGTGATGAACTATTCTATATACTAAAGTTAATGGATTTTATGAGCATGACAACTATATATTTATTTGAGTGTATTACAAAAGAAATTAATTCTAAACTCATTTATCAGCTTCTAACTTCTGGCAATCTCCTGAGCAAGAGACTTTAGTCAATCAAATACATTTCTAAAAAGAATCAATCATAGACTGTGCATAGGAATTTGACTACATTTATAACAACGTGAAGGTGTCCTACACACTTATTCTGAGGCAAGCCTGCTGAATCTACAGAGCTTGTTAATGTTTGACAAGTTACTTTACACACTTATGGTTTAGTGTTTAATGATGATTAATTCCTTAGCAAAAGTATAGTCTCAGCTTTTGACAGCTTTTGCAGAACATGTGGAAAATAAAACATGCCAATTAAGTAAAAAGCTCACATCCTAAAATACACTTTATTGAATCCATTAGCAAAGGCATTAAAATTATACTATAGCCAGAGGAAGAGGATATGTAGCATTTACAATAAACCAGAACCTTTATTTTTTATTTTGGCATAGCATTAGTTAATCAATTTAAAATATTCTAAAAAATGACAGGCAATTGTTTTAAGATGATTTTCATGATAGGTGATAGAGTAATTAGCTTGGGTCATATTGATGGATAAGGTAATGCAGCTTATACTTTCCAAGGCTGGGCTCAGATCAGCCAGATGCCAAATGACTACCTCCGAGTGATGTTAAAGGCAGATGACACCTAATCCTGAGAATGTTTCTTTAGAAACAAGCATGAAGTAGAACATACAGAGCTAATAAAAGAGTTGGAAATGCAAGGTATTATACTCTATGCTTGATCTAACATTCCCCTCCAGACTTTGAGGCACTCACGCAGGAAGAAAAATTAAGGGCTTGGATGTTTTCTTTATGTCAATAAAATAAAATAACATAAAATTAAAAATAAAAAGGTATTATGCTTTGAAAAAGCCAGTAGCACTCCTCTCTATGTAAAGATAAGTCTGTTTTCAGTTATAGTAGATTGTGATTTTTTTTTTCTGTCTGAGATTTGACAGCAGCTGTAAACACTGAAAAGAGAAAGAAACAAGTGAAGTGAATAAATGCAGCCTGGAGCAGAATCTAACGATGAGACAATCAGATACTGATGATAGGATATTTCCTTCTGATACTAACTGCTGTGCCTTACAGTAAATGCAACTTCTGTTGAGTTAAAAAAAAGAAAAAAAAGAGAAAAAGATTATCAATTTTGAGATGGAGAGCTGTGTTTTAGACAGTGTAGTCCAAATTTGCAACATTCTTTCACCAGTTTAAATGAAATATGATTTACATCTGTTAAAACAGAAGAAGAATCAAGCACTTTCAATGTGCATTTTGAAGAATTTCCTTTAGCCGTAGGGTTTATTTTTCAAAGCTTAGGAAATTTTCTCACTCAAACATTTGTCCTTATTAGGAGTTTCTCACAGGTTGATTTAAAATGCTGTATTTATTTTAGCAAGATTTTTCTTTTAATTGAATAAATCTTTCTGAATATGAAAGTTTTAACTCTTATGATGATATTGAATATTGAATTGGCATTTTCCATTGTTTTGTTTTTATGCAAGAAAACTGATTCAGTACATAGATCTGTTAATCCCTTTCCCATTTGCACAGTAATTGAATGAAATTATATTGAAGTTCTCTTGCAACTTAATTTAATTTATTTGAGTTCATACTTTTTCAGTTTTATTCTCTTTTTGTTGTACTTTATCTTATGACCAAGGGCCGGCATCTAAACTTAGTCATTGTTCTTTTGCACTGAAACAATTCAAGAGGCATCAAATAAGCAAACAAAAAAGCAACTGGAGATTATCTTAGTACAAGGTAACCTTGGGTTGCTGCTAGCCCAAGTAGTGTATCAATGTCATCTTATCTAGTTAACCTCAGTCTTTGTATGGTCTAGAGATTAAACATGCTGTCTTCCCTCATATAATTTATTAATTACATATATATTTTTAAAATTGAATACATTGAAATTTACATCCAGGGAAAGAAATAATGCCACATAAAATATTTTTTTTTTACTGCTGTGTATTCTTCAGTTTGAAAGTGGAAACTGTAGCTTGGCTAACAAATCTGTTCTGAGGTGAACAACTAGTTGGGTTATGCCAATTAAGATGTCAAGTTTGAATGTGTTTGAATTAATTAACAATCTCCTAAACCCACTGTAAATTTCCCTGGAATTTGTAATTGATGGAACAGTACAGAGGTGATTCTTACAGTAATGATAATGATACAGATTGCAAAAAGCATTGTCATCTTCACGAGATGAGGTGACCTCATGTCTTTTCAGCTGGGGCAAAGACAGAGTATTTCTTAGAAGTCAGGTAAACCAGCTTCTGTTTTGTTTAAGCATCTGCAAAGTACTCTAAAAACAAATTAGCATATGTTTTGCTGTGATTATAGGGTAGAGAAATCTTTCTGTACCTTATGGCTGATGTCTTCATTTCTGCTCCCAGTGGGTGTATAAGTACAACATCTTATCTGACATAAATTCAATTATGGGCAGGTCTGCCACAGAAGAATAACTCCTGAGCATATACTAATTGACTGAATAGGAACTGGAGCATATAATGGGACTTCACTTTCTACTCTCTGAGGTACAGTAAGTGAATGCCATGTAGGAGAAAGGGGAATTTTAGAAATGAAGAGCTCAAATACCTATAGATATCCTATAAAATATTAGATAGCTTTAATTTTTTTTTTTAATGGAATAAATATAAGGATTATATAAATGCAAGGAAAAAAGTGATACTGACAGGCCTATCAAAATCAAGCATGTGTCTGTGTGGCTTGTAGACTTTCCAACACGAACATGATCAAGATGGTGAATTAGATTAAATTTCTCATCATCTTGACTGCAAATTTTAACTCTGTTGTATATACAAAATGTCTGTTCTTGTCAGTCTGATCTTACTTCCATGTCTGTACTTTGTATGTGACTACTCTCAGAAAATAAGGAATTATTTAAGGCAGCGAAAGGCAGTCTTCTACTAAATTTAGCACAAGACAAATTACTTGCACAACCCTCTTTTCCCATTAAAAACAATAAAAAAGAATTACTGCTATATACCTTTTATCTATAACGTAGATAGAATTAACTAGAAATCAAACTATGCTTAATGCTGATGCTTGTACTAAAGTTTAATGGGATATAATAGTCATCTAAATTTAAAATATGAAAAAATTCTATTTTCCAACAGTGAGTATGCATGTTAAATTCATATACAAATATTTATCTGACAATAATTCCAAGGTAATGTCTATACAATGTCTGCACAAGGTATTGCAAGAGCTCTCTACATCAGTCTGGCTTTTGAACACTACTAGAATGAAAATCAAGTAGCACGGAAGATGGAGATCAATTTGGGCACCAATTAATTTTTCTCTTGCCTTCAAACACCTTTATTTTCAAAACAATCTGCAAGTTATTGCTGTTGTGACTTTCTGTAACTATATATATGGTAAAAAAAAAAAAGGTATCGAGCTCTTCTGTTTGGTCTAGACTGCTATTTCGTTCTTTGATACACAAAACTTACCAGTTCCTAATAATACAGTCATATCAGCAACACTGAAACAAATTTTTATTGTTATAAGTTTCACAAAGGACTTTATAAAGACACAAGTTGCTATCTTCTTGTGAACAAGATGATTGAAAGAAGCTATTGCAAAAACACCCACTTTGGATGAAAAATGCACATGGAAAACCTGTTAATGTATAAACTTCAGCTCCCATAAGATGCTCTGCACTGTAACAGGGGGTGACAGCCTGAAGAATCATGAAAGGCAATGAACACCTGGGGAAAACAGGGAGACAGGATTTAGCCACTAGAGCAGTGAGATCTTGCAGAAACTTACCCTTTCTTTTTAAAATATGTTTATTTTTCCTGTCACCCCTCCAATAATTTTGAAAACAAGAGGAGCAGCTTTCTCTGAGTTTTAAACTTTTTATTTTTTCAGCACAAGCAACTGCAGTATATTTCAGAATATCTACCCTCCTCATTTGGTTTGTTCATTTCATGTTCACAATCTTCTCCATTTATTTCCTTTTATTTATTTTTACATTTTTCCAGAACTTTATAGCACCTTGATTCATGTTTTGTCCTCACTCTTTTTGATTGTCACAAACTGCTGTGTGTATAAGTCATGCACAAAGTAAAAGTCACGAGTAATGGAGACTATATGTTTTATAGCGGACTGTGTTATCTTACTCAGAAGACGGGATATTGAAAATGGAAACAATCCAGACAGTTCAGTAGCTTCTCAGTGTAAGTCAGCAGGAGGCAGTGAGTGTCTCATTTGCATTTCCCGCAATGCAAATGCAGTGGAAATGGTTCTTAGGTTGGTTCTGCTGACTCAGGAGCATAATGTCTTTGTATATACACGGACTCAGGCAGACCTGTAATTAGCATACCTAAAATGACTTTGAGCTCAATTAGCCCACACAGAGGCTGAATAGTTTATTTATAAAAATCACCAGTGCACTCACAACTAACGGAGAATTGACTTAGACTCGTGTCTGCTAATTCTCTCTCTCTCTGACTATCTAAACTTAAAGTTAACTCACAGCATAAGCAGATGGGAGAAAACATAATTTATGGAAGGAGATGCTTTAGCTTACCCAGCTCCCTTCAACTACTTTGCATGAGAGTTATATTGTTACATTGCCTTTCACTTTGTGGAGAACAGAGTATGAAATATTGAGGAAATTCAAGTGAATATTATGAGATCTATCTTACAGTGCCTTCCATATAACTTCTGAATTTGGCTCACAGGTCCATTGACTGAGAAGAGGGAACAGAGCATCCACAACAGCCAGCAAATGAAACAATAGTTTAACATCATGGGAAAATGTTAAGGTAGGTTGTGTTGTAATGTGAATATCTAAAACAGTAACTTGATATGAGACAGGATAATAGTCTCAGACTTAAGTGAGACAGCAGATATGTAAATATGACATGCAGCTTAAATCTCAAATTGTAGGGTGAACTGCTATCACTGCTAATAATGACTTGTTTGGGAAAATTATATTTACAGCACTTAATTCTCTTTCTCCAAAACTGGAGTGTACTGAGGTGTTGCTGGCTGAGCTCCCTCAAAGGCAGCTGAGGCTGCACTCAGCCAGTCCAGAGAGCAGCAAATATGATATTCATCTCCTTGTACCAGAATTAGCTTTAGAGAGGCCACACTATTCAGATTGCTGTCGAAATGGTTGATTTGCATGAGTCAGTTGCCCACAGAAATAATCTAATATAAATATCTAGAGCTATCAGTTTCATTGAGTTACATCTTGAAGAATTAATCACAGAAGTATCTATGTGCTGGAAAAATGTGCTGTGTCACTCAACAACATTTAGTGATCTTCAGAAAGTCATATAAATCTAATGTAATAGGCATTGTTGAAGAATTTGGCTGTTTGCATCAATAACCAGAAATGCAATTTATAATGATGAAACAGTTTAATTAATAAAATGCTGCTATTATGAAAATAAAATTTATTCTATAATAAATTTTCATACATAATTCTGCCTAAATTTGTTTTTGGAAATAATAATAATAAAAAAGATTAAATAGATAATTTACTATGCACTACATGATTGAAGATATTTATTTCTGAAAATCAAATTAACTGTTCAACTCAAAACAGAATTTTATACAAGCAGTCCACAGAATAGTTGAGGAATGGTGTACAGTATTTTATATGCAAAGGATTCCATATTTATTTGCAGTGCAAATACTTTTATTTGAGAGAATTTCTGTATAATTTCCATAAAAGGCTCTTTACTCTGTTCCTGGTTTATTGAGAAATTGTTGTGTGTGTGTGTGTTTTCTTTTTTTCCCTCCCAGAAAATAAACTGGATAATATATGAGTTGTTTTTTGAAAAACACAGTTCGTAAAGTTATGTTGCATGAAATCTCTTAATCTTCACCGACATGCACAAATTATTTAATCTCTATGAATGAATTAATATAGTTCTCTCATTTATGACCTTATTCAAGAAATGACAAAAGAGACATTTGGTTTTTTACACAGAGGCACAGACAGAGAAGTGTGATATTTTAAGAACTTAAACTGCAAAACTTACTACTTGATAACTTGGAAATTCATTTCAGACTAAAATAAAATAAAATAAAATAATATCCTATGATTTTATGATATCTTGAGAATATTGAATTAAGCGTTAAGAAAAATCAATAAGTGCAATACAAATATTCATTCTAGGTTAATGATACTAGACTGGGCCTCTAACGAAGCCAAAGAAATAGCTTGTCAGTTTTATATCTCCTGCTAACTTTATCAGACAAATAAATATATATTACTAAGAAATGTGTACCTATGTAATACAATATGTAACTTGCTGCCAAATGTTTCTTGCAGATTACTACTGGATTGAAAAACTATAATAAACTGTGGTAACTTACTTATCTACTAATGCTTTTAAAAATCTGACGTATCCTGCTGATACAAGCAGCAGTAGGACAGCAGCTTACCAAAGAGCTTCATGTCTACTCAGTTTGCTTTGTGTAATTTTATTAATATGGCTTGTTTCATATAGCCAATTATTCAGTTTCAGTTGTCTTGTTTTATCTAAACATGTAAGTAACAATCTTTTCTAGTTTCACTTTTTCATTTCTGCTGTTAAAACTCATTAGTGTTCCTTAACTTTTTTTTTTTTTTCTCTGTTTTCTGTTGATGTTCCCCAGAACACTTCACAACATTTTTCTAGTCATGCCTGAAATAACGGCTTAGGAGGTAGACATCTAAAATAGAAACTTCACAAGTCTATCTAGCCACTGGACAATATTGAACTTGCAGGGAACTCATTAGATATAATCAGTACAGGTTTAATAAGGGAGAACATATTATACATATCTAGTGTTTTGGGTTTTTTTTTTTTTTTTGCAAAAGATCTTATATTTCCTTTTTCACCTATTTTTCACTATTTTTCACTATTTTTACTCAAACTTTTATGTTTGTTACAACCACAGCTCTGACCTTCCAAACCTTTTATACACATGGAAATCATTAAAAAAGAAGTTTGTTGTTTTTTGTTTTTTTTTTTGAAAAAAGAGAGACTGAATTAACAAAATTTTAAGTAGAGAAATTTGAATG
>JAOWBP010000001.1:62472979-62491677 GCA_028571105.1 Tragopan temminckii | reverse complement strand
TAGATTGTATTATATTGTGTTATCTTGCATTCCAATATCATAGTTAGTAAAATAAGTTTTCCTCCATAGATCGTTGCTGCTGTTTTTTTCCCCCTTCCTTCCTTCCCATTTTGTGGGGCCGGTGTGAGGGGGGAGGCAGGGGCCTACTGTCCCCCTGTCACGGGCATAGATCGATCCAGCTAACTCCGTGACAGACATTTATATATTATTAGAAGATTTACAAATCTCTACAACTTCTAAGAATTACTGTGCATCAAGTATTCTACCTTGAAGTCATATTTTCATTTTCCCAAAATTGTAAAATCTATATATTAATTTCAGTGACATTTTATTTGGATAATTCCATCTGCTCTAAGTCTCACTTTGCCCATCACATTATTTGAATTTCTCCAAAAATTTTGTAATGCCAGTTTTGCTGATTAGTAAATACATTAGTTTGTCACCATGCTCCCACTGCTGTTAAGTAGCAATTTCATACCTATTGCAGTGTTATTAAAATCCCCACAATTATAGGTCTTCATTAATTTTCCCTATAAATTAGGCTTAAAATGATAATATGCTATCATTCTAGGCTTTAAAAATGTAAGTAGCCTTACTTAGTGTAATGTATGTTGAACTCATAACAATTTATTCCAATTAACCAGTTTGCATAGTCATAACAAATTTAAAGTCAGCATGCAAAAAAGGAGAAACGTTCAAGGTGTCATATCACTGTAAGCTTCATCTGAAGTTTCCTTTTGTGATTTCTTAGCTTTTACTTTCTACTACTCTTGTGCATTTATGTGTGCTGAGTAGAGAGCATCAAGAATGTTAAATGAGGAAAAATCAGTAATGCCAAAATGACAATTCATTGAAAACAACAAATTGGAGCTCTGCATGTAGTGAAAGTGACAGAAAGATGCAGGCAGCTCTGAAACATGCACATCAAGGTTATGCTCTGACAGCTCTGACAAGTGGCACCAGTTAGGACTCCCATCAATCAGGGATTCTCAACAGAGGCTGCAAGCACTGAATTCATTTTGTGAAGTGATCATTATTTGCTAGCCAGCAGAATGGAATTGTCTCATTTGCATTTAGACATAACCTCATCTGATCTTTGAACCTAAAGCCTCCTTTGTTGCTAATAATGTCTGTGGTACTCTGCTAATGATTAATTGTAACAAACTTGTGGTAAATGCTCTGCAAATACCCTGCTAGAAATGGCCCTTACCCAAAATCGCCTGCAGCTTGTTTCGATATTAATTCTATCAGTGCATATGATAAATGAAGGAGGAAGAGATAGATAACTTGAATTTTATTGTGAACGAGGTAATCCATTATTCAAAGTAGACGAAAGGTAAAAGAAAATTGACTTTAACCTATACACTTGTGAATAATTGTTATTGAAAGAAAGCGTGTGATATAGTCAGAAAAGTTATGCAAATCAAGTTCAGAGGAATGAAAAAAAAAACACCCTTCTGAGTAGCAGTTTTCAAGGAGCTTGGTAAGTTTGCAGAAATCACATAAACTCCATGCAAATATTTTAAGGTTTTAAACTGTCTATATAGTGAACCACCTTTTATGTGGTTTGGTACCTTTGTGGACATTGTTTCAGTGGAGAACATTCTGCGTCTGTTCAGTCCTTGCTTCCACAATTCTTCCCCAAATTCTACCTTCTACATAGGTATTTAAATTATCTTGGGAGCTGAGAAGCTGTAATTCATCTGGTAGGCCTGCAAGATGAAAGAATTACAGTGTTATGACACTGAGAATTTTTGAGGATAAGCAGTATGTTTCCATGTCTGTTTTTTTAACATCGAGCATAACTTTGCTCTGACTAGATATGCTGACAAGAACATTTTTAACCATAACGACATATATGAGAAAATGTATTCTACTTTGGCCTCTGGTTGTTGGGATAGGCGTTACTATAATGCTGTTATGTCATTACAATGCCAGATGGAATCTCACTGGAGATATCAAATTATTTGTTGTCTTCAATCTGCTTTAGTTTGTCAGACCAAAGATAACATAGAGCAGCATTTAGACCTGATGTGAAGATCAATGTTTCATCAATATATGAAGTTCCCTTAAATCTGTGATCACTACTTTTGTTTTACACTGTTTTTTCTTGCAATGCATAAAAGAATTTAGAAGCATGATTGTGACTTTCCAGCCTTTCATTTTCCTGATAAAATTATGCTACTTTTAGATGATGTGATTTGTGCTGTATTGTGTAGTTTCCTTCCTTTCCTTTTTCCCTGTTCCTCTTCCCCATTCAACTGTAGTAACTGTGTCCTACCATTTAAACTGTTTTAACTGTGATGAGTCCAGCCATCTCTGGATAGTGGGAAAACTTAAAAAAAAAAAAAAAAAAAAAAAAAAAAAGAGTACACAGAAAGTAAGAGTTGTTAATACACCATTGTTTTACCACGAGTTGAAAAATTAGTCTGGTATTTGGTGTAATAACTCATTTTGCAAACATTGAGGCAGAGAGCCACAGAATTGAGCCAATCCACAGTCAAAGCTTGGCAGAGCATCATGGTGCTGCAATTGGCACGCTCAGTGTTTGGTTTGGCTGTCATGTGCCTCTAGATGAAGGAGGAAGGATTTCTCCTCTCCCCAGTGCCCCAGGATATCTTACATGCTATTGTTCCCTTCACAATTCATACGTACAAAAGGCATAGTCACTGTAGTTTTCTGAATGCCTTGCTGGTGAACGCGCTTTGCTGCATGGCACATGTCCCACTCTTCTAATGTCTATTTCCTAACTAAATTGCTTTGTTCTACGCAATCTTTTGTTTCTTTCTTTCTTTTTTTTTTTTTCTTCAAAACAAATAAGAATACATTTAGAAAAGTATTTTTGAAATAAAATGCAATTAGCCTTCTATTTGCTCTAGGGCTTACAGGATAGCATACATCTTACTGTACATCTACAGATGGATCTCATTTGAATACATATGCAGCATACTGGAACTGGACATCCCACTTTCTTAGTTACTGCCTCAGTAAAACTAAAATAATTGTATTTTATGTTGGCACTGGCTACGGCATTTGTGATGTTCAGTGCAATGAAAAGATTCATGAAAAAGGAACAGACTAATTCAAACTTTACCAAAAATTGTAGGGGTAAAGATTGTAGCTGTATTGCCCTGGATTTTCTCTCCAGGGCAAAATAAGAATCATACCTTCTACGTGCATATGACTGTGAGATGGCTGCTCAGAATTACTGCAACCTCTAAATATAATAGCTAATATTGCCTAGCTATCATGTGGGAAGAGAATGTACATCGTTCAGAAGGTGGCAAACTTGCCATTCAAATTTACATCTACTCTATTCAGGTTTCTGCTGTAGCATAGACCCTTCTTATCATTACACAGTGCAAGTCAAGGCTGGAAGTGACAACCATGAACACTGGCATGCCTCAGAGAAGGGAAGTCAAGCATGAAAGACAATCAAAATAGCTCTTGCATTTAGAGTGGAAAAATTTTTGTATGTCAGCGAGTTTGCATGGTGGGAATTGCTGTAACTGGAGACTGATTTCAGGCATTGATTTGTCTTGTATCTGTGTGTGTACACAGTTCAGCTGAAATACTAAAAGGTTTTTTAAGAACAAAATATTTTTTTTTGTTTGCTTTAAATTATTTAGTTTTGGAGGTGTAGAACCATTTAAGCAATATTTTAAAAATTATAGTTCTTCGCATTTTGATTTTAAATGAGCTATGTCTTTAAGATTGGTGTAAATTTGAAAAGAAGACAGAAACTTCAAAAATCCCCCAGATAAGCCAAGATTATCCCTCAAAAATAAATTTTTAGTGTTTTTTTTTTTCTCTATTAGTTTTATTAACACCTTATAAAACATTCATTTCAATGTCTTCCTCTTTGTATCTTTCACAGATTTCTTGGTTTCATTAATACAAGAAGTCCACTTCTACTACAGATTTGGTACTGGGACTGAGATATTAGCAGTGTTATCAAGAATGTATCTAGTGCATTAATACTGAAAAAAGTATTTAATCAGCAAATTGCCTTTAGCATCTACATCCACCACCTCCCAGATCTTGTTAGAAATCAAGAAGTGGCATTTTCCCTCTTCTATACAGCTTCAACTTACTTCTGGTTGAAAACACGCCCTTTTGGTGTATTAATCTGTCAAGGTAACCTATTTAAGTTCTCAGACCAGATGCTACAATGAGACTTTTCTCACTTCTTTCAGCCCTATCATCTTGAAGGCAAAACTGCAATTAATGTTTGCCAACTTCTACTTTTCAAGAGTTTGTGATTAAGTTTATATCAAACATACCGCTTCTTAATTCACTCAGCAATTGCATATAGCAGCAAAAGGAAAAGAATTAATTGACTGAAACATTGCCTTTTCAGAGTTTAAATGAGTATAACTGTCTCAAAAACATCATAAGGAAATTCTGCTTGTATTATTTTCTGATAAGCCACCATTATTCCCACCCCAGGTCCACTTTTTTATTTCCTGATGATGAGGCATCTACGTGATTATTTTTGTTTCATGTTTCTGGCCTTGACAAAATTAGTCTGCAGTTCTTATGGAAATGTATAGGTTGGATCACTGAGGAACAGACACACAGTGTTCTAATGCAGGTATTGGTTTCATACTCGCATTCCCTAACAGGTTCTATTATAATTTAGTTTAGACACTCAGGTAAAATATTATACAACGGAAAAAATGAAGCATGCACATAATGCCACAAACAGATGATAATCTATCTTCACCATCATCTCACCTTCATTTTTTTTCCTGTGCACATCCTCAGCACATCCCCACATAAATGAAAACTTTCCCCATTTAGGTTCAGCAAGATCCCTCTAAAACTATATGATTCAGTACTTCACCTTCTGGAACTTTAAAGGCTATTCTGGTACACTGATATTTATGAAAGAGGAATATAAAAAAATTGTGAACTTTTGTTAACACAAAAATATTCTCCCAGTTATACAGAATTTCCAGGACTTTGTTTTTCCAACTTTTTTCTGGGTATTTCTTAGGATTTCTGCAGGATTTTATTGTAAAATTCATGGTTGAGTTTATTTATAACATCCACGTTGAATTTTCTATCAAAAAAAACCAACAAAATAATAATTTTTGATAAAACAAAGTACAGTTTTTATTCCCAGACAATAATGCCACATTTTAACATTCTTCTAAACCAAATGCATTATTGATTCCCCTCCCCCTATAACTCCCCTTTCATTTTCCTTGCAACTTAATGCAAAGTGCAAAGTGAAATACAATCATTGAATCCCACCATAATATAAATCATATTTTGTAACTTTGTGATGTCCTTTCTTTTATTTTTTTTCTGTGACTTGTTAATTGGTATTGAGTATTTATCTATGTATGCACTGCTTCCTATTCATATAATTTGAGTCAGACTAAAATCTAAGTGGTTAATATCCATAAACTCTCTGTATGAATCAGACAAATTCAGACATTTTTGAACACAGTCATAATGACTACGAAAACCTGAGACATTTCTCTCTTTCTGAGAGCCTGATACTGAAAAAAAGTGAAAAAAAAAAGAGTTTATTATTACTATCTGAAGCCAGGTAAATTCAGAATCTTCTTATGTTCAGGTTGAGCATAACCTCCAAATGTCTGAGGTAGTCCCTCAAAGAAAAGTGCACGTTCATCTGAATTAAATGTGGTTAAGTCTAGCGATTAACTGAAGATAACTCTTCAGCTCTTCACTTAGGTAACACCTTACTTGTATTTTTCTGACAGTTCTTTGCTTACATTCTTGTACGTAACTCGGTCCAGTGCCACATGGAAGTTGTGATTTTCTTTAGTTTTATGGTATGTTTCTTCAAAAGTGATTTCCTTCTTTGCAGAAGTGACTCCTTGAAAAGTGTTTCAGTGCCAAAGGAAACACAATAAATGTAAAGGAATTGCATTTTCTTAGAATCTGTGACAATCTAATCTAAGTTTGAGCAATCTTCACACTAAATGTGAGTTCGTTGTCTTGTCAGTGTTAATCTTTGCCTTAAGAACAGTGTGTACTGATTATTGCATGATGCTTTTGTACATCAAATCTGTGGCATACTATGAACTTGTCAGTACAAAAATACATAAGTAGACGGAGGCTGACAAGTTATATTGTTATTTCTGCAATTAATTTTATCTGTAAAAATAAGAAACAGAGGAACTAGTATGTTAGTCATCACTAGTTTTTAACTACAGTAATTAAATTGTTTAAAAAAATCTGACATTTTCATGGTGCCACTAATATTAAAAAAACACTGAGACTTTCTGTATGCCTTTAACATCCTATAGAATTTCTGAAGGTAAGGTCAATGCGGAATGTGAAAAACACAAGTGGCTGTGAAAAATATAATTCATTGTTATATTTTGTAACTTGTTTTAATTTTAATTTAAAACGAGGAATCTAACAGTATAAAAAAAGTCTGTGCTAGGTAAAGAAAGACAGAGAGATTTGACAAATTCTTTCTTTGTGCTATGATTTTAATAGTTGGTTGTTTTTTTTATTTTTTATTTGCACTCTAGTTCTCTTCTGTATCTTATCAGATGAATTATATTTAAATGTGTATCAACTCCAGTTATCCTGCTTCACATTTAGTTACAAAACTGTATTTCATAGACTTTTTTTTTTTTGTGTGTGTGTGTGTGCATGTGTGTGTCTTTCTGTACAGTAATAGTAACATTACACAGAATTATCTTCTTGTTTGTAGCAAACACAGAATCTGTGGCTTACAAAGGAGATGTGTCCCCTCATCCTCCATGGGATGGAGGAATGCTGAGTTTACTTCCTCAGACAAAATGAACTATTTCAAAGTAAAGCTTTTATTCATATTATATAATGTCTGAGTTCAGTGGAATTTGTTGGGTCATAAGCTACTTTGGACACCAACATTTTGCAATGCCTTTGTTTTATGAAGATAATACCATGGTTCCTGCCACTTCTTTCAGCAGGATTCCTGCACGTAAACAGAACAATTAATGAAAAGTAAACTGTAGATTTATGATGCTTATTATCTAAGAAGCTTCCAACTTGTTTATATTTTATTGATTTTAACGATATGAAGAAAAATAATTTTTAATCTTACTTTGCAGATTTAGGAAAACAGTTCACAGATGTGAAAAGTTTCCTTTTTATTTCTACCTCACATGCTACAAAATGTTGGGAAATCACAACAAGTTTCTGGCACAATCTCATTTCTGTGATAGAAAGCATATTTTTATACAAACAGTAGATTCTTCTGATACACATTCTTTGAATATTTCTTTTCTTTTAGTTAAAATAGACTGTGTGGTTAAATGTAATTTTTCTAAGTAAACAAATCATAAAAATGTTAACTAGTACCTTGAGTTTCCTTTCTGAACTCAGTGAATTGTGTGATAGGTCCATGTCCAAATGGAAAGACAGGCAGGCAGACTTAGAGGCTTGCATTCTTTTCCTAATTGAAAAGAGGTGCTCTGTCTTTCCTAAAACAATGAGAGGATGTAGGGCTACAAAGAAATGTAGATACCCCTCACTTACCTACAATAAGCTTTTCATTCTGTTTCTGCTCCCAGACAAGTCAGGTTAAACCACATTTTATATCTTCTACTTTAGTGTGTGTCAGGTGCATATTATATTGTTTCTGCCTACAGAGGTAGAGATCCTCCAAAAAACTGTATAATACCCCCTGCTCTGGAAAAGTGATTGCTTTTGATCTCATGCTTGTAGGACACCAGAAAACAAACAAACAAACAACAACAACAACAAAAACCGAACACAACACAAAGTTCTTTCTATGCTAAATTGAATTCTAGTCATACTTTGGAAATATATGTTAACCTTAGTGAACTATCCCCTGGCACAGAAGTAAATATGCTTACTCTAATTTAATTTATTACTGAAAAATAAAATAATATCAATAAACAAAAAAACCTTATAAAACTCCTTGAACAAAGGAAAGAGTGCAAGGCAAATGTTTAGAAATTTACCTGCAGATAAAACAAGTCCAAATTCATTTGGATGTTGAAAATGGACTATATAAATTGTGATCTTAAGGAAATGAGTAACAAATCTGGATAAAGGAAGAACTACAAAAGTCCTACAAAATAGCAAAGGAGAAATCTGAGACAGACCTTCTGTTCATCACCACTGTGAGTGGCACAGTACAGCTCTGAATGATGCTGACTGACAAACACAAAGCTGTCCAGGGGGTCACACAACGATGATTAAACATTCTTTCTCCTTTATCCCTCTGCCAACAGGTGCCACAGGGTGATGCTTTTGACGCTTTTGTTATTTTTTTTCTCTCTTCTCTCTTTTTTTTTTCTCCCCCACTAAAACATGGAGACTAAAACATGGAGGCATTAGTTTCTTTTTCCAGATATATTGCTGTGGAGACAGTGACTTTCTGCAAAGGGGTGGAGTTAATAACAGGGAATACGTTAACAGTATAATGCAAAACAAACAAACAAACAACAACAACAACAACAACAAAAACAAACAACAAACCAACCCTGTATTCTACACTAGGCTGATCAAAATAATTTGTTTAGCAATTCGATGTAGTTTCTAATAAAATTACAATTGTGTACATGATATACTATCTCAAAGTGAATATGAAATGAACAGAAGCCTGCACAGACCATTCAGAGGAAAAAAAATAGAAGCAAAAAAATCTTTACAAGCAGTCCGGTAACCTGCTTTCCAGATTACCTAACTTTATATAAAAAGTAAACTGGATGTGAAATGTAAAGAAGAGTTGGAAATACAATTCACGGCTCTAAATAGTGGAGCAGTAAACTGCTAGTGGCTGTTTAGAATTGGTTCAAGTACAGTTCTCAAGTATGAATATATTAAGTAATCAGTCACAAAGACCTGTGTGACCAATACTATCTCCTATAAAATTTAGGAACACAAACCTGACCTATAATGAAATGTGATGAAAATTTCTTGGAACTTAATTTTGCCCCTGAATAGATCAGTAAAATACAGGAAATTAGATGTTTCTGAAATAAAAATAAGAAACTTAACTTGATCTTCATAATGAAAAAATCCCTGACTAGGGATGACCAAAGATCAAATGATTGTTGCAGTTATTATGTGGCCTTTTGCCTATAGTTATGACACATTACCTCCAATTTGTACTGTTAAAACTAACGGACATCTAAAAGATTTCTGAAATAAATATATCACTTCTTAGACTGGCAGGTGTGTTTTTGGTTATGTCTTTAATTTTAGATTTCAGTAGATATGTAAATACACACACATTCAAATGAGTTGAAATTTATGTCCCAGCATTATGATTTTGACCTTTCATTCATTACTAAAAATAATATTGATAATAAATTATTAATTAAACATTTTGACTTTGAAATTAAGAAATCTAATGGATATTTAAGCTACTACTTTTCCTTGCCTTACAAGACAAACAGAATAGCGTTTAATTTCTACCTCTGGGAAGCGATTTTTTTCTGGCCAAGTGCACCTAAATGAAATTATGTCACTTTTCTTAGAATTTGTCTAACACTTGAAAAACAAAATGGAAGTTGTAGGAAAGAGTGTTCATTGGAAAGGGTCGGATAACAGTAATGGGAGCTTGTGGAGTACGGTAGTTACCTGGTTCTTCCAGAAGGGTTACTGCACTTCATTATGTGGAAGCTTAGGTGAGTGGTACTTTTATAGTGTTTTAGGATCCAAAATTAAAAGCAATAACTACTTTCCATTCAGTCCAGCCTATAGGAAAATTATGACCAGAGTAAATGTGAGATAAGAATCTCCTCCCCTCAGCAAAAATCTGTCTGGCTTTTATAAAATAAACATTAGCTTGATTAATTTGTTTTGAGCATTTACTTACTTTCATTGAAAGACAATGGTTCCAGCACTTTTCAGTAGGTGTCCAGTCTGACATTTTGTATAATGCCTCCTAGGAGTATTAAAACTTCTTCCATGTCCACAGGTTTCATCATCTACCTTACTTTCCTTCCCTCCACTTGGAATCATTATTTTGAGTGACTCACAAGGTCTTAATAATACTGAAAGTTAAGTGAGCCTGTACTAAAACGTAGTGACCCTCAACTTTTCTGCTTGGCTAATTGACAGGAGTAATACATAGTTTGCTAACAAGGAAAGCATTGTTACTGATTGGTATCTCCTGGCAGCTCAGATCTGACTTCAGAAAACCTTCCAGCCAAACAATTCCTTGGCTCACAATGCATTCAGAAACATGATCAGTGATGTTCACTGATTAATTTTCAAATTTGAGATAAATTCAGTGGCTTCAGTGCTGCAGCTTCAGGGAAGGATACACAGCATTTGCCAATATGTCATGGGCTGACATGGTTGCACCTTGTTCAGCAACATTCCTGCGCCTTTCTATGTTTGGGGATCTGTTTATGCCAGGACGTCGTGAAACAGAGGTGAGAATCAATTTACTGTCTCCTTAATGCACCTTGTGATGCATCTCAGAGAAAGCTCTCTCCCTCCCTAATGTTCCAGCTTCAAAAAGAGATAGACTAAAGTTATCTTCAGTAATGGAGTAATGGTTTTCCTTGATGATGTTAAGAATGTTTAATAAAATATGCATGTATTGTACTGCTTGCAATTTCAAATATGCATGATATTAACATCATTTTGATTATGAGTTATCTCTAACATAAATATTTTATTCAAATTAATTGCAGATTAAACACTGTGGGGACTCTTTAAATTAGAAGCACTGACTTTGTTTACAGTGAGAATTAACTATATTACAAAATACCTTGATACTGTCAAAATTAAGATTCTGAGACCAGAAAAAGAGAAAAGAAGCATGTGCAAAGAGTATTTTCTCAGGTAAATCATTATTGTAGAGTTGTTCTGGAAGTTCCAGTGTATAGTAATGGCCAATCTCCAGAGCTTTACCTTATTTAAATTGGTCACCTACTAAAGGGCCTGGGCTGGATTTGTGGAGCATATTAGATGAATAACACAGTATTGTTTTATGGCAAATGTATTTTTTAGCTGCTATGGGGCATGCTGCATATAACTCTTTGGTGCTGACTTATGGGCTTTGACAACACACATCAGGCTGTTTAAATCATTAGAGTGTCATTTTTCTTCCCCTGAGGAATCATAAAGAGAAGCCCCACTAACCTGTTGGCTTCCCTCTGCCCTCCTTTCGCCTTTTGTTTTACAAAACCTTAAGTATGTAGATGGGATTCTTGGAGTTTGGCTGGTTTCAGAGCAATCTGGGGACTGATTTGCTTGAGCTGCACAGATCCCATAAATTCAGGACAATTGGACAGAACGAAGAGGCCAAGTTCAGGGACAAAAAGCTGGGAGAGAGTCTGATGATTGCAGTATACAAAGCTTTCAGGAGGAACTTTTTCTTTCTTGGCCATAAAATATAAGGGCAAGCATGATGCCGTAATGTTACATCTGCTAAAACAAACGGAGAAAAGGGTAACTCAAGTCTGGGAATAAAGTGAGGATTGAACTGTCTTCTATTGCAGCTGAAGCTGATTTTTGGGATTCTGCCAGGAGCTCTGGTAAGTATGACTGGGATAAGGCAAAGATTTTGTATCACTGCAATGTTATTTATAACTATAAGGGTAAACCTTATCCTTGCATTAAGACCGAGGAAAAGTGTGGATAACAGCAGCTTCAGAAAATAGTGACAACACACACACATACACACACACACACACACACACACACAAAAAAAAAAAAAAAAAAATCAAGAGTCCTATGAAATGAAGAACAACTCAGGGCTTTTCTTGAAAATGGTGGAAACATCAGTAAGCATAGAGACAAAACTGTAATAGAGAATGAAATCACTGAGGATATAAAAGTGTCTTAAAATTTCCAAACCTGTCATTTATGCTAAAAAACAGAAATTAAAAAAAAAGTGTATGAAGATTGTAGCAAATTTTATTTAGGGAGATGACACTGGACAGTAATTTTCTCTGCATTTTCATTCTCTTATTATTATTTAAGCACATAAGAATTTAAATCAAAGGCCACCTGAACTAGCCATCAGATAAATAAAACACAAAAAAGATCACTGCTCTCCAGAGAAGTCTTTATCTGATTCCCTTCAGACTGTTTTTCACTTTCTAGAGTAGGCCTATCCACACAGACTCGGATCCCAGATGTGACCTGGACCCTGCCTCCTCACAGCTGGGCTGTAGACAACAAAGCTCATCCTCACCAGACTCAATCTGCTCTGCTTCTATGTGTGTGGTGGGACAGCATGGGCACTGCCCTCACTGCTCTTGGGACTGGTGTTATTCAACATCATCAGTAACATCAGTGGTGGGCTTGAGTGCACCCTCAGCAGGTTTGCTGATGACACCAAGCTGAGTGGCGTGGTTGACATATTAGAAGGAAGGGACATGATCCAGAGGGATATCAACAAACTTGAAAGGTGGGTACGTGTGAACCTAATGAGGTTCAGCATAGCAAAGTGCAAGATTTTGCACTTGGATCAGAGTAATCCCAGATACAAGATATGCGCGCAGACTGGGAGAACTCACTGAGAGTGGCCCTGTGGAAAAGGACATGGGAGTCCTCATGGATGAAAAGCATAACATGCAGTATGCATTTGCAGCTCAAAAGGCCAATGGTATACTGGGGTCCATCAGGAGAGGGGTAGCCAACAGGACAAGGAAATGATTGTGCCTTTCTACTCTGCCCTCATGAGGTACCATCTGGAGTACTGCATCCAGGCCTGGGACCCCCAATAAAGAAAAAATGTGAATCTTATGGAGAGGGTCCAGAGGAGGGCCACAAAGATGATCCTTTCCAACCCAAGCCATTCTATGATTCTATGATTCTGTGACCTCTTCTTGCAGCCTGGTCAGCTGCTCAAGAAGATCATTCAGTTGGGCACATCTACACCCATGACACCCCTCACCTTCCTCAGACCCATGGGTGGCCACTGGATTCAAGAGCTCCCTGGAGCCAAAGGTCTGGGTAGCTGTCTCACTCCTCAGGAGATACGTCTGGGTATGGGCATCAGCCGAAATCATTATCAGATGTTTAAATTGACTCAGTGAAGAAATGGATCATAGAAGAGGAAAGAATGGGCAAAGTGAATAAGCCTAGAAGCTGTGATTGAAGTTTAATCTTAGTGTCTGGCAGGCAAGATCCAGAATTTCAAACCTGCCTTATAGACTTGATCAAAGAATCATAGAATGACCATGGTTGGAAAAGACCTCGAGATCATCCAATCCAATTGTCCACCTGCCACCAAAATTTCCCACAAAAAATGTCCCTTGACACGACTTCTAAACGTTTCTTGAATACCTCCAGTGTTGGTGACTCCACTACGTCCCTGGGCAACCCGTTCCAGCACCTGACCACTCTCTTGGAGAAGTATTTCCTAATGTCCAACCTGAATCTCCTCTGGCACAACTTGAGGCCATTCCCTCTAGCCCTCTAGCTACTTACACGTACGAAGAGGCCAACCTCCAACTCACCACAACCCCCCTTCAGGTAGCTGTGGAGTGATAAAGTCACTACTGAGCCTCCTCTCTCCAGACTAAATAATCTGAGTTTCCTCAGCTATTCCTCGTCAGGCTTGTGCTACAGGCTGCTCACCAGCTTCATTGCCCTTCTCTGAACTTATTCCTGGTTCTCAATGTCTTTCTTGTAGTCAGGGGCCCAAAACTGAACACAGTACTTGAGTTGAGGCCTCACCAGTTCTGAGTACAGAGAGGTGATCACTTCACTGCTCCTGCTGGCAACACTATTTCTAATAAAAGCTAGGATGCCATTGGTGTTCTTGGTCACCTGGGTACACTGCTGGCTCATGTTCAGCCAAGTTTTGAGCAATACCCACAGAGACCTATGAACTGTCACAGGATCTGCAGAATGGTGTAGTGCTACGTGGAAATCCTGGTGTCAGCAGAAAAGCCTTCATGATATTGCTCTCTTTTAGGCATCTCACTAACTGAAGACTGAGTAGAAGAGGCTTTAGAATAAATACAACAACCTAGATCCTGATAGCTTTATGTATGTGAAACAGTGATTTTTCTTATAATAGTCTTTTTGAAGATGGTAGAGTTATTCTGTTTTGCATATGAATTTTGGTATAACAGATATTCAAGAGAGGGAGTGGATGTGATCCCATTTACTAGCTCAGGATCAATCAATACGTGATATGTAATCTAAAGCAGACTGAAGATGAAAAAGGAAAGGTAAACAGGAGTGAGAAATTGAAGAATTAAAAACATATAATTTTCTTTCTAATATTTGCTGCCTTTGATCATTCCTGTTGGCAATTTATTTTTATTTTTTTTTTTTTTTTAAAGCTCTTCTGTCTCATTCCTTAGCTATTTATTCTTTCATTATATGTAGACAGACTGAATGTTAGGTAGAACAATTGAATCAAAATAAGTGAAAACCAATTATCACCTTTCGTGGAGCTATTAAAGACTTCCTTTTAACTCAAGGGTAATTCCTACCTATTTTTCTTTAATGAATGTTGACAGGAGAGGAACAATCTTGAGGCAAATGGATCTTTTCAAGAAACAAAGATCAGAGGAGCCGCAGAAACCCTTAAAATATACATTACTTAGATTTCAGTGTGCAGTGCTAAACCACAGCTCTTTGAATTATTATCCTTTGTAGTAAACAAAATAAAATCTGAGTTCAGTGACATTTTTAAAATTGTCCACTACCTCATGTTATTAGACTGGGAAACATGGAAAGGAGAAGGAAGGACCTCATCATAATCATTCCCCACTGAATTTCATCTCCTGTTCTTTCCTGGTCCTCATTCTTTCTTCATTCCTTTTCAGTGAAACACCTGTGTTTCATCTATCAGAAATTATTAATAACCTTTTTAAAATTTTAAACTATAGTGCTAGTCTGCAGCAGTGTTTTAGCTGTTAGGTTGCCAGATTGGGGGTGGTTAAAACATTTGTTTTCTCATTACAATTGAACACAAAGTCTTCTATTGGCTGCCTTCAATTTCTATTCTTAAAATGTTTATATCTAAAATATACTAGACCAAATTCAATATGTATCAGATTTAATATATGAGATCTACTCTGAATGCAGTGTCTCCTTTTTTATTATTTTGGCCTGCGATGTCAGAGGCAGATGCTGGTGGTATGGAAGTAGAGGTTGAACCTTTCCACCAATATTCCATTACATTTTGTTGCCAGAGATGGCAGCAGAAGGGCAATCTGACAGAATGGCATCTGGCATGGAAGTGCGTATGAAACAAAAGTGCGTCACTGAATTCCTCCACGTGGAAAAAATGTCACCATTCACATTCACTGATGTGTGATGAACAGTTGTTGAGAAAAAGCAGTGGATGTGAATACAGTGAGGCAGCAGGTGGTCTGTTTCAGCAATGATGCAGTCATAGCTGTGAAACAGTGAATCACTACTGATATTTATTTTTAGAAGCATGGCATGCTGACTCTTGTCCATCACTGGCATTTATGCGTAGTTCAACTCCATGAACCACTGGGACCTGATCTGCTTTTGAGACTTTCCCCAAATTCTCTTGACAACACTATGGCTTGGAAATGACTGCTAATACAGTCCTGTCCACTCCTTCCTCCTAAAGGAGCCTGACTGAGGCATGTGAGCTGTAACTCTAGGCCCCCTCAACAAAGGAAGAGGTACTCTCATAGAGGCTGTTTTTTATTCAGGTTGTCACTTCTGACTTGACCATGTTGTCTTATACATGGATTTCAAATGACGTCATAATCTCATAAAAAGAATATCTGAGTATTCCACAAAAAGGCATGAGAGATGTACAAAAATGTATAAGGACATTGAAATTGGTTTAAAATACTGCTGAAATACTTAAGCTGAAAATAGACATTTCAATACACAGAGGTGATATATATACTTTTTCAGCTAAAGTATGGCTATGTTAGTAGTTTTTCTTTGTGGGATATGTGAGGAAATCCATGATTTCGATCTCAGTTGCACAGATATTTGGAAAGTTTTAAGCAAGACAAATAGAATGAAACCATTTTGTTCCACTCTGGATACCACATTAAAGTACAGTAGCTTAAAATAATGGGTTCATGAAAAAACATTGGATGCCTCTCATACAGTTTAAGCATCTCATTACTCTGAGGTTATGAATCTGCAGACAGTGGAGGTTCCTTTTATGGAAAAATCTTTCAGCTAAAATGGTTATGAACAGATCAATACATTTGTTATGAATAATCTCTTTTAGAATTTGTGCAAATTTTACTTAGCAGTTTTGAAAGAAATGGAGCCAGATGGTTCTTTATAGATTTCAGCAATCTTGCAGCTGGTTCAGAGAGCTGAAATCTGTAACTGACCTGTTGAGTAGTAAGAGAAATAACAGAAGGAAATGAAGAAGAAATACACTGTGTAGTCTGGACTTTTAGGAGATTTCTATATTGGATGTATATCTAGTATAATAAAGATGTAATAGAAACAACATCCACATAACATTTGGTTATTTGGTATCTTTTCTTACAAAAAAGCTACAATTAAGCTACAAAAAGCCTTACTTTCATCCATCATTTTGCCAGAACTACTTTATACTAGTGGTTACTTCCGTCTTTGACCTTTAAAATGCTGGCTGCTTCCAAAATGCCTGAAAGGTGGTTGACGAAACTGAGTACAGTTTCTGAAGAAATAGGAATTCAATATCTCATCTGGCTCAGGGACGAATTCCTGCATCCCTCACTGTTGATGTCATTGATGATGGCACTAAACAGTATCAGTCCCAGCACTGACTTCTGGGGAACACCATTCTTCGCTGTTCTCCATCCGGATATTGAGCCACTGACCACCACTCTCTGGACTCGATCCTACAGCTAGTTCTTCATCCACTGAACAGTCCACCCATCAAATCCGTATCTTTCCAATTTGGAGAGAAGGATATTGTGGGGTACCATTTCAAAGCTTTACTGAAGTCCAGATAGATCAGTGGCTCTTTCCTTGACCATTTATGCAGTGACATCACCATAAAAAGCCACTAGATTGATGAAACACGATTTGCACCTGGTGAATCTGTGCTGGTTCTCCCATATTACCTCTGTTTTCCATGTACCTTGGTATAGTTTCCAGGAGGATCTGCTCCATGATCTTTCCAAACACAGAGGTGACCAACAGTTTATACCTCATGTCTATTAGCCATCAGTCCCCAGTGACAATCTATTATGCCCAGTAAAATTTTAACCTGTGTTTTTCTCTTAATGCAATTTGGTGAAATCATCACAAGATATTAAGCCCTCTGGATCTGGAGGGAAAGAAACAAACAATACTTTGCCCTTTCTCTGGAGTCTTGATGAACCAAAACTGGGAACTACATCTCATATATGTGATTGAGGACATTTGAACTTACCAAATTTCTACCTGCTCCCATAAAATAAAACTTACCTCATGAAATACACCACAGAACATCTAGTGAGAGGAGTTAACTGTCTCTACTAAATAAGCAATTGGCTTATTAACCTTGAGTTTGAAAGTACACATACACAGGGAAACATTTATGTTAAGAGATGTACAGAAAAAGCAAGAGAAGTGTTATACTGGAGATCACTGAGAACAGCAGCAAATAAGATTTTTGCTCAGAGTAGGATGAATAGAAGGCTAGATTAATTTGATTTCAATGAGAATTGATTTCTTGAAGATTGATTTAATGACGTTTTAAAGGTCACCCACTGTATTAATCTCTGAGTCTATCCCATGTTTTTACTTTGGAGTATGAGACTGCCTTTATTTTTCTCTCTGAGTGCTACTTGTTCAGTCACTTAAGGATATTAATACTCTGTGGGAACCATAGCCAAGTCAGTTCTGGTTAGACACTTTTGAAGTTTTCGTGACTGGTCTTGAATCAAATTTCACTGTCCACACCCTTTTGCCAAGGACAGGAGCCACATCCTTACAGGCAACTTGCCTGAGATCTGACAACCCATGACCTAGTTGCTGGCATCCAGACTGGCAACAACTGCTGCAGTTTGCAAACCTCTTGACTTTAAATTTCACCTCACATGAGTTAACTTTTCAGAAGTAAATGTGAAATAATAAACATAATGCATAAGCTGGTGTTCCATAGGGTTCTGCTTACATTTTATTAATCTAGTACATAGATAAACATATCCAGACACATACTGGTCTAGATAAAATCTACTTTTATTTTTTCTCACTGTATAGTAATCAGGTCCATGTTCTTCTGTCCTGGTTTCAGCTGGGTCAGAGCTGATTTTTTTCTTTTTTTTTTTCTTCTATTTATTGTGCCTGGTATGATGTTATGCTTTGGCTTTGGAAGAAAAACAATATTGATACCATACCAATATTTCAGTTGTTGCTGAGCAGTGGCTACATAGAGCCAAGGATGCTTCAACATCTTGTACTGTTCTGCCAGCAAGGGGAGCTGAAGGGCACAGAAAGCTGGAGGGGAACAGAACCAGGACAGATGATCCGAACTGGCCAAAGAGATATTACATAACAGATAACATCATGCCAAAAAAGTTTGTAAACTATGAGGAGTTGGCTGTCTGGACAATTATTGGTAGGTGGTGAGCAACTGTATTGTGCATCATTTGTTGCTTTTCTATCATTACTATCATTACTATCATTATTTTCCTTTTCTCTTCATTTTCTGCCTTAGTAAATAGTAAATAGTTTTTATCTCAACCCAGATGCTCTACTTTGTTGGTTTTTTTCGGTTTTTTTTTTTTTTTTTTTTTTTTTTTTTTTTTTTTTTTTTTTTTTTTTTTTTTTTTTTTTTTTTTTTTTTATTT
>JAOWBP010000001.1:62432272-62465552 GCA_028571105.1 Tragopan temminckii | reverse complement strand
GGATACTTATTGTCTGAGAACATTACGGCCAGTGGAGGATTTGTGCAAAAAAAAAAAAAAAAAAACCCACCCCACAGCACTACTATTCTGTTAATGCTAAAGCTAAAATCAATTTGAACTTGCTGTAGGTGGTATTAATCAGTATTTTCTAACAAAATAATATAAGGTGAGTTTTCTAAAGCAAATGATTTCATGGTCTTGATGATTCATAAAACTTTACTTGGAAATACATAATATTAATGAGGAATTGAGTAATAATTCATTATTACACGTCAGAAGACTGTAAGTAGGGGGAAAAGCGCCATCCCACATTACTGCACAATACATTAATAAAATGTGAAAATAAAATTCCAGTACGTAGTTAAGTTACCAGCAGTATGCTTCTCTGTATACTGATCAGTATTTCTGTATTGGCTTTTGTTTGGTGAAAGAGAACAGAAAACAGAAAGTTGCTCACCTTTTTAGGGTTAATTTCTATTACAGTATCCTGCATCAAGAAACGCATATTGAACAGGGATATAATCTGCTTGCTTGAAATTGCTAATCTCTGAACTTCAGAGTATACTGAAGGCCTAGTCAAGGAAGATGCCAGAACATCAAGCAAAACCTTCCCACAAAGTTCTGCTAAATAAGTTTGTACTAAATTATTGTGAACAATCTGAGTTCACTGTCTCTTAGAATTTCTCAGTCTATAACTATGGAGAAATGACCATTTGCATGTGATGCAGAAACAGAAGTAATTAGGAGAGTTGTCTCAATGTTTAAGGAAACTTCTCCTTGTTGGTCTTCTACAGCTGTGCTGCTTTATTATAACTTAAAATTTGCTTCTGCCCCTGTTTAGCATATTTTCCTTAAAATAAGTCTGTAAGTTCTTGGAGGTAATTGAATTATGTAAGTAAGAAAGCCTGAAGCAGATGTGAAAACTCAGGAGAAAAAAATATATATATTAATAGCCCCCAACAGAAAACAGGCTTTATAACTGTTTTATTTTCTATGAGACACTTTCTCCTTGGTCCCAATTTGGCAGAATATTTATCCCATGTGTTATTTAAAGCAAATAAGTAGTCTAATTGACTTCAATGGGACTACTCTTGTGTTTAAAGAATCACATGGGTTTAAATACCTTATTGGATCAGAATACAAAGTTTTTGAATTTTCACTGGCTGGATGGAGACTTGCTATTGAGTTGCTGTTTTTACTACTGTGGCAATAAAATTTGAAACTCCTCTGAATACATTGAGATGGGGACTTTCAGACTAAAAATGGAAATGTGTGAAACTTTGTCATTGTTCATACATTTTCCTCACATTCACAGCTCATGCCTAGAAATTAGTTATGCAGACGCTCACCTTAGACACACTTCTGTGTATAAGCATTTATATGGATGGTTCCAAATCATCACCATTTTAAATCTATAAACTAAGAATGAAAAATTTCTACTGAGAGAAAAAAGTGTCTGGGAAATCTACACTTCTTGGTGATGAGGTATATGTTTGAGAGTCAATTACTACTTAGCATAGATTCCATCAGACACTATTTCCAGGGCCAGTGGATGCTGACTTTCCTGTTTCTGTGCTGTGGCTCAGACATAAAGCCTGACTATTACATATGAGCACACTACTAAAAATTATTTGAGTACAAGTTATTGTGTATGTATTCTAGTTTTAACTATAACGTGTTAGCTTAAACCTCTTTCTTGAGATTCTTTTGTCGTGTTTGATATTTTGTTGTGGCTGTGCAGTCTGCTACTGTGGCTTAGTTGAGGCAGAGTAACTCTTTAAGGCACGTTTAGATCATCTCATGCGAAAGTTCTTGTTTAAAACAGAAATTTTGTATTTTTCCTAATGAAATTCATAGGTTATGAAGTTCAAGGTGCATACAAAGAGACAACAGTGCTGTGCCTCAGACACAAAATCACATCAAAATGTTTTGGTGAGGCTGAAAACATGTGCTTATAGCCATCTGGAGAGTACCTTTAAAATGAACTTTTGTGCTGAAACTTTTAATGGCAGGGAGTCTTTCTGATTTTCTTGATTCAAAGAGACAGTCCTGTAAAGTAGAGTAAGTTCCATAGTGTAGCTAGTTTTAGAACAACCTGCTGACTCTGCTCAAAATTGGATAATGCAGTCCCCAAAGGTTTCTTCCAGCCTCAGCGGTTTCCTGAGTCAACATTTGCATTTCAATCACCTCGAAGGTGGGGGAATGGGTTCACTTCAGGCATGGATTTCTTCCTTTTAGAAGACTAACAGTTGGCCTTACTGTTGATGAAGGCTGAAGGGACTGATGTGCACTGCCTTTTCCATTATTGGTTTTACTTATTGCTGTGTATGTTCACTGGATAACAGCAGGGAAGCCACTGCCCATCTAACTCTGCTAGCAGTAAAATACAGGCATATGCTAACAATCCCAATATCCAGGTCAACATACAATAGTTTCAAACAGTTACAGAATAGTATATAATCCATCGCATTCAGGCTAAAGAACTGGATTTAATAGAGTAGTAAGATTTTATAAGCATTTGAAATAGCAGTTGGTTAGTAAAACCCTATAAAACTGAGGTTTTATAGTAATACAATATGTATGTATCCATTACACAACTAATCCTGTCTGAATTTGCTTTTAACAATCAGTTAGTATTTATTGATTGTATTGCCCAATAACTGTCTAGTTAAATTCATAACTGGAAAACTTAATTTGAAGTGGCACTAGTAGCTTCTCCTTCAAAGTGAAATAAAAAGTGCAGTATATACATGACATATCTTTTTAAAAAATCAAAACTACTGAAGCACATTTATTGAATGAGATTTTTCAATTTCATTATGTTCAGTGAGACAATCGCATAACATTTCTTACTGTTTAAGTAGGAAATGCAGCTCAGAGACTGTCTACTCACTGACAGACTGTTTCTGCCTATATGGAAGAAAAGAAATTACATTGCAGAGAAGGATTTGTTAGAGCACTCTCCTACATTTCTCTTTGCAAAATTTTTTGAATATTTGAATGGTGTGAAGTAATGGGGAGAGCAGTACAACTTTTTTTTCCAGATGGACTAAATCAACTACAAATAATTCAGCTGCATATACATGCAATTGTTGAAGGTGAGGCAGAGACAGTTATTTCTTACAATACCTGTGCCTTTGCTTTCAGTATATTTCAATGGGGAAAAAATCCTGGTTAAAAACTGCAAGTAGAACAATTTTGCTTTGTGATGCCAGAAATCAGAATCCTTCTGAATCCTATGTGGAGCAGAGGGCTCCTGCAATCTGCTGAATAAAAAGGGAAGCTATGCATCATTTAGATAATAAGTATAGATTGTGGAATAGCCCAATTGTCTTAAGTGT
Organism: Tragopan temminckii; assembly: GCA_028571105.1. Classification (NCBI taxonomy): domain Eukaryota; kingdom Metazoa; phylum Chordata; class Aves; order Galliformes; family Phasianidae; genus Tragopan; species Tragopan temminckii. Next base: position 62,462,211 of record JAOWBP010000001.1, on the reverse strand, counting down.
CAAATATTAGATATATTTGGACTTAGAGTTCAAGCATTTAATGAGGCATTTAAAGCACTGCAGGAGTGGACTCTAATTTAGACTATATTTTTGGCTGAAATGTAAATGTAGCAGTTTAGATACTGTTCATCAACTGATTTACTTGCAGTAAGTTTGGAGAGCTGATACACAGATGATCTCCCTTGCTATTTATCTTGCTTCTTTCACAGAGCATGATGTTTCTTCCAGTGTATAGAAATCTTTTCACTGTGGAAGTGTTTGATTAATAGAGTTGTAATGGAGGTAAATAATCACTTTTTGAAGGAAAAGAAACACACAACTTGATTGCTCAAATACATGCTCAGATGTATATCCAGTCACCCAAGTACTGAGCTTGAATTTGTCATATTAATGTATATATAACAGATGTGTTACATGTCATGTTGTATAGAATCCAATTGTTCCATTAAAAATATTGAAGATAAAATGTTGTTAAAATAAGCTCTTTTCAGTGTTTTTATACATAATCTTAAATTCAATAGCTAATAGAATTTTCTCGTTACAAAGGATATGATTAATACTCTGTGAGATTAGAAAAATGGGGCTGGTGAAATGACTTTCTATTTTATTTTAACATCTCCAGGGTCAGTAGCCTAAAGCAAGTTCAATTAAACTTCTTTGTTTTTAATTTAAAATAAATTGTCTGACTCATACTTTAACACTTCATCTGGAGACTCTATATTTCTGGATGAACTGGTTTTGAACATATAAATGTTCAAGAAAAGCTGTCAGAACACCTGTGAAGTTAAGATCTATGTGGAAAAAATAAATTTTATTCTATACTCACACTTGCCATTAAAATGTATCCATGCTTGAGTCAATAATGCTCCAGAGTTTTACACAGCAATTACTGCTCCAGTGTTACATAAAAATTTGGACTTTTTGTATGTACAGCCTGAGTTGTCTGGATACTTTGTTAAGAACTTAAAGGTTATAATGTTCTTATCTGTATTTTTATTTTCCTATATGCATATTTGACACACCAGGAAAATTTCCAAGAGACAGGAGAGTATCATATAATAATAAAAGAAAGGTAAATAGAGTATTCTAGCACAGGTATAAATGTAAATTCTTAAAGAAGGGAAAATGAAAGAAGACAGTACCATAAACAATCTGAATATCATTAAGATTGCAAGGAATGCCTCAGACTGAATTAATACAGGAGAGAATGCAGGCTTCATTTATTTTCCTCCTGGGAACAGGGAAAGGGAGATTGAAATGCTGAAAATTGTTCCTTTCCAGAAATATGATTAAAAGTTGACATTCTGAAAATCCATGCAAAATGATATAAAGCTTAATACAGAACTACTGAAATGCTTTGTTTTTCTTTTCTCCTTTATTTCAACTTATTTTGTATATAAAGATGCAATGATATATGTCATACATGAAGATAAAGTAAAAACCAAATGGCTCCTATTTAATGCTTAAAACTACGTAGCCCCAAAGCGCTTGAATCAAAGAAAACAATTGAAGACATTATGCTGTAATGGCTGTCCAGTCCTAGAAGCAACTATATGACATTGAGTTCCTGCCTATGGACTTCTCTGCTGATTCACATATAGAAGAACCACAAGAACTGGAAATGCCTGATCATTTGCACACAGTTATTACCTACCAAAAGGATATAAATGCAATTTGCTTCAGTTCTTAAACCACAGTTGATTTCATTAAAAATATTCATAGGTGTCATAGGTATGGGCTGGCATAGTTATTCTTCTTTTTAGAGTCTCATAAGATGCTGTGTTTCAGATTTGTGATGAAACCAGTGGTCACAACACACTATGTTCTTTCTGTTTCAGAGCAGTGCTTGAACAGAGCCAAGGTGTCTTCAGCTTCTCGTGCTTTTTTTTGCCAGTAAGGAACTGGGAGTGCTGAGCAGCTGGGATGGGACACAGCCAGGACAGCTGACCCCAACCCATCAAGGGATATCCCATACCATATGGCATCGTGTTCAGCAATATATGCTGGGGAAAGAAGGAGGAGAGAGGGGGTAGCAGAAGTGATAGCATTTATCTTCACACATAATGAGCTCTGCTTTTCTGGAAGTCGCTGAACATCTGCTTTATACAGGAAAGTAGCAAATGAATAACACATTTTGTTTTGCTTGCACACAACTTTTTGTTTACCTGTTAATTGGCTTTATCTCAATTCACAAGTTCTAGCACATTTTCCTTTCTGATTCTCTCCCTTGTACTGCAAGGGGAGTGAGCAAATGGCCATGTGATGCTGCGAGGGTTACACCACCACAAGTTCGACAAATATTGGAAATTCCCATTTAAAAGGCTTGCTATACCTATAATTAAGTGTATAAAAAATGATGTGAAATTTCTTTCAAAGAAGCTTCACATTTTTAGTGTTAAAGTAAGATGTTGCTAGCCTTTTCTCTTTGTTTTGGACTGAAATTAAAGTCTCCTATACCAATGAAGAACCAACTGTGAATCATAAATATTATAGCTATAATAAGTAAGGTGTAACAGATTAACAGATTTCCAATCTTAATATTCTTTTTGTTATTAACTAATGTATACAATTTGTATTCTATTTCTACTTTTGCAGAAACTGTGCTCAGGTCCTTCTCAAAAGATATCTTCGTTAACATTCAGAAAAATGGCTTACTGATACAATGTAAAAGAAAATTCTGCAGAACAGTAGACAAGTTATGCACTTAATAACCACTCTAAAACTTAATTTCTATTTAATTGCTGTAAGTATAAACCTGCCAGTCAAGACACAAAAATATGTATTGTGCTACCAGTAAAGTCTTTGCAGGAATTTTAATTTGATATTTGCACATTATGAAATGAGTTGATGCTGTGACAGCCAGGGAAAATTATAGAGAAATAATTTAAATTTCACCACTTCATATGGTTTTTGATGTTAAAATCTATTTTCATAACCTCAGTGACAAAAGGAAATGTGGAGAAAATACAAGAGAAGTTTACAAGTACATACTCCACATACTATAGTTCTCTTTATGACTGTCAGTTTGAGTCTTGGTCCTGGTGGTTTGAAGCTCTGCTAAAGGAATTTTCGTTGCTCTAAAACTGTTCTATAGTGGAGTGTGTGAAAAGTTGATAATTCATTCATGTTTGTCAGTATTTCTTTTCTGAGACAAAAGTTTTGAAGGTAGGCAAGATTTGTCTGCATTTTGGAAGCCATTATTAACCTAGGCAGACAATAAAAGCAGGTGACAAACTGAGTTCATAAGTGACTATGTAGGTACTTTATACTTAGGAAAAATACCTGTATTTTTCCTAGGAATTAAGGACAAATGTATGTCCTTCAAGTAAAAATTGCTATTCTTGTAATGTGGGAACATCTCCGTTATTTACTGTTCTTACACTATGTTAACTTTTAATTTCCTTAAAAAGAAAAATTACCAGAATTCTAGGGTATATCTACATGTAGATGACATACATGTTCTTGCTATTCTTTTCTAATACATGTTTTACTGTATTTCGGTTTACTTTTGGCACAGAAGTATTGAGAAACATGGGATCCTTTGAGAAATTTTAGTCTTCATGTTTCTGAAGAGATGTACTCCAAGAGTATTAGAGCATTCAGGAAGCTTGCTGAACATACATTAACAGGATCAAGTTCTTCATTGATCTCTCTCAGAATGACAGCAGTTGTTGGTGCTGTTACTGTGTAAGAGCCAGGTGTTTAGGAACCTCTAATAAATAAATCATGAGGTCTGTTTTTTTTTTTTTTTGCCTGTTTCTCCTATCTTGATCTCCCATCCAGAAGATTATCCTATCCTAACCACCATTGTGCAGTGTATTTTTCCGATCTTTATCTAAAGATTTTCTGATTTTTTTCATCTCTTCTAGTTAAATGAATCAGCAAAATGTGCATCTCTTGTTAGGAAAGATGTGCAGTGAAAGAAGAGCTATGCCTAGCTCCGAAGTCATGGCAAGTAGTATCAGGTGAGATGAAGACCATTATTTTTGTTATTGCTCATTTTATTGGTAGTATAATATATAGAAGCCAGACACTACAACAGGATAACAGGTTTCACAGTTCTTATATGATCGCCTTAACTCTCTGTTGTCACAAAGCAAAACATTATTTCTTCATCTATATCCACTGACAAGTCCTCAATCTGCTATGTCTCAATTTTTTTCTTCAGTGTGATACATCAGCAAGGCTCTCTCTCCCACTTGGACTTCTATGGGGTTTTAGTATGTCCTTAAACTTCCAGTGACTCGCTGTAAATCTTCATTTCTGAGACGCATTTATCTGTCCTTGGAGCACCTACTTTTCTCCAGCAGTAAAAGTGTCTGTGCATGTTTAGATACTGGGCCAATCCAAGAAAATACATGAGTTGAGATTTCAGAATGACTACTGCTATGCAATAGTTCTCGTATTTCTTTGTCCTTAGCTGGAAAAAAACTTAAAAACACAGCCAAAAAAAATTTTTGCTTTTAGTCAATCTGAAAGAGTACAAGATGTATAAGTCAAACCCTGAAGTTACTCATTTTCCCGTCTTACATTAGAAATTTGTGGTATTGCTTTGAAAGTACTGATATAATTGCTTTTTGTACACAGGTTTATTGCATAGATTTTTTTCCTTATTTTATAGATTGTTTAAAACTTTCATTTGGGTGACACTTTAAAAATAATTACTGAAATTTAGTTTGAGTTAAAGTTAATACAGACATACATATCTAAAGAAATATTCACCTTTTATTGGTTCATAAGATGGTTCATAAGAAGTACAAATTATGTACATTAATCATGCAAACAGGTTTAATGTGTTGATCTCTCACAGGCTTTATATGTATACACTTCAACATTCTACTGAGACTGTTGTAGAACCACGGAATATCCTGAGTTGGAAGGGACCCACAGGGATCAAGTCCAACTTGTGGCTCCACACAGGTCCATCCAAAATTAAAAACGTGTCTGAGAGCGCTGTTCAAATGATTCTTCTTTCCAGCAGGCTTGAGGCCCTGACCGCTGCCCCGGGGAGCAAGTTCCAGTGTCTGACCACCATCTGAGTGAAGAGCTTTCTCCTGATATCCAACCTGAACCTTGAATCTCCCCTGATGCAGCTCCATGCCATTCCCTTGGGTTCTATCATTGTTACTAGAGAGAAGAGGCCTTCCCCTAATCTCCCTTTGTGAGAAAGTTGTAGTCCAACATGAGGCCTCCCCTGTCTTCTCTTCTCTGGGCTGAATAGTTCAATGGACCTCAGCCACTCCCCATGATAGTCACATCCTCTGGACCCTTCACCATCTCTGGAAGCTCTCCAATGGTTTCATGGCCTTTCTGTGGCACCCAAAACTGTTCACAGTACTTGAGGTGAAGCCACTGCAGCTCATAGCAGTGCAGGACAATCCCTTTCATTTGTGGGGTCAGTGCTGGGCCATTTATACCCCAAGGTATGGTTGGCTGTTCTGGCTGCTGGGCGCACTGCTGACTCATGTTTGACTTGCTATTAACCAGATCTGTTTCAGCGGGGTTGCTCTCCTGCCTCTTTTACCTGTTTGTGCTTATATGCAGTGTTACTCTGTCCCAGGTGCACAATCCGGCACTTTCTGTTGTTGAACTTCATGTGGTTGGTGATTGCCCTGCCCTCTAATTTGTCAAGATCTCTCCACAAGGCCTTTCTATCATCAAGGGAGCCACCAACTCCTCCTAATTTAGTGTCTTCTACAAACTCAGTAGTTCTATAAGTTCTGCATCCAAGACATTGATGAAAACATTTAATAAAATTCATCCAAAAATGGAGCCCTTAGGAACTTCACTAGCAACTGGCGAGCAGCTTGATGTAACCTCATTTACCCTTTGAGCCTGGCTTATCAGCCATTGTGTTTTATTTTTGTTTAGCTATATGGTGAACATTTAGTGCAGAAGGATACTGTGAGTAAAAGTATCAAAATCTTTGCGTAAATAAAAAAACACCTTACAACTAGCTTCCCTTGGTCAACTAGATGAGTAACTTTCATAAAATGTTAAATGGGACTTTCTCCTTATGAACTTGTGTTGGTTGTGACAAGTGCATTCTTTCTCATGTGTTTTTCAATAAGTCATAGAATTATCTTCTTAATTTTGTATAGCTCTAAAGTGACACTGATAAACCAGTGGGACAATGTTTACCAGCTTCCAGTTGACTGGGACTTCTCCAGATTCACAAGATTATTGAAAAATAATTGAGAGAGATCTTAGGATGATGCCAATCAGTTCTTTACGTACAGTGGGATGAATCCTACTGAGCTCCATAGACTTACATGCATCCAGCTGGAGTAGTAAATCCTGCACAAGTTCAGGGTTGGCTGGGATAGTCATAGTTCTCCGACTCAGGATTTCAGGGGTCCCAGAACCTATAACTGGTGTTGAAGACAGAAGCAGAGAAGGAATTACATATTTCTTCTTTGTTTGCATCCCTTTTTGTTAGATAACCATCCCTCATTAGAGAACAGTTATGTCTGGTCATCCTTTCTCTATTAACACATTTATAAAAGTCCTTTTTGTTGTGTCCCACAGTTCTGGTCAGCTTCAAGTTTAATTGAACTTTAGCTGTACTAATTTTCTCCCTACAATGTCGAACAGTATCTCTGTAATCCTCCCATATTACTTGACCTTGCTTCCAATGGCCATACAATTTGCTTTTATGCCTAAACTCTAGAAGAAAATTCCTGCTTAGCCAATCCAGCCTTCTGACCTGCTTGCGTCAAGAAGTGACCAGCACTGATGAACTATAATGCCTTCAAATGCAATTTGTCAAGGGACCTTGCTCGCTAATTCCCCAAGCAGTCTGTAGTCTGTAGTTCCCCATATCCCCTGAGTTGAAGTTTTGAAAGCAGTTTTCCTCCTATGACAACTGTCACGCCATGCCCTGTCTGCCAACCCTCACCTAAACATTAAGGCACATTCAGTACTGCCATAGCTGAGTTGTACACAGTTGATGTGTTTTTCCTTTCTTCATTACATCTTACTGCTCCTGATAGAATAGTTTTACTGGATATACACAACATCATCTAAATCCTGTATATAAAAAATACCATTGCTAATATCATCTTTCTTTTCCATTTAGTTTACTTACCACTTCAAGAGAGAAACCTCAGTAAGCTTCTTGTCTCTTTTTTAAATGCAATCTCTTTAGCTTAGAATTTGACACTGAAAATTTGAACATTTTAGCTTGATACAGCAAAACATTTCTTCACCTGCCCACCTGCTCTCTACAGCTACCTGAAGGGAGGCTGCTGTGACATGGGAGTTGGCCTCTTCTCCCACACAGCTATCAATAGGACTAGAGGGAATGGTCTCAAGTCGGACCAGGGGAGATTCAGTTTGGAAGTTAGGAAATAGGTTCTTCTCAAAGAGAGTGGGCTGCCCAGGGAGTAGTACTGAGGAACATGGTTTAGTGGGAAGTATTGGTGATTGATGGACGGTTGGACTGGATGATCTTAGAGGTCTTTTCCAATCTTGGTGAATCTATGATTCTATGAAAAGCAATTGCAATGACTACTTTCATGCTTAAGCTGACAACAATAAATATTATTTTATTTTTTCTTATGATAATTTGGAACGCTCATGAGTCTGTCCCATAATTAAAAGTTAGCAAATGTTACTAAAATGAACCTCAGAGAACTCTGTGTCTGATACATTTTTTAGAACTAAATCAGATCACACTGCATAATTTAAATTATGCGTAGTTTCCTCTCCACTGTTCAGCTACAGACCTGTAGTCAATCAGAATTCTTTTTCCAACTTGGTTTCTACCCTCCGATCTTTAGTATAATCATTTCAACTGTGCTTTTTATTTTGATGTGAATTTTGTATATTAGAAAATACATCACTGAAATAATGTTAATACACACACTTAGAAATAATGTCAACTTTCACTTATTATTCATATTGTCCTAGATTGTTCCTAAGGCTATTTTTATGACAACGCTTTTCCAAAAGCTAACTCATTTTAATACTTGAAAACAATTTATTTTTTCTTTCAAAGAAAAAACCTGTTTAATTATATTTTTTTTTTCCCAAGATTATGACTTTTTATTATCCCTGTGAATGTTTTTCCTTTATTGTCTTTTCTTGCAAAAAATGAGAATAAGCTACTAGGGATATTATTGTGTATGTTTCTTCATCCTATTTATTAAAATAAATTGAGTATAAGAACAATAAAATATTTCTGAGATTCCTCTGAGACCTAATTTTTTAGTACAGTAGAAACGATGCTGTAAACAGATGTCAGCATATATTCCTGGAAGCATTTACAGTGATATAGCTTCAACAGAGACAGTAATGGTACAAACAGGACAAAGGAAATACCAGAAATGCTGCAGATGTTATTGATTATATGCCTTGGAGAATATTCCACTTTTATATTTTGAAGCCTGTCAATGTAAATCAAAAGGTGGTGATATTGTCAGTAAGATACATTACAGTCAAAATAATGTGCAGTGACAGTCCCACTATGCTGACAGAGCAGATCTTGATTTTGGAAATGGAGAAGACATCCATAGCACAGTTGAGGCATCGTAAACCAGAGGAAAACAATCTGATTTAAACATCTGAATCACTGTGACATGTGATCCATATTGTGCTGAAAGTTTGTGAGACTATAGGGCCATATCATCTTTATGTTAAACTGATAAGCTCCTTTAAGTTGAGTTGACTAGTGTGTTTGAACCTAATCTAAGTCTTATTTATGTCCTAGAGATTTGCAGCTTTCATCATTTTTCAGACTTGTAAATCTGAAAGCTGTAGTACTAGTTTTTAGGATCAGGAGTGAATACCCAGCAGAGGCAAGCACAGAAATTTTGATTTAAAAGACAAGTCAGCATCCATGCTGTGGTTAAATATGGTACAGGGTTATGACTCTTCTGCTTTTTAGAACATAACCTGCAAAAATTCCCTTGAGAGTAGATTAGCCTTACAAGTTTGTGTAAAATTTGTGGGAAAATAGTATGGTTTTTAGTAACTAAAATGTGATTAATATGCATTTATATCTCAGTTTCTTTGAAATTACACATTAAATATATGTACCAAAAGATTTTAGCTCTTTCTTTGTATATATAGCAAAATAGCAAACAAACAAACAAACAAACAAAAAAACTGATTTGTGTTTTGCCAAACAATGCTGCCATGTAATCTGTTGCAAATATTTTTCTTTAACTTGGCCAATGGATATCAAGATGGCTGAATGCCCATTAGTTATTCTTAAATATTATTTTATCAATAGATGATCTCTTAAAGCAGCAGCAAGAAACAGATCCCACTCTGATCTTGTGTGGTTAAAACAAAACTCTGTTTCTTGTCACCTAATAACGGAAAGATTAATAAGAATATCTGCTTGTGGCTAGATAGCAGTGGAGATGGATGTGCAATCTTCTTTTTCACCTGTTGGAAAATCCAATAGCTCCCTAGGTTTTAAACATGCTATTTAGATTTCAGGAGCTGGCATGACATTCATCTGCAGATTATTAGTTAATAGATAGTTTTTATAATTCATCTGTAGTGACTTATTCAAATGCTTTCTTTTAATAGTTTGTGTTGAATGGAATTAAAAGTGACATGCACACAAGAGAAAATGCCAGCTTTCAAAAAAAGCAGACAGTGCATTTTCTGATTCAGTGTTAAATCTTTCTTGGGGAAAAGGAAGGAAAAAGGGATGTTAGGAATTGTGTAGCTTTCTCATTTCACTGTGAATATTCTGTGAATCTGGGGCCTGATACTGATGTCATTTCCATCATGATGAGCTACTGGTCTATTAGGCATGTTTACAGACCCCTAGCATATTATTTTATTTCCCCTTAACAGGCCATCAGATATTACAGCCCTTACATAACACATAAAATTTTGATTTATTACAGGTTTTTCATGATTTTTATCTTCTCATCTCTCCTTTTGCCATGAAATTGCTTACACTATGTGCAGTGAGCTGAAGGAACAGAATCACAAGACGTTTAAGTTTGGAAAGGACCTCTGAAGGTCATCTGGTCCAACTCCATTCTCAAGCCAGGACACCTAGAGCAGGTTGCCCAGGGCCATTTCCAAATAGCTTTTGAATATTCCTAGGAAGGGAGACATCCTGATATATCATAATTTTGCTTCCAGGAATGGAATTACTATTGATTCAGAGAATTTACAAAGGAGAGAGGCAATTCTATTTTCATAGGTTTTCTCTGCTGACTGAATTTCAGTTGAAAATTAACCTTGCTTTAAAAAGTCTTGATTTTATTACCAAATAAAGATAGATAGCTCCAAAGATTTAGAGCTTCTCAGCTAACCCTTGTCCAAATGATCCTCCGTATCTTTACTTCATTCCTCCTACTTCCTTGGAATACAATTTCTAGGCATATTCTTTTCATCTGGTTTCTAGCTGAAGTCATATTGTATTGCCTTATTGTGACACCAATCATAATAAGCTGTGGAAAGTTATTTATTTATTCCACTTTTGCTGAGCTCAGCCAATAACATATTCAGGTCTTCCTACTTCTTACCATCACTTCTATTTGGTAACTTTCTGGACACGTTGCTTTTCCCCTAGAAGAAATAGCAATGCAAATAAGATTTACAAATGAAATTTAGATCTCACTTCTTCCCTGATCTTCCTGAGATTCCAGGTCTTGAAAAGCAACCTTTTAAAATGAAGAAATTACTGCTTTTGTAATGGATTTGTTATTTCTTTTTTTTTTTTCTTTTTCTTCATATGACTTACACTGTTAGGCTCTTATGATAACCTAACTCAAATCAAAAGTAGTCATTCTCTTCCTAAATCTTAGAAAAAAATATATTTTTTCTAAGAATGAAAAATCTCCGTTTTCTTTCCATGGCTTAATTTTACACTGATTAATTTTTTCCACTTGAGCACTGTTAAATACTATCATGCTAAATAAGGTGGTATCTACAGTTATGATATATACTAAATGAGGATTGTGTTATCATGGATCTAGCTGCTATTGCGAAATTGGACCGCTCTTCCCACACACCTGCTGAGGCAACTCTTGTACATGAACTGGGCTTCCTTTTGGTGAAATAATACTGGAAGGTATGATCTAAATGTGCAGTATTTCAGCAACTAACATTCAGTCGTGAAACCAGCCCTGCTCTCATGAAGTAAAATACAAAAATATTAACAGACTTAATTTTGAATTATGTCAATGTACAGGTCTCTTCCTATTGGAGTTGCTAGTTGCTAGTTTCTTCTTGCTAGTTTTGGAATAATCTGATACTCTGATCCTTGAATGGATTGGGTAGATGGATGGAAGGATATTAATTTTACTTCTGGAAATTACATATCAGTTCGATTCAAGAAAAAGATTTACTAGATCTCCTACATTATTCTCTCCTTGCCAATTATGGTAGCTTTGGGAAATAATCAAATAAAATCAAAGGGAGTGAATCTTTCTGACACAAGAAGAAAATTTACTTATCTCCATTTTTCCATATGTAAGTTTGAGTTCATGTGGTTTTCCAACCCCATACATCTGTGGGAATTAATCAAACAAATTTTCAACGTGCTTGAAGCACAGACCACAGTTCTAGGCTCTGATTTTGAAGTATATGCATAGAAGATTATATATTCCTTTGGAATCTGTAACATTCAAAAGTGGCTTTGAGCTGTTTGGATAGATTTTAATCTTGAGATCCAGCTTCCTTGCATAAGTTATATACCTGCTTGATCCCAGGGTTGTTGGGATACATACTACGTACCTGAGATATTAAGCTGAAAAGGTATGAACTAGAATCAAGTGCAATCATACTATGTTGAAATCATAGTTTTACAACTAGCTCAGTGGATTTGAAGATAAGTAGGATTTGAAGGATGCATTTTGTTGCAGCAGTGAAAGTCTGCCTAATAAGAAGCATCAGTGTTCTTTTGTCTTTATTAAAGCAAAGACTTTGCGTAAAAACAGTGTCTCTGGTTGTTAATAAGGGCATAAAATTACATTTTTATGATATTCCAGATTCTTATATGTAACTGATATGTATAGGTAGACTGATTTTTGGATTATGATATCAAGTTACAGTGTTAAGGGATTTTGGTACCACTTGTAATATTACAGACTTACAGCATAAAATATGGAAAATGTTTATCAGATGTACAATACCATTTACATAGGCTGGCAAAAAAAAAAAGTTATCATTTTGAGCAGAACAACTAGTCCTCATTAAAAAAAAAAAATTGCAGTAAGAAAACTGCATATTGAATTTGAATCTTAATAAGTTGATATATCTGGAAGAGAAATTTAAAGACTGTTGGTATATATAAAGGGTACATATTGGAATGAATGAAGGTCTAAAACATGCAATATAATATCTGCTGGTTCCAACACTTCTCTTTTCTTGGCCCTGCACTTTCTTCAAATAATATGTCCAAATCAAGGAAGAATTTGATCCTTTGAACTGCAGTAAGTAAAATTGAGCTCTTCCTAGAAGCCAGACTGAATTTTATAACTAGGATATTTAACAGAAATTTTTAAATACATTCACATGACTTTTCTTCTGAGACCTTTGGATGTTGATATTGTATTTCATTCTTATATTACAAATAGAACATTTGGGTACTTAAGTTTAAAGTATCTAAATTATAAATCATTACAGGCACAAAATGAATCGCCAAATTAAATATTGTATTATTGATGGTAACTTTTTCTAAACATTGGTGAAAATACAGTGTAAATTCTCATATTAGTGCTGAGAACTAAAAATTATGTTAATTTCTTGATCAATTGCAAAACCACTGTCTATCCATTTAAATGCCTGTAAAAGATTCAAAACTGAGAGAAACAATATGTCTTCTACACACACACAAAAATACTATTAGTATGTTTGACGAGGAAAATATTTACTTTTTTTTACTTGAAAAGATTATGTTCAGGATTTTGAGTTACTATTTATTTTGGTTCTCCTTCATGAGAGTTCTTAGAGCAGTTGGAGTTTCAAGAAATACTAGAAACTAATTTACTGAGAAACAACTCAGTTAAAAATCTCAGATTTGGATGTTCCAAGAAAAGAGACATGTATTCACATATTCATGCCTCTGTGCCAAACACTACAACTAACAGAGGTGAAAGATCTGTTATCGGTCTTCTAAGCCAGACAAATTAGGATGTTCTTCAAATGTATTCAACAGCTTCACATTGTACAAAGACTATCAATACACAGAAGATTTATCAGTTGCTAGCCTTGGCAAGATTAAATAAATAACTTTTCAAATCTGAACTCTTTAAATTATAATTGCTTCTGGAAAGGGTAATTCCTGGCATCCTGTGAGTGACAAAGAGAATTAAAAATCCAAGTTAGAGTTTTGTGAAGGAAATTAAAATATTTTATTATGTGTTGAAAAGTTTGAAATGCACATTACAAAGTACATAAAGGACTACCTTTGCTGAGAGTTGAAGACCAGTTTAGTAATCTATCAGAACTAACCTCTTAATTTCCACTGTCACCATTTTTAATGGGTTGAGAATTTCTCATAAAAAATTCTGAGATACACAATAAGAAGTGTAACATATCCATGGCACCACAAAATACAACTTTGAATGTCTTGAGACATTCAGTTGTGTTGTTTTCATATTTTCATAGTTCAGTTTAGCAGTAGTGATTTAAGAGTAAGACACTTCCTGGCAGTTACAGTGATGTGAGAAATTTGTATCTTCCACATGGCACCTTTCTGAAAGAAAATGTTGTTACTGCTTCATGTTCATTAAATAAGGAACAATGGATTGGTAAGGAAGTTGTGAAGATTTAGAATTGTAACTAGTAGACATTTTGAACAAAGGAAGTATGAGAAGCCTATGAGCTCTGGACCCCGGGGAGTCAAAGAAAACACTAAAGTTCATTAGGTTTCTGAAGAACTGGTTGGACTTAACACCCAATAGAAAATAAACAGTTTTAATTAAATGATGAGTCTTGTCAAGTAATAGAGTAGTTGGTAAACTAACGAGCTAACGAAATTATGAGAGAACTCAATTGTAAAAGACTAAGGAATTTCTCTAAACAAATACAAGATGAAAAAAAAGGGATACATGCGACTATATTCAGCAATTTTAGAGAAAGTTTTCCTTGTCTGTTAAAGGTTTACCCTACTCTTTGAACTACAGGAGAATGTATAATTCTGTTAGTCATTGCTGTGATCAATTTTATGCAGGGTTGTCGAAAAACCACTTGTAGCAATTTTGAATAACTGTATTATGATTTGGAACAGATAATTACTTCATCTGATATATTTAGTTGAAATCAGTTCATGGTAGATAAAGGTCAATATGATATAAAAACACTGTAATTTATAAAGATGATTAAATAAGAATATTTCCTCAAGATTGTGGCAACATAGGAGACTTCCATAAAAATTTGATAGCTTATTGAAAATGAAAGTTTACTACTGGCTTATGTTTTATTACATGCTTTCCAGAAACACATATTGTATGCCAGAAGCATGTGTAGAAGATGCTAAATGTTTTGGAAACAATATGGATTAATATAAAGTTCATAAAGTTGTCTAATATCTGAAAGATGCATTTTCATACGTATATTTAGTACTCAATAAAACAGAAAGTGGTTGAAAAGAACTGACATAGCTTGTTGTGTTTGTGTCCTGATTGTTCTATGCTTCAGTAATTGTCTTTTGTTTCTTTTTTTTTTTTTCTTTTTTCCCCAAAAGATCAATCGGAAAAATTTTATAGAAATGTAAAATTAACAGATGACAGAAAAGAAGGAAAATGATTTTTAAAAAATGGCTGGCTATTATGATAAATTGAAAAAAAGAATAAATATCATATCATAAAAAGCATAGCCCATCATAGCTAATATGATTTTAAAGTTGGGTGATATGACTTAAAGATCATTTCCTTATAGGACAGTTTCTCTGTCCTGTTGAAATTCTTGTCTTAGAGATTATAACAATCTGTTTTAACATAAAGACTCATAAACAATTATAGGAAAAGGAAGGATGAAAACCGACTGATCGAACAAGGGGCAATGTAGAATTGGCATACAGGATAATCCATCTGAGCATAAGAAAGAAAGTATTTCTTTGCTGTGACGATGGTCAAACAGATTGTGTAGAGAGGTTGTAAAGTCTCCATCCATGGAGGTATCCAACACTTCACTAGCCACAGGCCTGACCAGTGTACTCTAGTGATGAGTGAGACTACATTATGGGATTCCTGTCAACCTCAACCAGTTTTTTGATGTGAATCTGTTCTGGAGAAATTTTCAGAACTACATTTTAACAGCAGGGATTTGATGATTTCTAAATAAAACAACATTAAATTTTAATTACAGTTACATAGCAAAGCTTGTTTTCCTATGGTAGGCTGAGGTTAGAACTGACAGAATAAAGGAAGCTGGGTGGAGCTGAAAATAGACTGACAAAACAAAATGTGGGATGCAAAGTGAACTTTCCTGTGAGAAGCTTTTCTACTGTGTAATCTGTATTTCAATTGGTTCTTGCGTAAAGCTTAGTTAAAACTAGGGTTGAGCTGAGGAAAGAAAGAAGGCTATAGCTGTGGAGAGAGAGTGTCTGAAAAGGGTTTGTCAAAGGAAAGTATAGCTGTAAAGACAATATTGCCATCAGCAAATTCTCATCAAGATAGTGGCTGTGAGGTCTTGTTGTGAAGGCTGTAAATGCTTGACTTTCAGTTATATTTTGAATTACATTCATCTGTACTGGTTCAGTCCACTCCTGAAGTGTGGACCCTGTGGTATGGACCCATATTAGAGCAGTGCTTGGAGAGCTGCAGCCTGTGGGAAGCGTATATTAGATAAATTTGGGAAGGGTGGAACCCTGTGGGAGGGACTCCACACTGGAACGGGGGCAAAGTATTGCTGTGAAGGAGTGTCAGAGATGAAGTGTTACGGAACACCGCCCTTGTTTCACTGTGCTGTTTGGAGGGAGAAGAGGTAAAAGAGAGTGGGTTTGAAGGAAGGTTGTTTTAGTTTGGTTTTAGTTATATTAATCTGCTTTATGCTGCATCTGTTTATCCTGTGATAATTATTAGTGAGTGATCTCCCTGCCCTTATCTCAACTTCAGTCCTTTTCTCATTGCAGTTTCTTCCCCATTTCTTTCTGAGGAGGAGTGAGAGAGTGATGTGGTGGAGTTTAGATAGTCATTAGTTCGAAACCACCCCATTAAAGAAGAGTCTGCAAATGACTAACGATTCTGTAGCTTTGGATTGATCAACGCCTAGCATTCAAATGAAAAAATATTTATTTTCTAAATAAACACTGGGTAGAAAATAAATCCAAAACATAATATATTACCTAAAATAGGTTTTCATGAGGCCTTATAATATTTCCTAAAATGCAGTAAATCTTTTAATGAAAATGCCATGAATTTCTTCCTTGATGGGGAGCACTGAGGAGAATATGCCATACTTGCAGCCAAATTTTCATTAGCTCTTTTTATACTATTGCATGATCTCAATTTTGCTAGCTTGAAACGGTGCCACAGATAGAATTATGTACTTCACTCTTAAGATAGAAGCAGCAATATAATTATTGATAGAAAATAGTGATTTAATAAATCTTAATCATAAGACATAAACTAGTTTTGAGATTACAAGGTACAATTGATTATTTACTGCATAAAGAATAGAGTTAAACATACTCATAGAGGAGACACTACCATTGAGTAATTAGTTTCAAAGTGGATCCTCTTTCTTTCTAATATTCTCTTAGACTGCACGGCATTAATGTCATAACATGATTGACTCATAGTCATATTTGCATACTGACAGCAGGTGTCAGTTTCTTCCAAATTTGTTTTGAGTCTGATACTGACAAACACTGTGGTCTGGTGAGTACATTGCTCAAACTGCCCCTTGGATATTGTGTTGTCACCTGTTTTTCCTCAATCTACATTGCGTCAGATGCAGCCATCATGACTCGTTGCATCCATCATGACTGTCACTGATGGTTATCTGCTCAAGTTGGATTCAGCCATCATGACTGCCACTGGGGCTACTGCTTGAGAAATGTTAAGGGAAACAAAGGTCAGGTTGAAAGGGGTGGGTTACAGAAAATAAGTGCTGTAAATTCTAGTTTTGTAAGCTAAATTCAGATATGGTTATGTTATCTGAATACAGGTTTAGAAATTTATACGAAGACCCAACAAGGATCAGATGAATGATTAACATGAGACTTACAGGTGACAGCCTGGAGGCCGAAAACAAGAGGAATCAAGGAAGACTGAGGATGAAAACCTGTGAAAATAGAATGAAAGATAACAGGTGTGCCTGCATACGTGGAAGCGGATGCTGGTTTGTCAGCGCGTCTCCCTGTGCCTGACTGAATCCTGCACTTCCTCAATGTGTTTTTTCTATCTACTTATTAAATCTTACCTCTAACTGTCTTCTGTGGGTGTGTGTATGTTTTTCAGGAACTGTGCTTGGCATCCTTACTCCCAGTCCCCTAGGAACAGGAATTGCTGCAGGCTCATATCTACAAGGCTGGGTCAGAAGGTACCTCACAGGTACTGTCTACAAAATTAACCTATCTTAAATGAGTTATATTACCTGATATTCTCCATACCCCATCTGCTATAGTTAAATCACATGTTCATTTTTTTTCCAGTCTTGATCATCATTCATATGATAATGATAATTTTAATCTTAGTATTTGCACCTGAGTCTCTGAACTTCAAAACCAAACACTGAAGATGTATATAGCTATGTTATGTTTCTCTTGTCAGTTAAGCAACCACTGTTAATTCTAGTATTCCTATAGTGAATATTTCACTCCATTGTGTATTGATTTGTCTTTTTTTTTTTTTTCAAATGGACATGCATGTAGTGATATTCCTATGGAGTTCCCTATGGTGATGATATGTAAATCTGACCATTTTTCAGTATGACAGAATTGAAATGGAACCACAGTTCTCTGACACAATTTCTCTTCCAGAAATTGATATTAAATAAATATTGAGGTAAAAAAAATCCAAGAAATGAATTATTTTTTACTTTAATAAAATTTGAGATTACTGCCTTCTTAAGTATTACGATGCAAAGGAAATAGTAATTAGGCTAGGATTATTTGCAGATATCTTTCTAAAGCTAAGAAAAATACACAAAAATATGCAGCTAAATTTATATTCTTTGAATCTGTCCTTTCATTATCATGCCCAACTTCTTCACTTACCCTTAGGTGGAATTCCATAAGTGTCTTGTTTTGTATTGGAGGGTTGGGGCTACAGAACTGTGTAAATCAAAGGGTAGTACATGTGATTCATGTGGATTTATTTAAATATACCTCTTCCCTTTCATAACTGTGATCTACAGTTACTTGTAACAAAAACTTTCTTCATAAGAAAAAAGAAAAGAAGAAAATGTACTGTCTATACAACAGTTGGGTAGTATTTTCAGAGAGAAAAACTTGTAAAGAAATCTTGATACGCACTCAGTAGTGTCTCCAAAATCCAGACCTTAATATTTTGCTCACCTGAATCTGTTTGTGCCCTGGTCATTTCGTCCAAATAACTTTGTTATTGTCTGACAAAGTACATAAATCATCACTGCAATCATTTTGATATATATAAATATACATAGGTATGTATGATACTGAGGTCAGGCTGACAGTTCCTCAGATCCTCCTTCTGACCCTTCTTGTAGATGGGTGTCACAGTAGCAAATCTTCTGTTGCCTGGGACCTTTCCAGTTAATCAGAGCTGCTGATAAATGACAGAGATTATCTTAGCAATCACCTCCACCAGATCCCTCAGTACCTCAGTGGATCTCATTTGGCTCCACAGACTCATACAGTCCAGGTGGAGTAGCAGGTTGCTAAATGTTTCCCCCTGAATTGTAGAACTCATCCAATAAAGGATAAATATTCTCCTTGTCCCTCCTTTGTTGTTAAGGTATTTGTAAAAACCCTTTTTATTATCTTTTACAGTGGTGACCAGATTAAGCTCTAGCTGGGCTTTTGTAGTTCTAATTTTCCATCTCTATATCCTAGCAACATTCTTGTACTCTTCTCAAGCTGCCTGCCCCTTCTTACAAAGGTGGTAACCTTTTTTTCTGGAGTCTCAGCAAAAGCTGTTCTTTTAAGATTTCCTCCTAAGGAAAAGTCCAGACTTCAACCCCTTTTCCCTGCAAGACTGTCTCTCAAGGGACTCTTTCAACCAGAGCCCTAAGGAAGACAAAGTTGGCCCTCCGGAAGTACAGGCTGTCTTACTCCTTACATCAGCAAAAATAAAGAACTCTACCTTATAGTCTCTTTGTCCATGACTTCTGACCACCACATTTCCCACCAGTTCTTCTATGTTTGTAAACAACAGGTCTAGTGCGTCACCTCCTCTGATAGGATCTCTCACCAGCTGTGTCAGGAAGTTATACTCCACGCACTGAGGAACCTCCTAGACTATTTCCACTCTGCTGTATTGTATTTCCAGCCAACTTCTGGTAAACTGAAGTACCCCATGGGAACAAGGGCTAGCGATTGTGTGACTTCTGCCAGTTGCTTGTAGAATGCCTCATGCCTCATCCATCTCTTCATCCTGATTTGGTATTATGTAAGACTCCCACCAGGATATCAGCTTTGTTGGCCTTCACCTTATTCTTGCTGGCATAGACTCAACCCTATCATTACCAGCAGTGAGCTGTACAACACTGAAACACTCACTAACATAGAGAGCAACACCACCACCTCTCCTTCCTTGCATATCCCTTCTGAAAAGCTTATAGCCATCCACTGCAACACTTTAATCACAAAAGTGATCCCACCATGTTTCAGTAATGGCAACTGTGGCATAGATTTCTTGTCAAACAATGGCTTCTAGACTCCTCATTTGTTATCCATGTTGTGTGCATTGGCATAGATACACTTTGTCTGGGCTACTGTCTTACCTCCAAGCCTGGCATACTGCCTCTAGGCTCAACTATAGAGAGCCTGATTTTATCTCCTTCCCCCTTCAAACATAGTTTAAAGCCTTTTCAATGAGCCTTGTCAACTCTAGGACTAGAACCCTTTTCTCCTTTTGAGATAGGTGAACCCCATCTGTCTCCAGTAGGCCTGATGCCACATAAACAGCATGGTGGCACATGGTTTTAAACTAAAGGAGGGGAGATTTAGATTAGAAGTCAGGGGGAAAGTCTTCACAGAGAGTGTTTAGCTGCTGGAACAGGCAGCTCCAAGAAGTTGTGGATGCCCCATTCCTGAAGACAGTCAAGGCCAGGTTGGATGGGCAGCCTGATTTATTGAGTGGCAACCCTGCCCATGGCAGAGGATTTCGAACTAGGGGATCTTTGAGGTCTCTTCCAACCCAAGCCATTCTATGATTCAACAACAACAACAACAACAAAAAACCAACAAAATTCCACTGATGGCATCAACCTCTTAGCCATCTGTTGATCAGGTAGGTTTTCCTTTTCCCATCTGTACCCCTTCCTGACTCTGAAGGGATTGAGGAAAACACCACCTGTGCTCCTGCTCCTTCAACTAATTTCCCCAGTGTTCTAAAGTTCTTTTTGATAGCTCTCAGACTTCACTCTGCAACTTCATCACTGCTGACCTGAACAAACAAAAGTGGGTATTGATCAGAGGGACACGCTAGACTTGAGAGCTTCCTGCTAATGTCTCTGACCTGCTCCCCAGGGAAGCAATGGATTTCCCTGTGAATAGGGTCCGCTTGGTATATCGGGCCCTCTGTTCACTTTGCATGGGACTCACTTGTGACAATTTCCCTTCTTTTGTTCTTGGCAGAGGCAATCTTGAGGTATGGGGTTGACTGACTCACCCTAGACAACTCCCTGGATGGACCTTCACCAATATCCTCATTTGTCTGTCCCTCAAGTTCTAGAACTTCATACCTGTTGAGCACCTGAGGAGATGAAGTAGACCAGGAGGAGATTCACCTGCTACCCCAAGCCTGCACTTATTTCCATTCCTCCCTGTCTCTTAGGTCCCCTCCTTAAGCCTGTGAGTGAGAAGGTAAGGGATCCTCCACTTATTGCAAACTGTCCCCCTGGTGCACTTCTTGTAGGGATGAGAGCGTGTGGCTCCACCAGTCTATTTCACTTAATTCATTTAATGACATGCTATATAGCTATTAATTATTTTTTTTTCATAATGTAATATAATTCCAATTTCAAACAAAACTTGACAACAGAATCCTATGAAGAATATTTGAAACATGAAATAAAGTTCCAAATATAAGAGCCTTCTGAGAAGTGCCACCATATATACAAGTGATATAGAATGGCAATACAGAATAGGTGCCTGCATGACTATTATTAATATGTCAAGAAGATTAAGAAAGTTGATTACCCTCAAATTTAAAGCGAAGAAGCAAAATGATGTTATTTAAACAGTTTTTCTAGAAACTGATTATTATTCTCACAGTGAACTGAAGTTCTTTCTCACACATCATTAATAGATGTATAAATGCCATGAAGTAGATAATTCAGGGTGATTTTATTTTGAAAGTACTTGATTGTCCTTCAGAGGATTGATATCTGCCAATAATTGCTATGGGCAAACTCCACATAGGCAAATCAGATTTCAAACTCTTTTTGTAACTTTGTACTAAAACAACATAAAATATCTTACAAGTATCTATCTATTGGATGCAGACATACTCAAAGGAAAGAAGTTTCCATTGAAGTGTTGGGTAACACCTACTACAAAGGAAGCAGTTAAACATAAATCAGATAGTGTATTTCAGAACTGTTAAAAGATGTGTTCTTATTTTCTTAGCTCTCAATTTTATTCCCATGGTGAATGTATCTCCCATCTGGGGAAAAGTGGCTTTACATAAAGAAGAGATGTGTTATCTTCTTACTTAGCATGTATTCAGTCCAAAGAAAGTCCATTTAGCTGACTTTCAGAAGCTGAACAGAGGAGGGTGCCCCCAATACACTCAGACATCTGTGCAGGTCCAAATTGTATGTCCCAAATTCATGATCGATAGCTTCTTGTTCTTTTGGGAAGACTCACTGCCTTTACAATGACATTATGTAACATCTATGTAACATCAGTTTAAGTATCAATACTCACCTCTCTTTTCCTATTTTATTTCTGTTTGTTTCAAGGATCCAGAGGACAAATAGAGAACACAGTCATACTGGGAGATATAACATGCCTAATGTTACACATGACACAGACTGAGGATAATGTAGCTGCAATCTCTTCCCAAATTCTTCTGAGGCGAGGCCGCCAAACAACTCATTTCTTTCAACTTTATCTGCTGTACATAGTAATATATATTTATTTTAAATCCAGTTCCTTCTGATCTATGCTAATGCTATTGGTCTGCATCACAAGCACTGGAAGTTGTCTGTATTATCTATTGTATGCATTTAAAGCCAATGCCATCTCACTTTATGCCAGCTCAGACTCTGACTAGCACAGGAAGACCATTTATTGAAAGAGCATAAACTTAGTTTCTATTTTATCTAATTTTCCCTGAACCTATAAGTTAAAAACAGTTAATAGCTTTTTTTTTTTTAATGAGAGTTTGCTGGGGACAAATCTGATTTACATCTGGATCTAGAGTTTCTATGGTTACAAATTTGGGAGATGGTACTTTTTTAAAAAATGTGTTTTGTTTTTTTTTTCTTTAAATGCATTTCCACAGTTTAGAAAAGAAATCATTAATTTACATGATTTGCTGAAAAGAGTTTAGTGAAAAAAAAGGACTTCTTCAAATGATAAATATAATTTGAGATTTGTTTTGCATCATCTGTAATTACCATATAACATTATGTGTAATTAGAAAACATTTAAGCAGAATCACATTATTTAAATTTATCTTCTCCAGAGCTGAATTATTTTATTCTCACAATGAACTGTGATTTGTTTGGGAGTGCTCAATAGCAACTGCTCCTATTGCAGGAATGAGTGTTGTCAAAGTAGATGCTGTGTGTTATTCAAGAGGCAACCTTAAAATCACATTTGGTTTTCAGGGCATTTTAATCTTGTAAGGCAGTGGCTACAAAGTGTTGTAAGAAATATTCACAATTAGATATTTCTGGAAATTCTTAGCAACACAAATGTAAACTTAATTATTGCAGGTGTAAATCTGATACTGAATATTGATCATGATAGCCAGCTAAAATTATTACATTTCTCTGGAAACACTCTTATATATGTGTTTCTTATTTATTTGTTTTGTTTTGTGGACTGTGCAGTCATGCTCTCCAGTGAATATTATCACAATCATCATGTGAAGAGAGAAGAACCTGAAAATTCTGTCTGCGATAAATGAAATCTGGATGAGTCGATTATCCAGATGGATCCTGGACTTCCTGGTTCAGACTACCCGATTGCTAAATCTTCTTGCTATTAACCAGGAGAAAAAAATTCTATTCTATTCTATTCACAACTTTTATTGCTATGATACAGATTTTTGTAAGAAAAAATAATGGAGGATAGTTTTGATAGTTTTTAAGGTCTTTTTTGACTCTTCATGGTCACACTGGTTTTCACATAAACTGAGGGCATAATTTCTCTTTTTTTAGGTCTAAACTGTGATGCTAAGACTTAATGCAAATTGAGGAATCTTAATGAACCTGTACTATATAACTCGACTAAATGCGTATGTCTACACTCACATACATTGAGAAACAAATCTCAATATATTCTGTACATTATAACATGAATAATCTGGACTGTCTTAAAGAACAAATCTAGTTATTAATGTCCTCTAGACTTTCCCACAAGCAAGCATTTTCTTCATAGAATCATAGAACTACTGTAGAATGATTTGGGCTGGAAGGGACCTTAAAGACCATATAATTAAAACCCCACTGCCATGGGCAGAGCTGCCACCCATTTGATCAGGCTGCACAGGGCTCCTTCCAGCATGGCTCTGAACACCACCAGGGAAGGGGTAAACACAGCTTCCCTGGGCCGCCTGTGCCACCTTCTGACAGCCCTCTGAGTAAAAAAATTCATCTTAATATCTAATTTAAACCTCCTCCCTTTTAACTTAAAACCATTTCCCCTTGTCCTGTTACCATCTACCCAAATAAAAAAGTCAATCTTTCTCTTGCTTATAAGCTCCCTTTAGCTACTGGAAGGTCACAGTGAAGTCTTCCTGGAGCTCTTTTCTCCAGGCTGAACAAGCCCAGCTCACTCAACCTTTCTTCATTGGAAAGGTGCTCTAGCCCTTTGATTATCACGGTGCTCCTCTGGACCTACTCTAACAGATCCTTCCTGTACTGAAAACCCCAGGCCTGGACACAGTACTCCAGATGAGGCCTCATAAGGGCAGAACAGAGGAGGACAAACACTTCCCTCTCCTTGCTGGCTACTCTTCTTTTGATTCAGCCCAGGATACAGTAGGCCTTCCAGGCTGCAAGAGCATATTGATGGCTCATGTTATGCTTTTCACCCACGAGGTCTCTTGTGTCCTTCTCCACAGGGCCACTCTCTGTGAGTTTGCCCAGCCTGCCCATGTATCTGGGGTTGCTCCAATCCAAGTGCAACACCTAGTACTTGGCTGTGTTGTACTTTATTTGTTTCATGGAGGCCCAAATCAGGTTCCTAATCTAGACTCTGTTCTACTAAATGTCTATAAAAAACTCCAGTCCTAATCAACAGTCTAAGTGTGTAAACAGATTATGCTGGGAGAGAGTGCTGATCTTGATTTAAGGCAAAGGAACTACAGTTTGGTTCTATGAAAAAACAGCACATACCGTCCTAGTGTGTTATGACAGAGATGGTAAAAACCTGATTAGTTTCCATTAGAATCCCATGCTTAGTTTGTACTAGATTTTTAAAATTACATTTTTTAATTTTTTTTTTATTTATTTATTTTTTTAGCAAAAAGAAATACTTCTAAGGAATTTCACAGCTGAGTGGTATTCAATCCTAACTTTTTTCTTTTACATGGTCACTAAACTTTCTGTATATTTTCGCGTACATTTGATTTTCTGAGTTGTCTGGATCTACTCAGAATCTTTGGAAACATTTGACCTCAGAATATGCATAATTTTATAAAGAATTGTTCGACTCCCTCGTCTCACAAGGGCAGAAGTTAAGAAGAGAAAGAAAACACACCCAAATTATAAGAAAAATAAATTTACTATCAAAGATTTTTGCCACATTCACTTAAAAAATTCCTTAAGGGTTCATTGCCATGGTACAACAAAGAAAAAACATGTTCCACTGAGAAATGTGAATGATTTGACATGAGGCTTTTGCACTGTAATTAGTCTAAGAATATTTTAATTGCAAAATAATTTTAAAAATTTGTATACAATCACAGTTTAATACATATATCAACATTTTGTACATATATGTATTTATTAATCAAAGCCAAGTTCTTGGAAAATTAGACACATACATTTTGCAGATATTTTTATTAGCTAAAAGTCAAGACTAAAATAACTTCATCTCGAATTGTCATGTGGAGTGTTTAGAATGTAAATTAAAACCAGCCAATTGTGTCTTTCTCTTAGGTTCACAAGAAGGTTACAAAAGAAACTGTGTCTAAACAGACTCAGAATAAGACTGTTAAACCATATGGCTGTTAGTGACCACGGAAAAAAAAATTATTGGCAAGCCATGAATATGCAGAAATTTGCAGTCCTTGTGCAAGATTATTCAGTAAGTTATTCCAAAAGAGATATTTTCTGAGTAATGTGCTACAAGTATTTTTATTCAGAAATGACAATGGATTGCCTATTTTTTTTTTTTTGGAAGTAGGAACTTTCTAATTCTCTCTGCACGTATTTGAAGGAATTAAATCACTGTGCTTCCATTAGTATTGACTGCTAGAGAGGTTGGTCTGCCTCTTCTGGTAAAGTTTGAGCTCCTCTCTGCTTGTCCCCTACACTGCAGCTGCCACTGTGTTCAGGCCTACTTCAACTTTTTCCTCTTAGATTCAGGAAGATAGTCGTCACTTGTTTGCAATTATCTAGTGTTCAGATTAATAGGGGTTAACTATGACAAAGATTTTTTTTTTTTTTTTTCATGGAACAGAACAAGGAGTCTCAGGGAGAGCTCTGTATTGCTGCAATGGGTCTACGGGAAAGTGTTAATATTGAAAATATTCATTGCTCTGCTATTTTAAGATATTGTCTAATCTGCTCTGTTCATTTAATTTCATTTTTCCTCTTTGCAAACATCATCCAAAGTGCTTTGAAAAGACATTAAAGTTCTGAAGAAGAGTACAAGTTTATCTCCTGGTCTCCTTGGAAGAATCATAAATTGCAAAGGGGGGAAGGGAAGTTTTTTGTCATATTAGGGGTTGACAAAATTGCAGAAAACCAAAGGGAGAATGAAAGAAATAAAATCATCTGAATAGCATTGTGGATAAAAGAGTATAGATAAAAAAAATACAAAAAAAAAAAAAAAAAAAAGAAAAAGAAAAAAAAAAGAAAAAAATGCACCAACCAAAACCAAAAAAGGGAAATTCTTTCCAGGGCTTTTGACAGGCATGAAATCGGTAAGTAGAAACTGCCTCCTTCTCTCAAAACCTATGATGAGAGCAAGGTGCTTATAAGCTACTTTTCTTTGCTTAGTAAGTGTGATATAGTGTTTCATTGTGAGTATGATAAGCAAAGTTAAGATTAATGAAAAATTGGAAATGCAACTCCCGTCTTCGTTAGAATACAATGCACAGAGACTGCTGCTCTCTGCAGGAATGGTAGACTGTCTTAAATGACTGTGAAAAAGTGCTGTACTTTCTTTCACTATGTGTGTGAGAAAGTACTTGATTTCATTCATCCATTAATCAGTCTATCAGTCTATCTATCTGCCTATTTACATATATAATACATGTGCTCACATATTCATCTACACATAGTCTGCACACACAGGGTACACACATATATGTATATATAAGTGTGTTCTGAAAGTAACACCTCCTACTTTATTATGTTGGCCCTCAACATCTGAGGCAGATGTTGGTGATGTGGCACTTAAGATTGAACCTCCCTGCCAATATTGCATTACATTTTATTGCCATGCAACAGACAGAAGCAGAGGAGCAATCGAACAAAGTGGTGTCTGTCATGGAAGAGAGTATGAAACAAAGGTGTGTTATGGAATTCCTTCATGTGGAAAAAAATTACACACACTCACATTTATTGATGCTTGCTGAACAATTACAGAGACCAAACAGTGGATATGAGCACAGTGAGGTGGCGAGTGATCTGTTTCAGCAGTGGTGACAGCAGTGTGAAAGACAAGCCATGGCCATGCAAATTTTTAGGAGAACGGCATACAGGCTCTTGTCCAGTGCTGGTGGAAATGCATAGCCAATGGACTATGGTATAAAATAGTGTTTTATAGATGAGAATTTGATCTATCAAATAGTTTTATTATGCTCTTCGTAGCTGTTTTAGTTTCCGTGGAAATAAATAGGATGCATTACTTTCAGGGTAATCTACATATATGTACACAAGTAATTTTGTATATGTCACTTACTGTATCTAGTACAATGGATTTGTTAGCACTTCTAATCCTTTTATTGAAATATTCTTGAAAATGTTTTTAAAATTTAGGAGATAGATTGACTTAGGATACTTAACTATCTATTGGTTAATATTTAACAGTTTCAGAGAAATGAATCAGAAAAATCTCTACTGCAGAGATATGCAAATAAAATCAGATAATTATTTTACTAAAGCATTAAGCCTAAGTTGTGAAGGCTTTTTAATTAACCATTTAGTGCTTCTGAGAATATATAAACAGTGCGTATTTTTCACTACAGAGGCTGATACAAAAGTTCTAAGCTATATGTGTGTGTGTAAGAGAGAGTGCATAGTGTAAGAAACAACCATTCAAACTGAGTTATAAATGTCCTATTGCCTCATTATAATATAGTTAAGTTCATAATAAGAGATATTTTGGAAGTCCTCATGAACACTTAATTCCAAATGCAACATTGTTCTTATTTTATTCTTTGACAAAATCACCACTTAATTAGAAATTAGAAATTTGGACTTTTTTTTTTTTTTCCCCATACCTCATTATATGTGGATTTAAATGCAGAAGAATAATAGCTTCCTATATAATTAATTAATTAATTAAATTACAGAGCTCAACGCTCTCAAAGAAGATTTTAGTGGCTGCTATATTTGCATTGAAACTACTGCACATAAAGCTCAGAATGTACAGTGGCTGGTGAGACAGTGCATCAGATTTTAAAACATTTTGAACAAAATCAATCTCTCTTTAGATTAAAAGGATCTTATCTATCAGATGCTAAAGAAATTTTAATAATTGTGTTTTTTTGATAACAAAACATTTATCATTTATCATTATACATACATTTAGTGTCATCACATTTAGCTGTCTAGCTGTTTATTTGAGAAAATCATGATCCAAAATAAGAAGGAAGATAAGATATTGGTATGACATATTAAGCAATCTGATCTAGTAAATTGCATACTAAGTAACAAGTATACTTTATTCTCCTTGAAGAATCTATTCATCACCCCAAATCATGGATGGAGGATCCATCTGAGCTGTTCAGCTCTCAAGATCTTTTCAATCCTTTCTTGGTCTTGCCCCACAAGATCAAACTGGACAAATTGAGCTCCAGAGTTCACAGAACTCTCTGTTAGCAGGTGCTTTTTCAACTTAAATGAAATTATTTCAGCTTGAGTGCTTTTGGTCACTGCCACTAAGTGATATCACAAAGTGAGCTGATGTTGCAAAAATAAGACAAGAACTGTAGTATTATATTATGTTTTCTCTGTCTCCGCTCTTGTGAAGATCTCTACATTTAAGAATAGGAGCTATTCATAAGTAGCTAGTAATCCAAAATAGAAATTATTTTCCCAATAAAATTACTCTCAAGAATACATAATAAATTCATTAACAAGTGAAAACTAACTACCAGTCTGTCCCCCACTCAGTGTATTTAATTGAAAACATCATAAAGGTTCCTGTGTTAGGGATTTGGTCTGCCTTTGTTATGTATGGGAAATTAACCGTTCTTCCAAAAGGCAGTTCTTGGCTCCAGAGTGAGAGAGGATTTTAAAGAAAATTCCTTTAAAGTAGATCTATTAGCAATTTTCTAGTATTTACATTAAGAATTCCTTTTTCCTGGCTTCCTTATAAGTATAGGGTGTCTGTCATACTCAAATTGAACCATATCAAACCCTACTTATCCTTCAACTTTATCCTGGATACGACTGTATGATTTTGTCTATAACACTCTCAGGAAGTAAGAATGAACTTAACATTCCTCAGGTTATTGTATCAGGCTATATCGTGGATTATGATCTATTCAATATATGACGTCAGTACTATTAGTTGATGAAGTTGCATTAACTATTATGCATGAAATAGGGAGTTCTGTGTCCTTCTACATCTGGTACACATTAGGTTAGATAAGCTATGTCTGGGGAATTTTTTCTCAACCTGGTTTAAGAATGGGTCAACATACTGTTAACTTATACATCTCTTTGACATTCAAAATATTCCTTGATCTTTTTTTTTTTTTTCCTTGATCTCTTAGGTTTGTTTGTTTTGTTTTCTTTTCTTTGTCTGTGATTGTTTCTTACATATGATTAGATGATTTTTGTTATCAAATGCAGATGGTGCATGAGTTGAGGACAGATGTAAATCAGACACTAAGCTGTGCAGTGCAGTTTTGTGGTGAGATAAGATAAACTATTCCTTGAATAGTGGCACATCTGGCTATGCTAGCTAATAACAGAATGGTTACTTTGAATTACTCTTCATGTCTTTTTTTGCCCCTAACATTCAAAGACAGTTTTTGTTTTGCAATTATAACAATCACAGTTAGCTTTGATAAGTTGAGACAATAATAGCATCCTAAAGACATCTCAAACCCACAGAGACTATGTATTCTGTGGGTCTGCAGACAAGAAAAGCTCGGGATTGAGTGCACCCTCAGCAAGTTTGCTAATGACACCAAGCTGAGTGGTGTGGTCGACAAGGTTGAAGGAAGGGATGCCATCCAGAGGGACCTCGAGAGGCTAGAAAGGTGGGCCCGGGTGAACCTGATGAGGTTCAACAC